>JAGFMF010011523.1:4729539-4766733 GCA_019455555.1 Galemys pyrenaicus
GGTGCACTGGTGAGATGGTGATGGGGAATACATGGGGATTACAATTAATGGCAAGTATATGTAAATTTTAAAATATTTTAATAAAAAAAAAAGAAAAAAAATTTCATTTGAGATAGAATATTTCCAAATGTCTTTATAACATATACTGTTTCCTTAAACTCAATATATATACTTTAAAAATTAATTTTTAAAAATTAACATATTAAATGGTTTAATTTACCTAATGAGAGAAATATTTTTCAATTTAGTCCTTTAAATAGACCTTGACCTAACACATGGGTTTTTACCCTTACCAAAAATACTTATCTTTCTGAGGCAATGCTATTTTAAAAGTATGGTGATTATGATGTTATTAAAGTAGATTGTGGCTTTCTGAAGTTAATTTTTTTCCCTTAATTGTGCTAATGTCTCTTGTATTTAGCAAAGTTCTCAGAATTTGGCCTGCATATTCAGTCTATTGCATAATAGATGAATGATAAGTTTTTTTTTTGTGAAACAATTTTAGGATCTCTACATCATCATTTGCATTTATTTTGTTCCAAAGGAAACATCTTTTGAGATTCCTAATGTGATTCCAATCATTCCAAAAATACATTAACAAAAGAAATCAACAAGTTATTTACTGACTACCCATATGAAAATAAGATAGAAGTTAAATTTCTAATATTTTTCTACTTGGGAAGATACTGAATATTGGCAATGCTTAGTAAAGACAAAGAAATTGTAGAAACGCTGACATTGAGACATGAAATTTAGGCTTAGTGAAATTGGCAATAAATCCATTTTAGGTATTTTTTTCCATTTTAGATTTTAATCAAGGGTCTAAACTCAGGATTTAGAATAAATGAATGTCACTACATCTAAGAAGCCTTCAAAAAATGATAAGATTGAAAATAGGTAGACCAACTGAGACTATTGCTGTGATCTGTATGTTGGGAATGAAAATAGAGAGAGAGCTAATAATAGAAGATATTTAGCAGGAAATATTGATAGTAAGAGATAAACATATAAAATATACTGAGTATGACTGACCTAATGGTGACAGTAATTATAGCAAAATGTGAGGGAGAAAGAACTACAAAAATTGATGACTTTAGGCTCAGAAAATTTTAAATGACAATAAAAAAATCAAAACATTCACATAAAATAAAAACATTCTTGTAGAAATATACTCTTGAAAGTCCAGTGGATCATTTAGAGCTTTGAGTGACAATGCAGAGCTAAATTTATATTTTTGAGCATAATCAGTAATGAAGGAGTAGTTGAAGTCATGTTAATGGAACAAATTGTGGGGTTAGATAGGGACAGTAACAGTCACACTGACCCCAATAAGTTGAAAATGAGAGTAGGAGAAGAAACTGAGAATAATTAAGGAAAACTCAGAGAAAACCAGACTGAAGTAGGAGATGCAGTCTCAAGGAAAGAGATAAAGCTGTGGGATGTAGAAACCTCTTCCTGAGAGCGCAGAAGAGCAGATAAAACTTCAGGAATTTTATGTCAATTTTTAAGTAAAGCTATTGAAAAATTTAAATTATATAAAATTCCAAGAAAATAAACTATGTTAAAATAACGTTAATAAATAGGTATCCATGGGGGATTGATTCTGAAACAATCAATGGAGTAGTAGTTTGCATATAAGCTATACACATCCTCCTTATATTAAAATCATCTCTAATTTACTGATAATACTTAATACACTGTAAATGTAACAACAACAAAAGAAAAAAATGTCTGCATATGTTCAGAATAGATGAAACCACTAGCCCTGATCACATAGTCTATATTTTTAATATGTGGGTGCTTGGACCCCTGCATGCAGAACCTGCATGAGGAAGCATTGTAGTATTTCTTCAGAAGATGGTTATTAAACATTTACAGGCATAACATAGTGCAGTACTTTCAAAAGCAATGTAGTCTTAAAAAAAAAATTAAAAACTAAAAGATCACTATATTATCTTTAATGGGATCTAGTCATGAGTACTAGTAAATATGTGAGAAAACTGACTCAGGTAAATAATTTTCAGTGTATCTGTGCATTTTATTTCTTTTGACTTTTTTTTTGTTTGAAAATATTTAATTGATTGCCTGCCCTGTATTAAGTATGTGCTAATTCATGGATATATTTTTAGAAGTAAAAACAGGGCTTGTTTTGTGGAGTTTATAACCTGATGTGTTATGCAGATAAGGAGTAATATATAAGCAAAGATGTAACTACAATATTGTGTAAATGGACTAGAATTAGGGAACAATAGAAATGAGGTGGTGTTATCCCCTTGAGCAGGAAGTTCTCTGTGCTATTTCAGCTGAGGCAGAGACTGGGACTGAGGAGATTGGGTCTGGCAAAGGAAAAGTCTGTATAAATATTCAAAGGATTTAATTTTTTTTAAAAAAATATTACTCCCTTGCAATAAAAAAGTAATTACTTTCTACTGCTTTATTAATTATAAAAGAAACTATATTTTAAAAATTACTTGGGTATAGGTAGTTACTTTTCTCTAAAAATCTCAAAGTTAATCATGTGGAAGTTAATTTCCCAAGTTTCCTTTTAAAGTGAGTGTGGAATTCTCTGTGTGTTTACATACGACCTTCATTAAAGTTAAGAATTTCTTCATTTAGATTTTGGCATTGATGCTAATGGGTTACGTTAGCTTGTTTCACAATACTTTACATGAAAGAAGGATAATTAATTTTCTTTCTTCACTTGTGTGTTCCTAAATCTCTAAACCATACTTAGGCATAGATAGGGAGGAATTCATGTTCTCATCTTATTAGATATTTTTTCTTCATTCATTGGAACTTCAGAGCTAATATATTACTTGTTAGTTTAGTTTCATGAACAAGTTTAGCATTACTGTGGAAATCTACCTTGTGAGAAAAGATTAATTGTATTTTCTCATCTTTTGTTCCTATTTGCTGCATGATTGTTTTTTAACAAAAGTCTAAGTCAGGTATAATAAGTTTCTCGAGTGATAAAGATTAGAACTAATATTTGTGAATATTCTGAAGTGTTGACTGAAATATCCCCCCAACATCACTTCCTTCCTTTTCTGCCTGACCTCATTCCCCCACATTTAAACTTTAATTTTTTTTTTCTTAGGCTTTGAGATCTTTCTCTCCAATTTAGTTATCCAGAAATTGGTCATTGGATGTTATCATTGGAGAACTAGGGGGAAAAAAAGAGCAGTAAATCCTTGACTTTTAAACTCAAAAGTTTTCCTTCCTATGCAAGAAGGAAGCATTTAAGATGAATAATTGTTATCCACTTCTGATTTCCCACTAATCCTGCCAGGAGTTCTTTTGAACTGAAGAGGGCAGTAGAAGAGGGGGAAGCAAGATAATTAAACCTGCTTAAGTTGGGGCCAATGTTCTGCCTTAATTCTTGTATCCAGAGTTATTACAAAATGGGGTGGTGGGGGATATTGATAAAAATCCCAGAGATAACTTTGCATATCCCAAAGTAGAAGGCTTTAGTTGTGGGATATTGCTATCTTTTCTTCTAGAGTTACTTCCCATATTAACAAAGTAGTAAGTTCTAAGGACTTTCTATGGATAAATAACTAAGGTTTTTTTATAACTCCAGAAAGCCATGGGAAATAGCTAAATATTTCTACTCCTAAAAAAAAAAATAGGTACAAGATTGAAAGATGGGATCAGTGGTCTAAAGTGTATTCTCATTTTTGGTCTTTGCTACTGCAGACATGAGTAATGACTAATTCTTAATGGCAGTGGGGATAAATATAGGAACAAGCCATCTAAGAGATGACAGCATTCCTCTCCTGACTGCCCTCTTGTTATAAACTCCTGAAAATTAGGCACCAAGATAAAGAGAAAATAGAGGAGGGAGATTTTGAATGAATTACATTTAAAACTGAAATGATGAAAGATAGCAGGAAATGACTAAGATTCAATTTTCTGCCATTAAGCAGGATACGTTTAACATTCATTATTGCATGTATTTACCAAACAGTTCCTATGTGGTCTCCACTATTCAAAGTACTTGAAATATACTGGGGACAGGATCCTTGCTCTGGTGGAGGTTGCATTCGAGCAGCGTGAGTCAGAGTGATTAGGGGTGGGAAGTAGCATTAAATAAGATGGTCATTAAAACAAATATATATTTATTGAGATAATGTTAGTTTACAGCATTGTATATATTTTAGGGGTATAGTTTCACACCTCTGTAAATGTATATACAAATGTACATCACTTACAACGAAAGACCCAATAATCCTCCACCATAGTCCACTGGAAACTTCCTTTACCCTTTGTTTTCCTCCCTTCACCTGCCCTTTCTGTTAGTCTCAGGTCTGAAGTCAGATTTTGAGTGTTTGATTTGACTTATTTTGTCTGTTCTTTCACTTCTTTATATTCTACTAACAAGTATTTGTCTTTCTCCTTCTGACTTAGTCCCCTCTAGTTTTACCCATGTTGTCACAAATGACAAGATTTCAACTTTTTTAAATGTGCAAGTAGTATTCCATTGTGTGTGTATGTGTGTGCGTGAGTGTGTGTGTGTGTACCGTATCTTCTTCATTCACTCATCTGTCATTGGCACTTCGGTTGTTTCCAAAGATAGGCTACTGTAAATCGTGCTGCATTTGAGCATCGTGTACATTATCCTTTTAAATATAGTATTTTTGTATTCAGACACCTAGGACAGGGTTTGCTGGGTCATATGTTAGAACTATTTTTAAATGTTTTGAGAAACAGCATGCTGTGTTCTATAGAGACTAGGCTAGCCTGTCTTCACATCACCAGCATAGGAGGGTTCTTTTTCTCCAAATCCTCACCAACACTTGTCTTTGGTCCTTTCTGATTTGGGTTGTTTTCAGAAATGTGAGCCAGTATTTCATTTTCATTTTGATTTGCATTTATTTGATGATAAGTGATGATGAGTATTTTTTCCATCTGTAATAGGTCTTATTTTCTATCTCTCAGCTTCTGTATATATCTTTTGAAAATGTATCTGTTTAGCTTTTTTGCCCATTTTTGATTTTTTTTCTTTTTGTTATATTGTATGAGTTCTTTGTAGGTATTTAAAACTTAGTTTATTTTTAAAAGTACCTTTTTCTTACAGCATTAATTTTTGGACTGTATGTGATTTCTACCTTAAGGTGTGGTGACTGTAGTTCTCCCATTGCCAAAGTACCCACCGTCCATCACCATATTCCTTTGTGCTCCTCCCCTTGCTGTTTTCACCCTTCTACCTCCCCTGCAGATGCTTCAGATCTATGGCCAGTTTTCAAGATTTGTTTTAGACAACTTGTATTGTTTCTCTTATATTCCAAATGTAATGAAACCATCTGATATCACTCTTTCTTCTTCTGATTGGTATAATCCATTGCAGTGCCATCCATGTTGTTGCAAATGGCATGAGTTTACCTTTTTTCTTTATATTATTGAAGAGTAGCCACATCCTCTTGATCCATTTATTGGTTTGGGGACATTTAGTTTGTTTCAATATCCTGGCCTTTGTAAATAGTGGTGTAGCAAACATAGGAGTGCATATTTCCTTTCAAATTCATGTTTTTGTGTTCTCCTAGGAGTGGACTAGTTGGGTTGCATGGCAGATCCATTTTTAGTGTTTTGAGCAATCTCTACACAGTTTTCCATAGTGGCTGGCCAGTCCATATTCCCACCAACAGTGTAAGTGGGATCGCTTTTTCCCATACCCTCACCAGCACTTGCTGTTTCCAGTTCTTTTTTAATATGAACCGTTCTCACTGATGTGAAGTGGTATTTCATTGTGGTTTTTTTATGCTTCCCTGATAATAAGTGAGGTTGAACACTTTTTTCATATGCCTATTTGCCATTTGCATTTCTTCTTTGGAGAAGTGTCTAGCACTTCTGCCGTCTTTTTAAATTGGGAGATTTGATTTTATTTTGTTGAGTTGTGTGAACTCTGCACATCTTTGATATCAGTCCCTTTGTATAGTGTGCAAATATTTTTTTTCCCATTCAGAAGGGTTTCTCTTCATTTTGGTTACTGTGTCTTTTGCTGTGTAGAAGCTGTTTAATTTGATGTAGTCCCATTAGTTTGTTTTTGCTTTTGTTTACCTTGCTGTGGAATGAAGTTTCCAAAGTCCTGAAGCCAGTCACAGAATGTGTATATCTGTGTTTTCTTATATGTATTTTATGGTTTCAGGTCTTACATCTAAGCCGTTAAACCATTTTGACTTAATTTTTGTTGAGTGAGATAGCTAGTTTTATTCTTTTGTATGTAACAAAAATTTTTTCCCAATACTGTTAATGAGTAGACTTCTCTTTCTCCATGCTACATTCTTGCTTCATTTGTATTAATTAACTATCCATATAAATTTGTAAGTATGGGTTTAATTCTGGGATCTCAATTCTATTCTGTTGCTCATTGTGTCTATTTTTATTCCAATAGCGTAGTATTTTGATTGCTATTGCTTTGTAGTATAATTTGAAGTCTGGGACTACTTCCATTTTTCTTTTTTTGTCAGAATTGCTTTGGCTCTTTGGGGTCTTTTGTGGATCCATATAAATTTCACTTGAAATTGCTCCATTTCCTTTAAGAAAGCTACTGGAATTTCAAAAGGAATTGCATTAAATCTATATATTGCTTTGAATAAGGTGACCATTTTCAGTGTTAACTATTCTAATTCATAGAATTTCTTTTCATTTCCTTTTGCCTTCTTTTATTTCTTTAACAATGTTTTACAGTTTTCATTGGATAGGTCTTTCTCCACCTTTGTTAATCTCTTGACAAAGGAAAAAAAAACAGTGAACTTGAACTATGGATCAGTAGAAATTATCCAATATTAATAAGGCAAAAATAAAAATTCAGTAAAGGATATGGGCCATATCAAAAGCTCTAAAAAAAACTAATTGTGGTTCAGAAAAGAGGAAAATGGGCCAGAAAAAATATTGAAAAAAAAAATGGTGGACAATTTCTCCAATTTGGTGAAAGGAACAACTGTTTCAAGAAGCTAAGCAAACACAGATCAAGATAAATAAAAATCAGACTGTTGGGCCTCCCTGGTGGTGCAGTGGGTTAAGCAACGCACTATGAAGCAAACCGCAGCCACTGCAGCACGAGTTCGATCCCTGCTGCCGCCCAGGGAGGGGACCCACATGGTGCAGCAGACCTCTCCTGCTGTGCCCGCTGCTCCCCTCAGCAGTGTACTTCTGTTGATCTGCCTGTTCTGCTCCCGCTCTCTGTGGTGAATCCTCTCACCCCCCACACCTCTGGCCAGTACCCCAGTGCTTGTATGCATAAGTAAAATAAAAAAAAAAAAAATCAGACTGTTACCTGGTCACATCCTTGTCAAACTTGTGAAGATCAAATACAAAGAGAAAATTTTGAAAGGAGCAAGAGAAGTATGACTCATTACCTACAGGGGAGTAATGATTCATAAAATCCCAAACTTCTATTCAGAAACCATAGACACTACAAGATGATGGAACAATATCCTTAAAGTGGTAACATAAAGACCTAGAGCTACACTAGATCACTCAGGAATTAGACTGAGAAGAGGAACCAAGGAATTAGGTGAAGTGGCAAGACATGCAGAAGGAAAACCCAGACTGGGAGGTATCCTGCAAAATGTATCAAGGAGGAGGAAATGATTAAAGTGTTAAATGCTGCTATTATGTCAAGGGCAGAAAGTAGCCATGGAAGACTGAGCAACAAGGAAGTCAGTAATAACCCTGACAGGAACAGTTTTTGCAGAATGGTGGATTTAAGGCTTCACTGGGATGAGTTTAAGAGAGAATACGAAGAAAGTAATTAGAAACGATGCATATTCTTTCTAAGGCTTTTGCTGCACAGAGTGGAAATAAAAGGAGTAGTGGAGAAGGTGGAAACTGGAACAAAGAGGTTTTATTTTGTCTTGTAAATATATAAATTAGCATAAAGTAATAAAGAAAAAATCAAAAGTGATAAGATTAAAAAGGGAGCAGTAACTGGTGTTATTAGGTCTGTAGAATTAAAAACAAGAGCCAGCTGAACTGGAATAAACACTCATTGACTTTAATATGTGCCCTGAATTCTTATATTTCTTAAGTTCCTTGCTATCTAGATTTTACTGTTTAAGGATAGTCTTTTGTGAATGCACATACTTGAAAAATATGACTACTAAAGTGATATAAAATTTGATAATTTTTAGAGTGTTAACTTTGATTTCTTTTTGAGTTTATAGATCGCCAAATGATGAAAAGTATATATTTGAAAAATTAGTTTTTATGTTATTTTAGAACTTAGATTGCATTTCTCTAATAGTATTTATGTTATATGTGATAGTTTATTCTGACCAGCCCAGAAAATCCTATCAAGTAGCTGAATTTCAATGCTAATTATCTGGGAAGTTTCAGGTATTCAGGCTTTTATTTCTATGGGAAAACATATTCTAATTTCCAGCCCAAGATTCTGGAACACAGCTCCCATTATGAAGTGGGCCTGAAGGTGGGAGTGAAAACACAGTCTCCTATCCCACTCCCCACCCTCATCTTCCAACAGTGAGGGGAGGACATCAAGGTACTCATGGCACCAAGGGTTCAAGCAATGGGGTAATGGAGATCCAGGACATTTGTTTCCTCACCAGTGAAAATTAAATGAAGACCCAAGAGTCTCTCCAGCTATAGTGATGAGAAGGAAGTTTTAGTAGCTAGATCGTGTTGGTGAGTTCTTGGTCAACATGGTATGTTAAAAGTCTTTCTGTGCTGGACAGTATCATGTGTGAGTGTGTGTGTATGTGTGTGCATGCATGCACACACTGTTGCTCCTGTATATCCTGAAGTACTGTTGACCTGTATACTCAGCATCTACAAAAGTCAGTGAGTAAGACTTTGTTCAGATCTTTGATTTTACGCCTAAGAGATATTGTCCATTAAATAAACTGAAAGCAGATTTATTCCTAGGTACATTTTAAAGTATGGAAGGAAAACCCCATTCCCTAGGCATCCTTGTACCTACAACACTGTGCAGTGATAATGATGTATGTGATTAAAGATAGTGCTCAGGGCAGGGAAAAACCTGAAATGTTCTGAATCATCCATAGTTAGGTTACATCCATCATAGCACTCTTTGTAAATCTTTGAACATTATAAAACCATACAATTCTTGGGTATAAGAAATGTTAACAAGAACAGTTTCCAGTTATGGGATGATAACTTATATTCATTCCTTTACATAGAGAGATTTATCTTATTATTATTAATTTTTTACTTATTTTTTTCTTTTCTTCTTGAGCTTTTGGTTTATCACTATATTTACCTCCATTCACCATTTTTGGCTTATCTTGAAATGTAAGACTGATACTTTTAACTACGCTTTGAACCTTAGGAACTGAAGTTGTAAATACTTATTTGTGAGGACATTGAGTGATTTTAACTTGCTGGATGGAATATTTTTTTCAGTCTCAAATGTACTAGGGAAACACTTAAATTAAAAAGGTTTAGAATCATTGTAATTACAATTCACTGAGAGTAAGAATTACAGCTAAGTAATTTTCTTTTCTTGTTTCAAAAGAAATGGATACACAGATATATATTCTGTCTTAATTGCCTGCCATGAAGTGGTATTTAGGAGCATGATTAAGTGGGGTAAGACACATCAATAGAAAGGAAACCTCTAAATAAGAGAGAATACATGTTAACATTACCTCTGAGATTGAATTTAAGATTTAGAGACTCATCATTAAAAAAAAGTTGCTTGTGGTTAGGTACATGTTGTTAGACAATAACTGAATTACACATAAATGATTTATGCTGATTTATTGTCATTTTTCAAATAATAGTTGCTATTTTAAATCTCTGTAGTGTTCAGAAACTGCACAGATATTTCAAAGTACCAAGATCTCTTCTCTATAATCTTGTTCTGAGGTATCACTGGTGTTCTATCATGATCTTTGAGCTTTCTTAACTTCTTAAAAGTAAAATGCCAATCACCTGGCTGGATGTAATTATATTGTAGGGTTTCTTTGAACTTTGAAGACTAATAGGTAACCTCACATATTTAAATA
Source organism: Galemys pyrenaicus (assembly GCA_019455555.1). Classification (NCBI taxonomy): domain Eukaryota; kingdom Metazoa; phylum Chordata; class Mammalia; order Eulipotyphla; family Talpidae; genus Galemys; species Galemys pyrenaicus. The sequence goes on from JAGFMF010011523.1 coordinate 4,739,526, forward strand.
ACCACTCTCAATTGATACAAACTGTCTATAAAAATTCCCTTTTAATTTGTGTGCCACCTGAACAGCTTTATCTTAGGTTTATGTACTTAATTGATATTGCTCAGTGGTACATGATATTTATGTGAGCCTTTCTGTTACTGAAATATATGTGAGATAATTATTCTAAGTTATATTTTAAAACTATATGCCAACTTCATAAACCATTGGAATCACTGTTTGCATACTAGAGGAGCAAATTTAAATTTTGTTTGTCTTTTGTAAACATACTACCAGATGTAAATGACTTCCTATTTTTTTCATATTGGAAATTTAAATGGAAACATGCATACTTTTCAATTAAAAAATTAAAGTATCTAGTTAAATTATAAAAACTACCAAATGATTTAATATTTCATTATAATAACTAAATATTTAAAGTCTTTAATTTTCATTGAAGATTTTATTGATTTTCTGCATTAATAATCAAGATATATTTGAAGAATAGTTAGGTTCATAGCTTATTTTAACTTTGAGATTTATGTAATAAAATGTACATTAAATATCAAATTGAATCATGATAGACTATAAGTTGTTATAACATAAATTATGGAAGTAAAAGAATTATAAATAGGAAAATAATTTTTGAAATTTTTCATTGAGAATTCACCTTAGCATCCCAGATTTACATAGGTATTTCTGGATTTTTATCCTTGTTCAACAATGTGCTTGCTATGTGACATTCAGGGAGTTTTGATACTTCTGTGTGAATTTGCTTCCTCATCTGTAAGATGAAATAATCGTGAAGACCAGAATAATTATGTCAAATACTCTCTCTCTTAATATTTCATGGCACTCAGTAAATGCTACTGCATTGTTATGATTCTTTACAAAGAAAAAAATACCTTATTACTTTTCATTTTTAACCCTGGTTGTAGCTACAAAATGATGACTCAGATATGGCTTTAGATGATTTTGAATTATTTCCGACACCCAAACACTATATCCTCAACATGTTACAATCTGACGCCATTTACATTTAATCTAGTCACAAATATTTCAGAGATTCTAAAGACAATTTAGTTTTCTGAAAACTAACCACTTGAGGAAGGAAAACACTTATTTGAATATATGCAATTTAGTATGCTTAAAAACCATGGTGATGTTCTATAATTACTCAGCTATTCCTTGTTATTTTCATTCTCTCCCTTAAAAAGTGAAAGATAATGTAAAATAGTATGTCATTAAGTATTTTTAAATCTAAGTCACATTCTTTAATGTAAGATTACTTGTGTATATACTAGTGTGAATATCACTTAGGTTTGAGAGTTTTTACTTGAAAAGATTTTGTTTGTAGAGCATGTGTAGCTTATTAGCAACTAATATGCCATAGTAAATAATCTTTGAAACAAATATTTGCTACGGTATTGTGAAAGTATATGACTGAAGCATCTGCAGGACCACTGAGAAATGCTTTAGCATTGAGGAAAATAGATAAGATTGATCAATCTTCAGCAGTTTTTCTTATTGAAAGAGAAAATGAAGCAGAATCATATACATGTTTTCCTTCAGTGTCAGGAAAAAAAAGTCAAAGAGCTAAAAAATAAAATAGCAAAACTGTATATAAATGATTTTTAGAAAGTCTGATAGCTTTGCAGGTTCATAGTTTTGGTATCATCCCCAGGTCCAGGAACTAGTAGATATATCATAGAGATTTATGTGGAATTTTCTTTTTATTGGTAGATCACTAGCCACAATGGGATAATGAGTATTTAAAAGTTGGTTTGTATGATTGAGAAATAGCATTTAAAATTTGGTTGATATTTATTTATATTTACATTATATGGTCACATGTGGTGAGGGGAGGCCTTATTAAATAGCACAGTTTTAGAGTCAGGGGCGATTTCATATAATGTTTTCTTTCATAAAAGATTTTCTTTATGCCTTCTCTTGCTGATAACAATGCCCAAGGTATAAGTTTGGCATATCCGTGCACCAATTCCCTCATCTTATAGGCATGGCTTATAAATTTACAAAATATAAATTTATGCAGCAGCATAATGCCAAGTGAAACTCAGATCTCCAGATATCATGTGCCCGTCTCATAATCTCCACTAGAACTTAATTTCTGATTATCTTATGACAAGTGATAGATGGTTGATGGTGATAATAACATCCAACAAACAATAATTAAATGACAACAAATAATAATTAAACCGGATGCCCCTTTCTGTGATGTACTGATATGAAATAAGAAAAAGTACAGAATAAAGAGAACCTTCTTATGATTAGATTGTACTTTATCTCTCCAGTGAGTCTGTTGAGAAAAATAACTATATTCTTAATTAATGTTATCATTGCACTTGGTTGCAATTTGTTTACTTGTGTTTGTTTCGTGTAAGTCACTAATTTGAGTAATAAAATCCTATCTGATAAAGAATGACACTGAATACAAATCATATTGGGAAATGTTTCAGAAATATTTGTGATAAAAGAATAAGCCATCTAGAGACAGATTTAAGAATCTTTGTCTTCTGTTCATTTATATACTAGTTGTTTGATATTTGTTCTTTAGCTAGAATAGTATATGAAAGAGCTAGTAAACAAGAAGCAAATATGTGCATAGATGTCCTTTAAGGCTACTGTAACTATGATAGAATGAAAGAGATTGCCCCATAGATTTTTTTTTTTTTCATTTTTTCAGCCTAGTTTTGACAATGGATGTCTCAGGTCTCAGGTCTCAGGTCTCAAGTCCATCAAACAGTCTTCTCTATTTTAACATTTATTTATAGAAGGTGGGGGTATATAGTGAGAAATTTCTTTCCCTGGCATTTCAATAGAAATAGTCTCATCAATGTTTTTTGTAGGATTAAACCTTTAAGATTTCAAGATTTGTAGTCCTAAGTGTTAGAGATTTTGTGGCAGAAATTTGCTAGATGAATATTTCAGCTAGATATTATATTTAGGCGTAAGTTCAATTTAAGAGTTATTTCAGAAATTATGAGAAATTAGTTGTTAACTATCAGTAGGGAATAATCTTTTACAAAAACTGTAATAATATTCAGGTGATACATATGAAATAATTCCTGTCACCACCAAAACTTTGTGGAAATAGCAGATGCTCCAACTTTACATTTTTACCTATTTTGAACTTGCCATGAAGGCATGCGCTTTTTATTTCCTTGACATACTGTCTTAAAATCCCCTGTTTAAGTGGTTCTTCTCTGAACTTTAGTAATTATAGGTTCACATGGCTCATCAAATCTCAGACAGAAATCAACAGAAATAAGAGCAAGAGAGTATCTTTTTGATTTTTGAAAAACTAAGACGAAGACTGAGCTCAAGTTAGCCACATTTATTTAGGGTCTAAATGCTCAAATTTGAATGTCTGCATAGATTTGATACATTCATTACTTTCTTGATAATGCAGCTCTTATTTTTTTAAATCTATGTAGGTTAACATTAAAACTGTCATATATGTAGATTACTGTCCTCTTCTTCCATTGGGAAGATCTCTTTTTAGAAAAAAAAAAACTACTAAAAATAAAAGCAAGCAGGCATATTTCTCATAGTAAATTAATAATGGAGAGACCTGTCATTACCACATTGTAAATTATGCAGTAAGTCTCAGGTGATTTAGTTAGTACCTTAAACACCTAGGAAATTCTACTCGTTGACAGAGATTGGAAATGTGTATTAATTACATGTTCCACCCCACATCTGAAATAAAAAAGAATGTCAGGAATAGATGAATTCTGGTTTCCTTTTGAATATCATATTTTAATTTCTTTTATGTTTCTTTAATCTTTTCAGCAGTGCTTTAGGATTTGGAAGATGTTGATTAAAGCATTTCCTCTTGATTAATTATATTTTGGCTTTCAACTGTTTTATTTTAAAATGAAGTGCACACACATTGTCTGGATTATATGAGCATCTGCTCTTCCCAGTCTCTGCAAATATTTATATAAATCTTACTGCCACCCAGTTCCCTCCAAGTTCTCACTGCTTAGCTAATCCTGATTGCATCTCCTCATTAAGCCATCTTCAGGATATGGAAACATAAATAAAACAGACTAACAGTCTACATTTGAGGGACTTTTGTGTGTATGGCTTACTGTTTAACTCAAGTTATTAAATTCTTTGAATTCATTCTGAAATATTAAGGGTTTCCTTTACCTCTGCCTTATTTCTTTATACATCTGATTATTATTAGCACAAAACCCATTTTGGATCTAATGACTAGGCCCTTAGAAAGAGAATATACTGTTTTTAAGTAAAATCTATTAAATCAGTGTGACCAAAAATTTAGTCAGAGGTTTAAAGTTAACACCTGCATTTGAATATCTCAATTTTGTTTTCCTTTAACTTTTAAAAGTATTTGTTCCCTCCTTTTTCCTCTATATGTGGCCTAAGATAATATATAGTTTCCCTCCAGAGGGATGGAATGTTAGTACTTTCTATAAAGATTGTCTATCACCTGGGTTTTCTTAACTAATTATGGCTTTCATATGGGGACAGTACTTTAATCTGGGGTCTTAGATTTATTTCATGCTTTGATGCAGAGTGAGAGACATCTATTTGACTTCATTTTACAAATTGTCCTTTGACCATGTAGTTTCTGCAGACAGAATGATTTTTTTTTGATAGTAAATTTCTAAGACTGAGAATTTCTGTTCTTGCAGCTTTATGTAATTATGTTCAAAGGGGTTTGAATTAAAATGGAACAGATGTGTCCATCTTTAATTATGGTGTAGCAAATTGTGTTACTCTAAGTCTTTATTAAGTGAAACGCTCATCTTTATGTAATAATGGGTCAGACAGTTTCAAAATGATATCGGTGAACACAGTGTATAGCTTATTCCACTTAGACTTCAAAAGGGCAGTTAAAACTCAAAGGCTATGCATGTACAGCCAGAAGAAATGATGGAAAATATACATTTTTCATTTGAACTTAAGTGGAAACAATTGTTAGAAACATATGAAGAATCTTAATGCCATCTAAATATGCCATTTTAGAAAGGTAACATTTGACTTGACAAAATACACTTAAGGGCTACTGGGAGTCATCAATTTTCTCTACTGGAAAATAGCTTTGTAGGGTTTCCTGAAAAATCTTTTGTATTATTTTGTGTAAACAGTCCTTTATAAATGACTGGTCAGGAAAGGTATTTTGTTGTTGTCGGGGGTTTTTTTTGGTACCACTTCTAACTTAGTATAACAAAGTCCATTTGAAGATTAGCAGGCAGTTCTTATAGAACCAAAAATTAGCAAGACACAACCCTGTGACCTAAGTCTTCTCGAAGTGTTTTTATTTCTGTCACCAGTGCCACAATCTTTTTATAACCCAAGATATTTTCAACTCTTTGTAGTCTTTCTATTACTATAACCCAGTCGGGCATCAATTATTATATTTGCCCCTGCTTTTTTAAAAAATATATACTGCCTCTGTTTCACTATATCAACACTCTAATCTAGGCTCCATTATTTCATAGCCTGTTTTGAATAACTTTCTAATGAGTTTTCTTGATTCTTCTCCTTTTTGCATTCTTCTTTGTCTTTTTCTTCTTTTCTCAATAACTAATCTGAAGTAAGAATAATACATTTACACAGTTTCTTAAAATAATTTGTCTATTGTTAGTGCTCAAAGGAACTCACCCTCTATCTCTGGGTTCTTCTTGGATTGTGTAAATAATCAAAACAGCATCTGGTGGGCTAGCAGAGCATAAACAGTCAATATAATAACACAGATATGGAGAATTTACATGGCTGTAAATTCTGAAGAATAATGGAGTGGATGAGAGATAGTTAACCTGCATTTATGGACCAAGGGTGTCAAGAAGGGAGAGGAGGAGACTGAACTTGAAGGCAAATACGAGAGCTGAGCGATTCCTTCATTCTTACTCCAAAGGTAAAGTTGAGACTCTCAGAGAGGACGTCATCACTCATAATAAACCTACAAATGAATGAGACCTTTTAACCTACATTCTTTCAGTCAGTTCTCCCTTAGGGAGATTAAGATATATTAATATATTAATATATTAAGATATATATTAGGGAGTTAAGATATATTTAAGGAAGGAAGTATCTCCTAACCTTCAGGGAAGGTCCTCACTGTTCTTAACTCAAATAATCTGCATTCTTTAAGCAATGGTAATAGACCTCTCAAGGCTTATAGGGCATTGATTAACTGCTAGTTTCCATACCAAATTGACTAGGGGCTACTTTGGGAATATTGGGAAGTCTATCTGACCCTTTTGGGGGAGACACAGCTATATATGGGGCCACGTGGTTAGGTCTGGTCTTAAAATCATCTGTCAATATAATCTCTAAGAATCATTCCTCTTTTCACTCAGTAATAAAGTTAGTTATAGACTTTTTTCTTTCAAAAAGTCCTTCACACTTACTAACTAAACACAGCTTCCCCTAAGCAGGGTTGTTCTCGGTTAGCCAGTATGAGTGCCTTTATTCTCACCTCCAGTTCTTTCTCCAGTCTTGAATGCTCTGGTAACCTTCTCATTAAATAGTTCCCTTTTCTTGAAAGGGCAAATTCTCCATGATTACATTTTCTTTTTACATTTTTTCCTGTTTCTGAATTATCACTTCAGTTTTGATTCACGCCCAAAGTACCCCTTTCCCAACGAGTTGAGTCTTCATGAAGATCTTAATCTTCTTGTGAAACAAAGTGCTGTTCACAGAGTGACTCAACCAAAAGTGTAAATTAGCTGGTCAGTTTACTCTTCTTTGAGGAATTCATTGCTAAGACTCTCTTCGTGTCATTGGTGTTGGAGAAAAGGCAGAAAAATGAGATCAACAGAAGATAAATTTAACAAAAGAATATTAAGTGAAATGTCCCTAAGATCATTGACCTTAAGAGACTAAATACGGTAAAATCAAAAAGGAGGAAAAAAAGAGTAAACTTCACAGAGATGTGGTAAACACTGGAAGTTGAAAACAAACTTCACCAGATTATCCTTCTTCACTTTCATCTCTAAGGAGCTAATTACAACAGAGAAACAAAATAAACTTTAAGAAATAACAGAGGACATTAAGTGAGAATGCAGAGACACAGATTTAAAAATGGCAGACACACTCAAGGAGCCATTGTTAGTAAGTTTCTCTGCTATCCAGGACTGCTGCTCTGGGTCCTTCTGCTCTTGTAAAGACCTGTTGGTTTCCGCTGCCTTACTTCAAAAGATAAACACACAGTTTCACACTCAACAAAGGGAATAAAGCTTGATTTTCTGGGTCATTTGGGGCAGCAGAATAGATGATGTGGTTTGCTATTTCTCCAGTTAATTCTCAACACTAGATTCTCATCTAAGAATTAAAGATACTTAAACTCTGATAAATTAGAGATAAGACAAGAAATGCAGTTATTATAACTTAATATTAGAAAATAAGAAAATGCTGATTATTGGTTCACCATTTACTAAGTATATTGAACATATTCAATATAGGATTTAAATTTTTTTCTTCTCCTTATTCATATATATTTGACATCATTTGTAGTCCCTTTGGAATTCCCACCACCAATTCACCAGTGTACCACCACCTCAGTCCCTTGTGCTCCTTCTGCCCTCATCCCATTCACTTTCCATCCCCTCTTCCCAAAGTGTCTCTGATTTGTCTTTGTCTTTTTGTTTTTGTTGTGTTGTGATTTGATTTCTGTTGTTGTTATTATTCTTTTCCTTGATCCCTTACATGGCTCCCTTATATTCCTCCTATAACTATTGATACTTTTCTTTTGCCTTCTGACTTATTTCACTGAGCCTAATCCCTTCTAGCTCCATCCATGTTTCAACAAATGACTCTAGTTTGTCTTTTTTTTGATTTCTGAATTGTGTCCCATTGTGTATATATACCACATATTCTTGATCCAATCATCTATTTTTGGACTTTTGGATTGTTTTCAAGTCTTACCAATTAAAAATAGTGTTGCAGTGAACATGCGGGTACAGATATTCTTTTGAATCAGAGTTTTTGTGTCCTTTGGATATAGCCCTAGGGGTGAGATTGCTGGGTCATATGGTAGCTCCATTTTCAGTAGACTGAGGAACTGCCATACAGATTTCCAGAGTGGTTAGACCAGTTTGCATTCCCACAGACAGTGTAGTAGAGTTCCTTTTTCTCTACATCCTAGCCAACATTTGTTGTTGCTAATTTTTTAATATGCGCCATTCTAACTGGTGTAAGGTGGTATCTTGTTGAGTGTAGAGATAGAAATTAAGAGTAATATAGTAGGGTAAGATGTTAAAAAAATAATGACCTATTATTAGACAAATACATTTGTTATTGTAGATTAAATAATGAGGTAGAGAGTAGATATGGATCAAAGAAAGATACTGAGTTTTTGCTTTCTAACTTTGAAATTACTATGATTATTGTAGAAAATTTGAACAGAGAGGAAAAAAAATAAAATAAAAACATTACACTTCATTTTATTCCACCACATAGTGATAACAACAGTCAATGTATTGGTGAAAATCTTAGCCAGAGTTAGCTTAGTATAAATGTTTTTCCCATTACAAAAATGACTATATCATACTGTTTAATAACATTTTTCACTTAATGTATATCCTTTATCCTTTAAATAATAATATAGTATACCTTTTGTGCTTGATATAAAGCAACACCAAATGTATAATTCCCATTTTTCCTATTATGAGACCAATTAATTTAATTATAAAGACTTATCTAAAATTATGTTTTAATAAATTATTTTAAAATGCTATTTAATAAAATCTATTTCATGAAATATCATTAGTTTTTCATCATAGGAAACCTTCTCTGAGTCACAGGTTTTCAGAACCTATCATCTATAATTTTCTGTTTCTTTATGATGCTGTTACTGGAAATTTTATCCCATGATATAAGTATTCATTTACATAACATTAAGACTTTTAGCATTTTTGTTAATCTCCACAATATAACCATTTATTGTATTGCTTTTAAATGTGATCTTGTTTACCACAGTCTCAACATCTGAAATGTGTGGTCAGACTCCAGGAATACTATTCAATCTATTCATTTGCTATAATTCCCATGTTTTTTACTGTGTCAGTCATATTAACTCTCATCTATATCTGTCTATCCGAGCAAATACCTACACATAAAAGTAGCACTGATAAAGGCAGTTTTTGGACATGTCTTCTCCCAATTCTTACAGTGCTATTTAAAATAAAGGAAGAGAGAAGAGCATTTAAGGGGATTGAGTTTACACTGACTCATTCAGTTTTGAGGGATCATTTTTGGGGAAGGTAAATTTACCTTATAGCTGAGCATGTACATAATAGTCTTTGACTACTAAGAATTTGTTAGTTGTTTGTTTTAATTTGTGTGGCCTTTATCAGGTTGAGGTAGCTCCTATCCCTAATTTGGTGAGTTTTTTTTTTAATTTTTTTTTTTAAAGATTTATTTTTATTTATGCATACAAGCACTGGGGTACAGGCCAGAGGTGTGGGGGAGGGGGGTGAGAGGATTCACCACAGAGAGCTGGGAGCAGAACAGGCAGATCAAAGGAAGCACACTGCTGAGGGGAGCAGCGGGCACAGCAAGAGAGGTCTGCTGTGCCATGTGGGTCCCCCACCTGGCCAGCAGTACGGATTGAACTCCGTGATGCGGTTTGAACTCAGTGGCTGCGGTTTGCCTCATAGTGCCTTGCTTAACCCACTGCGCCACCAGGGAGGCCCTTTTTTCAAAAAATTTTTAACTAGTAATGGATGCTAGATTTTGTCCAAAGTCTTTTAGCACTATTGAGATTATGATTTTTCTTCTTAACTTCGTTAATATAGTTAATTGCATGGATTGATTGTCATATGGTATATTCTTTATATATATATTTATTTACTCATGATGTATTCTCTATATACATACTACTTAATAAAAATTGTTTACAGTTTTTGCATCTGTGTTCATGATGAATATTTGTCTTTATGATTTCCTTCAACTTCAGGTTTTATTTGCTTTTCTCTTTTTCCAGTTTCTTCAGGTGGACACCAAGGTCATCAATTTCAACTCTTCTAATATATATAGGCCTTAATACTATGTATTACTGCTATACATTTCCCCACTAATACTGCTTTTATTTTCCAATTTCATTTGGTTGTAATTTTTTTTAATATTATTTATTCTTTGATCCATGGGTTATTTAGAAGTGTACTATTATTCTTTAAATATCTGAGGATTATTCAGAGATTGTTCTGTTTGATTTCTAATTTAATTCCACTGTGGTAGGAAAGCATACTATTTATGATTTTAATGCTCTTGAATTATTGAGCCTTGTCTCATGGCTTAGGCTACGGTCTGTCTTGGCAAATGGTCTGTTTGTTCTTGAAAGGATCTTGTTTTCTGCTGTTGAATGGAATTTTCATAAATATTCTTTGTTAAGTTTAGGTATAAATTGCTTGAAGTTACTCCATAGTTAACTAATGCTCTTTTATTTTTTTTCCTTTCTGTGTTTTATTTTTACTGGTTTCTATTATGTTCTCAAATGTATTAGTTTTTTCATTTGCAATGTGTGATCTTTCTTTAATCCTATTCAATGTACTTTTCATCTCAGCCATTGTATTTTTTCTTTACAAGTTAGATCTTGTCATTTTAATTTTTTGACACAATTACCATTTTATTGTCATTTTCTACCAATTCTAAGTCCTGTGTCAGTTCTACATCAATTTCCTTTTATTGATTTTCTTCATTCTGGGTCACATTTTCTTGCTTATTCACAAGCTTGATGATCTTTGAGTAGATGCCATAGACTGTGATTTTGGTCCTTTGAGTAACTGGATATCTTTTGTACTTCTAGAAATACTTTTGGACTTCATTCTATGAAATAGTTAAATTACTTGGAAACAGTCTTTTCTAGTTTATCTGTCACCATTGGTTATGCTCAGTCTAGGAGTGGTTTTTCCTTTTCTTTGCTGAGGCAAAGCCTTCCAGAGAATTTTACCTAATTACCTGTGAATAATGAGTTTTCTTTGTCTGAATGATGGCAACCTGCACTCTTCCTCACCCCATGTTAGTCAGGCATTATTTCTGATGCTGCTCCCTCCCCTCTCCCTTCCAACCTGGATGAGGTAGTTCCCTCAAGTGCATGTGCTGCTCAGTACTTGTGGGGAGGATATTCTGAAGACACCCAAGTTCTGTTTCTGTGCAGTTGTTTCCTCTCTGGTTCTCTGCTGTGTGGACTCTAACAACCTTTTTTCCTGAATTCTCAGCTCTGCTCCACAGTTCAGGAAATCCACTGGGCTGCTCTTGCAATCTCCTTGATGTTGTGGCCTGAGAACTCTCTCAAGATAGTAAGGGAATTGTAGGACTCATCTCATTTCCCGCCTCCCCCTTCTTTCTTATTTGTTGATTGATATTGAAGGTCTTATAGAACATTTTTTGTATTATTTTGTTGTCTTTTTTTTGGAAGCTTGTTTCAGGTGGGGTAGTAAATTGGCTGCTCCCACTCTTGGGTAGAACCAGAAGAGTATTTGAACTTAACTTATAACTTTCAAATTTTTAAAGATATTGAGTGTGGTTCTCCATTTTTCCTATTGCTCTGGAGTGAGTAAATGTTACGGTGAATTTAAAAAGATATAAGACAGGATCATCAATGCAATATATGGGGAAAAGTGTGCTAACTGATAGAACAATAAAGTCTCAAAGAGGAGGAAATATTAAAATTACATAAAGGTGACAATAGCAGTTTGTAATATAGGTTTTCGATATTTAGAGATGAAAGTTTTATTGAACCATAACAATAACATAGCATATCTTTTGAGAGTCTTCTATTTTTGATAGTTACTACCCAGTTATATATTTATCTTTCAGTTAATAGCATTCTTGATATGGAGTAGAATAGTTAGTTGACTGAATTTTTCTATGTCTTGGTTAAAAAAAAATTTTAAGGCTAGGTATGGAAGAAATTAGATAAAATTAACAAACTTAATGGATAAATGGACAAAAACGTTTTTTTAGCCTTTACTATGTGTCATACTTTCACTGTGCTTAATGTTCCAGATTATCTAATTTCATCTTCATAATAATTATATTAAGTATGTTTGAGTATCAGAGAGATTGAACATGATTCCATTTTACTTATGAGGAAATTGAGTCCTTGTCTAAGTTACAGTGCTAGGAAGCAACTGATCCAGGATGTGGATCCAGACTGCCCAATTTAAGAGTCCACATGTTTAACCACTGACTCTACTGCCAATAAGGTTAAAATGGAAGTGGATTAAAATACACAAGAGAGCTGGAAGGATTTGAAGGCTGTGGTCAGAAAGCAGGATATTAATGTTAAAGATGTTAGAGACAGAGCTTCTTTGGATGATGATGTATCCAAAGGTGGGTGGCTGAAGAAGATTTGAAGTTAATTTAATTGGAATTAAAGCATTTAAAAACTTTAGGCAGAGTTTTGAATAATTTATGTTCATGGACATTAAAATCACTCATTATACTGTCTGAATTTGAGGCGGAGGGTATGACTACTGAAATGTTATTTTTGTATTTTCCCGTTCACATTGAATGCCTTTCTCTAGGCCTTAGGAAAATCCAAGAAGTTGAGGAATCCTAACACTGGACACCTATTTAATTGGTCAGGAGAGTTTCCTAGTCCTTAGCTTGCCAGTAGACAATCCAGTAAATGGATATGCTTCACTTTTCTTGTGTCCACTCTTTGTCATCACCCCTGAGGTAATCTGGACTTCAGTCAATGTCCTATCTTAAGGAAAGATCCTGATGTCATTGGGACTCTGTCTGAAGTGACATGTTTGTCCTCATTGGTCAGGTGCATTTCATAAGGAACTCTGATATCTATAAGGAGCAGGGTCACCTGAGGTTTCATCAGATTCTGGATATCACCAGAATGAGTTCACATGAAAGGACCAACCAAAACCTGTGTCATTTTTGAATGTCTTTGCTATTAATATTTGTCAAGTAATATCGTGGGGGTATCTACAGGGATCTCTGATGTCATCTTACCTTATAGTGGCACATTAATATAATTGTTACTCATTACACACCAAGTTCTTTGAAGACGTTTGTTATTTATATAAATTCTCTGATGGGTATTGAAGGGAAATTTAGATGAATTAGGCCAACTTCAGCCTAGTAAAAAGGCAGTCAGGGATCTATACTGCACCCAGTGAGATTGTCATGTGAAAGTTAGTCTGAAAGTTATTGTCTTTGGGCAATATTCTCTCCTCTGATTTTGTTTAGTGTGGTTTCCTGTACTGTAGCATTTGGTCCTTAGTGACGGGTTTTAAACTCCAGCATTTTGAGGTCACACAGATACACAGACCTGTGCCAGGTCATGGATTTCCACTTGTGGGCTGTTCTGTGATTAAAATGCTTTAGAGCATATCGGTGACAAGGCAGCACTGGCATTCCTGTGCACTTCATTTGTGTAGTAATGGGTAAGCCACAGTTGTATGTGGGTATCATGTTGTCATCATGTTCTAGAGTGACTTGACCAAAAACCAAGCGAAGCAGGGAAGCCATAAAATCAACCTATGAGGCAAATTAGGAAAGAGAAATTTATTTTTCTTAAAGAGATTTGAAGTTTTCATGTCAGCAAGTCTTATAGTTTGGTTTGTAAATGAGTCTTAAAGTTGAATACAGAATACTTTATTTTGTCAAGTAGTAATTCTATGTCCTGCACCATATTTATTTGTTAATATGGAATGGTTAGCTACATGGTGATTTTGAGTAGAGTGTTAAAGTGATCACTATTTTTCAGGATTAAAAGGAGAAAATAGTGATTATATTGCAGGGGGAGAATGAGGGAGTAAGGGTGAAATGTGTAATGGGAACCAATGCAAGAACATCGTTAATACTGTAAGTTAGTGTTCTTTTCACAAACTTAGTTTGCTCATTTTATCCCTTGTTATCCTTGAAAGGTGTTTTCTAATATATCCAATGGTATAGAAAAGGAAGCCAAGTTTAAAAAGAAGAGTCAAATAATTGCTGATAAATTAAAGGTTCACTTGTTCTAATCAGACTAAGTTTTAATTGTGGAAGGGACATTAGAAAGTTAAGGATGAAGCAGAGGAAGTGTCACAGAAGGACAGAGACAGGGAGTGGAGTGAGGGTGCATTGAAGGTAGAGCTGGAGCACGAGGCCATAATGTATATTGTTTTAATTTGCATGCACTATTACCCTGTAGTATTTGTAACTAAGATAAAGTATTTCAAAGCTTTTAGAGATAAAACCAAAGCAAGAAATTCTAAGCAGATTCTACATATCATATTTATATGATTAACAGCAAGAAATCTTTTATACTGGCCTTTAACCTTTTTGTGCGAAGTGATTTAGAAAACAGATCCCTTCATACCAACAAAATGTACAATTTTTATCACTCAGACATAATTCATCTGATGTGGTTGAACATTAAAGTAATGAATTTATGTGTTATTTTAATTACTTGTTTTGGTCTCTGGGCATATGAGCTAGTATTGATTTGCAAAATTTGATTTAAAAAACTTACTTGGATAGCATTTATAAAAATGCAATTCTTTTGAGTAATGGTAAGATAGTAAACAGATTTGTTTCTAGGAATTTAAGTGATGGAAAAATGACCTTTAAACTTATTTTTCAAGAAAGAGTCTGTTGTGAGAATTCATATACAAATATTTTGGGGAGAACAAGTCTCCAGGAAATGATGAGGAGCAAAAAAAATATTTTGAACTAAACAACATGGGCTTCAGATAATATTATTGACATTTTTATTTTATAATAAAACTAGTTTTGGGGCCTCTCTGGTGGTGCAAGGGGTTGAGTGCCACAATGTGGGGCTTCGGCAGCCACTGCAGTATGAGTTTACAGCCAGGGAGGGGACCCACATAGCGAGGCAGACCTCTCCTGCCTAGCCTGCTGCTCCCCTCAGCAGTGTATTTCGGTACATCTGCCTGTTCTGCTCCCCATTCTATCTCTGGTGAATCTCCCCACCCCCTTGCCTCTGGCCTGTAACCCAGCTCTTGTATGCATAAATAAAGAAAAACTTTTTTAAAAAACTAGTTTTATAATGTAAATGTGGAAGATTTCTATTCTAATGAAAAATGAGTTTCATATTAAAAGCATTTCTAACCAAATTGATTTGTTTCTGCTATTTTCTAGCTTATAACCATTTGTGAGGTTCTTAACTGCTATTCTAGGCCCTGAGAACACAGTAGTGAACAAAGACAGTATTTGTATTCAAAGAATTGAGATAAAATAAATATGATCAAATACATAAGAAGTAGCCAAGAAGGTGAAGGACTTATATAATGAAAATAATAAGACATTACTAAAGGATTTCAAACATAATATAAGGAGATAGAAAGACATTCCACCCTCATGTTAGTATAGACCAAAACTATTATATCAATTTAAATCAGTCCTTGTCAAAATACTAAGAATATTCTTTTGAACAAAGTATTGACAAAAAAATTAGTAAAATTTACATGGAACCAAAATAGGCCTCAAGAAGCAATAGCAATCCTGAGCCAGAAAGAAAGAAATGGAGGCACCATATTACCTGACTTTAAGCTCTACTATAGATCAGCAGTAATTAAAACAATATAGCATTGATATAAAAATAGACACAGGAATCAATGGAATAGAATCAAAAGCCCAAAAAGAAATCTACATACCTTTCACAACAGATCCCATCAGCAAGAGTACAGTTCTTCCTTTTTAAATTGTTTTTCCTCAATGCATTTTTATTAAGCTTTGCTCTACCCCTTGGAGGTCAATTTAATTTGTAACAATAGGGTGAATGCCAGTTGCTATGAGAACATTCTAATTCAAGTGCAGAAGATAGGAAATTAAGTCTTGAATGTTAGAAGAATGGAGGGACCCTTTTGAGAAAGTCTGTAAACCTTTCCTCACATGCTTCTAAAATCTCCCAAATGGATTAGTCTGAGTTTATTATTGATGAGGGGAACAGAATTATCCTAAGGTGAATAAGACCCTTCTCTGGATGTGTGTGGAAAAACAGGAAACTCCCCTTCTCATCCTGAGTATGTAACTTGAATGGAAGGAAGACATTAAAAAATCTCAAGTCACTTTAAGGAGAAAGTGAGGTAAACAGTTATCTGTTATAGCTGTTATGAATATGGTATAGTATATGAGGAGGAGAATAGAAAGAAATGAGGCTAAATGTTTAGGGAGTCTATCGATTATGCAAGGTCTTTCAGGATACTGAATTTTCAATCTGTTCTAGTCCTTTAGTCAAAGGGAAAAATAATTTTTGAATTTTAATGCCTCTCCTACCTCCATTTCTTTCAGTGTATATTTATCTCTGTGTGTTGATACCTGGTTTGTGTGTTAAATCGATCACTGTGGTGTGGTGTGGCAAGTTCAGACAATTCTACCTACGGAAAACAATTATAGAAAGTGGAAAAAATCAAAAATAATAATTTGAAGGTACTGGAAAAATGATCAAAGGCAGATAGAGACTTGAAGAGTTTGCTACTGAAAGATGGCTACTGTGTCAAGAAGAAAATACAATTTTGTGGCTCTTGAAAAACCTATTCCTAAATGACTCAGTTTCAGGAATCTGCTAAAATAGTGCACATTAAATTGATAATGAATTAAATTAGAGTTGTAGCAGTGGTCGTGGTGAGAGTAGTCTAATGAGGGTTATATTTTTGAGGTAAGGATGATAGGACTTACTAAGTTTCAACAGATGTTGACTATGGGGGAGGAACACCAGTGGCTTCTTCAGTCTTTGGCATATGTAATGAATTAGAGCGCCATTCACTGCTTCTAGGGACACGTGAGAACGCGAGAGAATTGTGTTTGATGGTGCGGGAGTTATGAATAATTTTTCTTCTTCTGTAAATGTTTTTTATTATTTACATATTATAATATAGATAGAATTAATGCTGAAAATATAATTTTATGCTACATAAAAATATGGAACTATCTGTTACACATCTGCAGGTCTAAGTCAGAAGTAAGTTCCTCCTGACATCTGTGCTACCTTTTTAAACTATGCAGTTAAAGTACAGGCTAAAACCATTACTGTTTGGGTCTTTCTATTTGCTCTATCCTCTATCTGGAACATTCCTTCCATTGGTTTCCCCCTAATAGCCTTTATTACATTTAGATTTCAGCTCAGATTATCCAAGCTCAGAGAGAACTTCCTTATCTTCCTTTGGTTAACCAAATATCTACTCCCTCAGTTACTCTCTATCCTATGGTATAATTTGATTTTCCCCTAAACCACTTCACTATTTTAAAATATTTTGACTATTAATTGCATTTCATTTCTTTTTTCTTACTTTCCATATCTATAAGTATTGGTATTCTCCATGATGTAACTTCAACCTTCCTTTATTTGCACATTGTATTTCTCCTTATTCTAGAATATATTATGTTTTTGTCTCTTTTGTTCATTTCTCCACACCAGTTTCTGTAACAGTATCTCTCTGGGTCAGCATAGGTGCTCAACAAATGTATTTTGGGTAAATTTTTAAATATTAGAAATTTTGATCTTAGTTACCTAAAATGACTTATTTTAGTCTAAATTTCTATAGACCTTCTCTAGCCTTTATCTTTCTTTTCTTCCCATAGAAAAATTTCTTTTCCCTCTCCAAGTCTGAATGCTCTTATTATTTCCTTGATCCCCCTGTTTCACTAACTGCATGTCCTAGCACTAGAATTATATTCTCCATTTTAGTTTTCAGTCACCCTTACATTCACTGCTGTTTTCAGCCTACAAATACATTTAAAAAAACCAAACCAAAACAAAAAACAAGCAAGTACTTCCCTTGTTCTTGCCATTTTCTCAAGCTAACATAATTTCTGTAAATTCCTTTTGTGACTGAACTTATTGAAAGAGTACCAATATTTTGGGCCTCCTTGGTGGCACAGTGGGTTAAGCAACGCACTATGAAGCAAATCACAGCCACTGCAGCACGAGTTCTATCTCTGCCGCCAGCCAGGGAGGAGACCCACATGGCAGCAGACCTCTCCTGCCTTACCCGCTGCTCCCCTCAGCAGTGTGCTTCAGTCCATCTGCCTGTTCTGCTCCCCACTCTGTCTCTGGTGATTCCTCTCACCATCCTGAACTCTGGCCTGTACCCCAACACTTGTATGCATAAATAAAATAAATCTTAAAAAAAAAAAGAAGAAAGAGTACCAATATTTGACCTGCAAGTCAACCTTGAACATTGGTTCTGGCTTCAATCAAGTTTTTGATTATCAGGTTCCCAAGAAACCCTAGTTATTAAACCCAATGCCTTCTCTCAACTTCTACCCTCCTCAACCACTTTTCAACACTTAATAGTTGTTTATCCTCCCCCCTTTTTTAACTTTTTGTACTTCAGTTTTCTTCCAGATCTCTAAATTTACTATCTCAACCTTGATTCTTATCTCATTTGCCTCATGTACCTATAAAGAGAAGAAATTCTTTAGAAGTACTTTTTGCTACCCTCTTTCCAATGACAATCTCATCTGATATCATGGTTTTAATAATTAGTAATGTGCCAATGATTATAAACCTTTACTTTGAAATTTTCATAAAGCTCCAGCTCCAAAGATATCTTTGGATATCTCTATACAAAGTTCTTGCCATAACCTCAAAGTCAATATTTCTGAAATGAAACCCATCATGCTTCGTACCAAACATCTGCTTCTCACTATGTATTGGTGCCCCTCTACCTAGAAATGGAAACTGTGGTATTTCCTTTTACCCCTCTCTTTCCTTCATCTTCCTACTGAATCATTTATAAGTCCTATTTATTCTAACACTAACGCTATATATCCCCTTCTCTGCTTTCTTAGTGCAACTGCTCTGTTCAGGTGTGGCACTACCTTTGACCTTTTAATGACTGAATCTGTATACCAACTGTTTTTTTTTTTCCAGGTTGCATTGTCTTCTCTCATCCATATATGTATTCTGCTATTGAATTAAGTTTCCTAAAACACAGAGCAAATAATGCAAATTTCATTAATAGTCATGAAAGCAAAGAGTTACTATGTACTTAACTACAATACTCAGCATTCCTTTTAGCATTTAACAGTTAGCCCTTATGCAAATACAATACCATAATTACTCTTTAATATCTTCACTCCTAATATCTTTCACCAGAAATCGAAACTGAAACACAGAAAAAGTGACATGCCCATAGTCAGTCACACAGAAGTGTATTAAAGCTGATATTTGATGATGTTAGCCAACACCATGTGTACTACCTGAGTCATAAACTCTGAAGACTCTTCATTGCCTGTACAGTGACCATTGTGAATTTGATTAAATTGATTTTATTTTAATTGAAATTAATTCAGTCTTGTTTAAACCAATAATATCAGTGATATAACAGTTTCTACATGCTAGTGTTTTTTTCATACAATCGTCAGTCACCTATAAACTTTTAAAATGCCACCAGTGTACCACATTAAGTCATGTTATGTGCCATGCTCAGGATGTATGTATCTGAAAGGCAAAGTTAAAATCATTACACTATTATGCAGAACTTTTTGCCATTCAGATGTATTATTGATGCAATTGCAAGTTATATGTATAACTTTAATTTCCACTTTTAGCCTTTATCAATAAAAATGAATAAATGAATAAATGTAATCTTGCCTCCCTAATGTATTTCATTCCTCTGGCTTAAATTTTGTCCGAACTATTTCCTTATTATTAATATTTTATTAACTGAACTTTTGAATATGTCCAAAATTCCATCTACTTTTTCCACTCATGAAGCTCAACTTAGTGGTTGATGAGGCTTGGTATTTCTGTGTTTTAAATCAGTGCCTTCCAGTGACCCTCTTCACGATGATGGAAATGCATGGTCCAGTGTAGTAACCACTAACCACATGTGGCTCTCGAGCACTTGAAATAAAACCAGTGGGATCGAGGAATTAAAATTTTAGTTTTATTTAATTCTAATTAAAATTTAAATGACCACTTCTGGCTAGTGGCTCCTGTACTGGGCAGTACCACTCTAAATTACCAATTCATTACATCAGCTTTGCCAAATGACCAATATGGTTTCTAAATTAAAGTAGTATATACAGTAACTCCCTTAAAGAGGCATTCCCCCCTTGGGCCTCCCTGGTGGCGCAGTGGGTTAAGCAATACATTATGAAGCAAACCGCAGCCACTGCAAAAGGAGTTAGATTCATGCCGCTTGCGTGGGGAGGGGACCCACATGGCGCAGCAGACCTCTCCTGCCTCGCCCGCTGCTCCCCTCAGCAGTGTACTTCAGTCGATCTGCCTGTTCTGCTACCCGCTGTCTGTGGTGAATCCTCTCAACCCCCTACACCTCTGGCCTGTACCCCAGTGCTTGTGTGCATAAGTAAATAAATCTTTAAAAAAAAAATGTATTCCCCCAAAGCAATAAAAATGAGAGAGAAGATAAACAGATGGAACTACATCAAGTTAAAAAAAGCTTCTGTGCAGCAAAAGAAACATTAACCAAAAAAAGAGATACACCACTGATTGGGAAAAAAATATTTGCACTCCATACAACTGATCACAAATATACACAAAGAACGCAAAAGACTCAAGAAAAACAAAGCAAACAACCCAGAAGAACTTAAAAGACATTTCTCCGAAGGGGACATGCAAATGGCCAACAGGCACATGAGAAAATGCTCAGCATCCCTCATAATCAGGGAAATGCAAATTAAAACCACAATGAGATACCACCTTATACCAGTAAGAATGGCACATATCAAAATATCCAACAACAAACAATGTTGGTGAGGATATGGAGAAAAAGGAACTCTACTACACTGCTGGTGGGAATGCAAGTTAATCCAACCACTATGGAAGGCCATATGGAGGTTCCTCAGTCTACTAAAAATAGAGCTACCATATGACCTAGCAATCCCACTCCTGGGGATCTACCCAAAGGACACTAAAACACCAATCCAAAAGAATACCTGTTCATTGCAACACTATAGTCAGTAAGACCTGGAAACAACCCAAATGCCCAAAAGTAGATGACTGGATCAAGAAGATGTACATATACACAACAGAATAATATTCAGCCATCAAAAATGATAAACTAGGGTCATTTATAGAAACATGGATGGAGCTAGAAGGAATTATACTCAGTGAAACAAGTAAGAAGGCAAGAGAAAAATATAGGATGACTTAACTCTTAGGAGGAATGTAAAGAAACAACTACCAAAAAAAAAAAAAAAGAGCGCTCAAGGAAATGAAAAATTACAGTCAAAAACAAACAAGCAAACGAACAAAAAACACAACAAGAACAAAAGAACAAAGATAACCAAAGGGATCATTTTGGGGGAGGGAGGGTGGGATAGAGACCAGGATGAAAGCAGAAAGAGCACAAGGGACTGAGATGATGGAGCATGGGTGAAATGGTGGTGGGAATTCCCTGGAGACTACAAATGATGTCAAATATAATAAATTTAAAAAATGTAGAATAACCAACATGGAAAAATGTATTAGAGTAGTATATAACTGTTATTTTAATGCTTTTCAATTCATGGAAGAGAGGAGATGCATTTTATAATTTTTATTTGCATTCTATCATAGCATATTTCTTTGTGTCTAAAATTATACAATAAATATTTGTTATGTGGTTAAATGAATAGAAGACCATCTGTTAACATAGTTTATTTGTGTTAACAAATAGTAATATCAAAAGCTGCTCATAGTTTAACTTTTTAAGACAACAAAGTTAAAATAAATTCTTCTAATACATAATATGCCTTCATTTTGCAGTTGCTTCTGCAGTTCCTCAGGGCAATGTGCTTCATTTCATCATTCATCTTTTTGCCTGGATCACTAGAAATCAAAAATTTTTTGTTAACAATCTCAATGCCAAGCTCAAGCAAACTGCAAAGACCATATTTACCATAGCTCAGTCAACAAATCCTGTACATCCTCCTATACATTCACCATGTTCTAATCAGCATTTTGCATATTGAAAATTTCCCCATGTGGCTCAGACCCTGTGACACTCAGCTCTTTCTGATGCAACTGCCTGCTTCTCCCTCTGCTGGTATCAGAATAAATGCCTTTTCAAAAAAAAAATTAGACTTTGACAGCTTTTCTCCCCTATGGTTAATTGAGGTGATAGCTATACTTGACATATTTCTAAGTGCAGAATAAAAGATTAAGACATTTTCTACATACATTCTCTATTTTAGAGGAGGTCACTTTCTAGGTCCTTTTAATATGCCTGTGCAATTAATAGTGCTGATAATTCTGCTTCGTATCACGTTTTTAAAGTTCTTTCAAATTGACATATAAACTTTTTTCCTAAGTTTTGAATTAGTAGACTTTTATTCAAGTATACATCTTCTGGCTCTTCCCTCTACAGTCCTATAAATTAAGAGTAGTTGAAAAATATAAGTGTGAGAGTCCACTCAATTCAAAGAAAGTAGGAAGAGAAGGTTGTTTTGAGATTATCTTAATTGTCATCCCTAAATTTGTAAGGTCAAGGCTGCATTTTTAGGTTAACAGTAATAACATTTGGAAGGTCTTTTGCATGTTTTAAAAGTATTTCAGCATTTGTGTTTGCTGTTGCTTTATAATGCATACTGTCATTTTCTAATTTCCAGGGAGATTTATTTATTCTTACTATTTTTAATCATGCCAACATTATTTCATCAGAATATCAGATATTATCTTTAGTAATGATTTTTATTATCTAATTTTAGATATTCATTTATTTTAGCTTCTATATTAAATATATTGTTTTTATATTTAATTTTAATCTATACATTTTTTAAAATAAAATAGTACAGTTTCAGACTATCAATTTGTGAAAGGTATTATGAGGGGATGCTTTCAAAACAAAGAAATTTTCACTATTACATATATTTTAGATTGGTAATGTATTTATTGAAAGACACAGTAATTAAAGATTTAGAAATTATTTTAAAAGGAAAGCAAAATTATTTTCAACTTAGAAAATGTAAATTATTCTATTTACACTAACTTTGAGCACAGATAATAAATTAGGGCAAATTAAATAGTAATACTAAAAAAAAATTTTTAAATGTTTCCAATGTAAGAGACAATTATTAGCCAAAAGGAATCTTACATTGTGTCAATAAATACCAGTGGCATAATAAAAGGATCTTGTAGCAAAGGCTCCAAAGTGCTGGTTAACTTTCTTAGCTATTGCATTTCACTATTTATGTAACATAATTAAGTACAATAAATGCTATGTAGAAAACAACTGAGATAGCAGGGCCTCCCTGGTGGTGCAGTGGGTTGAGTGCTGTGCTGTGAAGCAGCCACTGCACAGCAACGTGAGTTCAGTCCCTGGCCAGGGAGGGGAGCCACATGGCGAAGCAGACCTCTCCTGCCTTACCCGCTGCTCCCCTCAGCAGTGTGCTTCAGTCCATCTGCCTGTTCTGCTCCCCACTCTGTCTCTGGTGAGTCCTCTCAGCTCCCAGGACTCTGCACTGTACCCCAGCTCTTGTATGATAAATAAATAAATCTTTTAAAAACAACAACAACAAAAAACCCTATAAAGTCTTTTTAGAAATATATCAATTATTCCTAAGTAGCACTATTTTAAAAATAAAGCTCTCTAGTTGTAATATTGTTGAAAGGTGATGCCCATATAAAAGACAGTAAAATACATTAATTTGTTTCAAATAGATTTAGAATTATGGCAAGAAAGGCACATAATAATATAAGAAATAGAAGAAATCTAAATAAGAGCTTTGTGTCAGAAAAGGAAAGTGAATGGTATAGACTCACTGAAGTTTTTAGGAGGTAAAGGATTCACATATTAATTTTTATTCTTTCACATGTTGAATTATTAAAAAATTAATTTATTACTTCTTGTGTTTAATTTGTTCCTGCCAAGAACTTAGATATTACCATTTTGGCTTAAAATATCTCCTTTGTAGATGTGTAAACAAGGTGTCTGTCATAGTAGAAATTAGTTTCCCCCGTGAAAGGGTTACTTAAAATTCCAGGGATTTACTTGTATCAGGTGGAGACAAAAAGCCCCTATAACAGGAAAATAGGGTCCCTCAATGGCCCTGTACTTGTGACAAGATACGACTAGCCTTTAGTCACTCTTCTAAGATAAAGGTATGGCGAAAGTTTTGCTCCTCAGAACTTTCAAGAAAGATGTTAAAGATGTTATCTGTTTGTAAGGAAGAGGTCAATAAATACCTCATTGAAATTTCTAGTTAGGAGACCAAATAGAATGACTCTAAGTAGCCCCGGGCATGGCCCATTAGACAGGAAGGGGCAATGAGACCCCTAAAATAAGATTTCCTATGTGAAAAGAGTAGTGAAAAGTGAAAGATTTCCTATGTGATGTACAAGGGACTGTATTTGTTGTTGTTGTCCAGTACCTTGGGTGAAGTATTGGTGATTATAACACAGCACTGGACTGGCGAAGGAAGGTATTTATAAGCCTAACCTTGGTACTGTTATGCAAGAGCAGTTGCCAGAATACGAGTGGTTCCTAGAACAGCTGTATCTCCAGCATGGAAACCCCTTGCGACTATTTTGACAAGGAGAATAAACATCATTAATACTGGGCTAAAGTAAGCTTTAAGCATTCATATGATTTCAGAAATGAGAAAATAAATGGTAAGGAAGGGCCAAAATGTTGAGATTCTTATATTTCAAAAGTTTAAGTTTCTTATTTTAATACTTTTTTTTAAATGAGGTAGTTTTCTGTTATATCCTTCTTAATTTTTTTTTGACAGTACAGGACTTCTCCCTATACTGTGTGGTCACCTTAGCTCTCCCACTACCAAAGCAGCCGTAGTCCTTCATCATAATCTGTTTTGCTCTCTCCACCCCTTCTTACCCCTCTCCCTCTCTTCCTTTCCTGATATCTCAGATCTGTGGTGCGGTTTTAAGGGTTGATTTTAATGCTTGTCTTTGACCCTTTGTTTGGCTTCTCTATAATATTATACATATAAGTAATAACCATTTAGGATTTATCTTTGTCCTTCTGGCTTATTTCATGTAAAATATTCCAGAAAGGTTAACTTTCATTCCTTGGGTTAAGCCCTTAGTGTTCCTGGGACATTTAAGAAAAAAATGGGTTATACTTGGAAGATTTCCCTCTGATAAGCATTGAAGGGTTCAACCAATGAGTTAGAAAAGTAAAAAAGGTAAAATCACAGATGGTGTTTCATAGAAGTTTAGCTCCACCGTTCTAAGAAGAGTAGTTCACAGGCAATGCCATTACTCTTGTCTTGTGTTTTTTTCCCCACATGCTACTTTCCCTAGTGTTTCCACGTATGAGAAATTACTCTGTATCCTACTCATTCAAACACATCATGAGAGAAGAGCTAACTTATTCTGTTACTCAACATTCAGTATAAAACATTTCTATTGAATAAGGATTTTCAAGGCAAAGTCATCTCAAAATTAGTTTATATGGAAGCTGGTTGCCTTTGAGAGGAACTGATTCTTGGCACAATCATTTGTCATCAGGATACCATTGTCCAGAAAATGAAGGGTGACTTGTTCACTCTGATTTTGTGCCATGTACTTGTGATTGAAGGTTCAGAAGGATGATATACTATCATAGTTTACCAGATTGAAGATGGCTGGGTAGCAACTACCAATAGGTGGGCATCATTAAGATTTCTGACCATAACTACTAAGGTTAGATGCTACTTATAAAAAATATGTAATAAAAATATTATTCTAGAAGCCTCCTTGGTGGCACAGGGTTAAGAGCTGCACTCTGGGGCTTCCATAGCCACTGAAGCATGAGTTCGATCCCTAGCCAGGAAGGGGACGGGACCCATATGGTGCAGCAGACCTCTCCTGCTTTGCCCACTCTCTCCTCAGCAGTTTATTTCAGTCATTCTGCCTGTTCTGTTCCCCACTCTGTCTCTGGTAAATCCTCTCACCCTCTGTGCCTCTGACCCATGCCCCAGCTCTGGTATGCATAAATAAATCTTTAAAAAAAATTGTTCTCTAAAACGCACTTATTAAAGTCTAAACAGCTGACATAAAAGAAAATACATATGTAGTAGGAGGCTTCAACACACCACTCTCACCAAGGGACAGATCAATGAGACAAAAAATAAGCAAAGATATCA
Organism: Galemys pyrenaicus; assembly: GCA_019455555.1. Classification (NCBI taxonomy): domain Eukaryota; kingdom Metazoa; phylum Chordata; class Mammalia; order Eulipotyphla; family Talpidae; genus Galemys; species Galemys pyrenaicus. The sequence goes on from JAGFMF010011523.1 coordinate 4,765,497, forward strand.
GAGCACTAAACAAGGATCTAGACCTCATGGGATTAAAAGACATATATAGAACATTACACCCCCCAAAAATTGAGTATACATTCTTCTCAAGTGCACATGGATCATTCTCCAGGATTGATCACATACTGGGATACAAGATGAACATTAACAGATATTCTAAGATCAAAATCATACCAACTATCACTATCTTCTCTGACCATGAAGCCATCAAGCTAGAAATTCACCACAAAAAGAAAACAAGGAACCCATCCCCCCAACACATGGAGATTGAAACCCGCACTATTGGAAGACTACTGAACCAAGGAAGAGATCAAAGAAAAAATTAAAAAATTTCTTGAGATGAATGATAATGAGGATACAACTCTACAGAATATCTGGAACACAACAAAAGCAGTTATAAGAGGAAAATATAGGCACACATTAAGAAACAAGAAAGAACACAAAGAAACAACCTAACCTCACACCTGAAAGAACTGGAAAAAGAACAACAGGAAAACCCAAAAGCCAGTAGAAGAAAGAAAATAATAAAAATCAAAGCAGAAATAAATGAACTAGAAGTTAAGAAAACAATCCAAAAGATCAATGAAACCAAAAGCTAGTTCTTTGAAAAAATAAACAAAATAGACAAACCCATAACTAGGCTAACAAAGAAAAAATGGGAGAATACACAAATAAATAGGATAATAAATGAAAGAGGGCAAATCACAACAGACAGCAGAAATCAAAAGAATAATTAGAATACTATGAAAAGCTATATGCAAATAAATTCAACAACCTAGAAGAGATGGACAAATTTCTGCAACTTTACAATCACCCAAAGTTAGATAAAGAAGATATAGAATATCTAAACAGTCCAATTACAAGTAGTGAAATTGAAACAGTCATCAAAGCCCTTCCCCAAAATAAAAGTCCAGGTCCAGATGGCTTTACAAATGAATTCTACAAAACATTCAGAACTGAGTTAGTACCTATCCTACATAGACTATTTCAAAAAATTGAAAAAGAAGGAGTTCTATCAAACATATTTTATGAAGCCAACATCACACTAATACCAAAACTGAACAAGGACAAGACAAAAAAAGAAAACTACAGACCAATCTCTCTAATGAAACCAACGCAAAAATCCTCAATAAAATCTTAGCCAATAGAATCCAACAATGCATCAACAAGATAATCCACCATGACCAAGTGGGATTTATCCCAGGAACACAAGGATGGTTCAATATTCGAAAATCAA
>JAGFMF010011523.1:4768479-4794307 GCA_019455555.1 Galemys pyrenaicus
GGGATTATGCTCAGCGAAGTAAGTCAGAAAGCAAAAGAAAAATACCAGATGGTTCCTCCCCTAGGAGGAATATAAGGGAACCAAATAAGGATCAAGGAAGGAATAAGAACAATAATAATAGTAATAACAATAAAGACACAAAAACCAAAAATGAAAAGACAAGGACAAATTGGGGACACTTGGTAGGGAGTGAAGAGGGGGAGGGTTGAGGGCCGACGGGAACACGGGGGACTGAGGTGATGGTGCACTGGTGATATGGTGATGGGGAATACATGGGGATTACAATTGATGTCAAATATATATAAATTAAAAAAATGTTAATAATTTAAAAAATGAGAGCATTAAAAAAACCGAGGTAGACATGAATAGGATACAACTACTACTATGGGGATGTTTCATAGATAAATATTCATAAATAAAATGATGAAAAAAATAAAGTCTAAACAGTTATTATTCTTCCTATCAAATACTGTTTTTTCTTCCTTTTTCTGTTTTTCTTTTTTTGCATTGTTTTTGCCATTGTGGTTTCTATTATGCAGGAACCATTGGCAGCTTCTTAGTTTGTCCACAGACAAAATGCTTTTGAACACATATTAACTTGTAGTTTGGTGGGGGAGGTGTATTAGGGCCAGCTGTGAAGACCTTAAGATGGAATATTCAAAAGAAATAAATCACAGACTCATCAGTATTTTTAGTAAATTGTATTCATGCTTGGGTCAGCCCTCTCATTTGAAAGCTCATACACTAGAGATGTGATAACAATCTTGTTGAATTTTACCTTACGAATTCTGTTGTTGATTTTATTCGGTTGTGCCTAATGCAAATGTAAAATTTTGTTTTTAAATTATTATATAAAATAGAAGCCATATGCTTCTATTTTAGTGAGCTTTTTGGATGAGACTACTGAAATAAGTCTAGAAGCCACATTTTAATTCATACTTCTATTGACTAACTCTGTGGCATTGCATGACAGTTTACCAACCAATTATTCTCAACTCTTTCTTTCTCCACTTCCATTTTCCATCTGTTGCTTCTTTTTAGAGGTTTCTTAGGAGATGAAAAATAAGGCTTCTATAGATCTCTTATGGACCTACAGTTTTATTCTAAGACTCAAAAGGCAATGATATAAAATTATTGGATTGGAAAATAAAAGAGGAGACATAACAAAGAATGGTAGATAGAATATGGGCTTTTAAACTGGGTAGACAATATATAATGTGATATCTATTTACTATTTATGAAATATCAGGCAAATCCTTGTCTTTCTGCATTTGAATTTTTATCTGTAAAATGGTGTTGGCAATGTATACCACAGAGTGTGTATTAAAGGGGTAATATACACAAAGTACCCAGCATAATGTTTGGTGCTTAGTCAGTTCTCCATTATTTTTAACTCTCTTTCCAGATGGACACTCAGGGAGTTGCTTTACTGTTTACTCATCCACATATGCCTAAGTAGTGTTTCTTATGCTTGGTTAGTCATAGGATAGGTTCTGGGAGTTATTCATCATTTTGAACAACCCCTGCAATCTGTTTCTTTTCATTTTACAGCTTTGCTTTTGACACTGAATATACTGATACAAAATATAGACAATAACTTTCCAAAATTGCCTTCATATTGTATCTCATGCTTTCACTAATTCATTTGTTCATTCATTCATTATTTCATTTTGTCCAGAAATACTTTACCACAGTAGCTATTTTGTGGCTTTTTTCCAGACTGGGAAAACCACTGTGAACAGATTGATAAAATCTTTGCCCTGGTAAAAATTACAATCTAGTAACTGGAGATAGACAGCAAACCAGAAAACACATACATTGTGAAAAATGTAAGGAGGACATAGTATGTTCAATTATGGTACTTGGATGCAGAAAGGCCCCTACCTCCTTCCCTCTCCCCTCCTTCCCTATCAACCCTCCCACCTTCTTTCCTTCCAAATTTTTTAAAAAAGGTAACCATGTGACTATTTAGGGGAAGAGAATATCAAGCCATGGGAATAGCAAGTGAAAGATTCTGGAAGAACTTGGCAAGAATGAAGAGTAAAGGAAGCCAGTGTGGCTGTTGCATAGTGAGATGGATAGAGGGTTAGAATGATGTATTATAAGATAAAAATAATCTGACAGGAGCCATTTTTCCCCCCAAGTGAGCAATAGGGAATCCTGGAACCATTTCATACGAGGAAATTACATGATTCAATGTGTGTTTTTAAAGTAAATCATTGTTGTAGCTTTGGAAATGACCTGTGGTAAGATAAAAATGGAAGCAGGGAGACAAAAAGGTAACTTGCAATTGTTCTGGTTTGAGCTACTGATGGGTTACCTTAATTGGAGATAATGGAATTGAAGATACATTGGCAGATTAAGAAATGTTCAGGATGTATAATTGAAATGAGATGGTCATAGATTGGATGAAGGCGGTCGGGTAGATGAAAGACTGAATCTAGGCTTATAAGTACCAATAAATGAGAAGGTGGTATATTAATTTCAGAATTAATATATTAATTACTAAATTAATTAATATACAGAATACTGGATGAAAAAGAATTTGGGTAAGAAAAGGAGTCAAAAATACTTTTTGAGATAGGCTATATTGGAGGTGCCTTGCTTTATTATGTAAATTGAAGGGCCTCCCTGCTGGCTGAAGGATTAAGTCTTAGCTTTATCACCCCTAAAGCCTGAGTTCAATCCCTGACCAGGGAGCTAACCAAACATGGCACAGAAGACCTCGCCTGTCTTTCTTGCTGCTCCCTTAAGTGAATTTCAGTAGATCTTCCTGTTCTGCTCCCAACTGTCACTGGTGAATCCTCTCAACCCCACACCTCTGACCTACACCCTAGTTCTCTACATAAATAATAAAATCTTAAAAAAATACTTAATTTTAAAATGTAAGTTGGAGATTTAAAATGAGAAGTTACCAAAAGGAATTTAGAAATTCAGTAGTTAGAAAATTGGAACTGGAGAAAGGTATTAGAGATACAGAATTGGAAATAGCATAAAGATATAAGATCATCCTGAGAGAAAGTACAAAATAAAAAGAAGTGATTAAAGAAAAGTACCTTCATAATTTCATATTGATCATGAATAATAACAAATTAGCAAAGTAGACTGACATAAAGACAAGTGAGGTGGAAGGGAAACTAGGAGTGAGTTGTGATGTAGAAATATAAAATGATAGGTATTTTTAAAAGGATGGTGGTAAACTACCTATATGACTGCTGAGCCACCATATAAAAGTAGAACAGAAAAAAAATCAATAAAACTTTAGGAATATATGATTTTTGATGTCCTTGAAAGGAAAAGTATAAATTTTGCTGGGCAGCTAAGTTGAAGAAAGATTCTGAGTAAGTGGAATATATAGAACAGGAGACAGCATAAATAAGCAACTCATAAACCATTTCTTTTAAAATTACTCTTTATTTAAATGGGCTGAAAATGAGATGGTATCTGGAAGAGAACTGGGAATATATAAATTTTGCTTTTTAAAAATGGGTGCTATAAGAATATGTTGTTTGTAGACTGGGAATAATTATAAAAAGAGAGAAAAATTGGTAAAACAGAAAATTCTGAGAAATGCAATTAATAGAGAAAATGCTTGGAAAGATGAGAAAAGTTGGAATCCATAACTCAACCTAACTTGACCAGTCAGTTATAGTAATGAGTGACATGTTTCTGTCACTTCATTCTAATAGGATGAATAAAAATTATGTAAGATGAGTTAGTTGATAAGGAGGTGATTTTTACTGACCTGGTTTTGGGAGAGTGCGAAAGTCTAACGTTTACTTCTTCAATAAGGTCTGGGGTAATTTACAAAAGAGTAGAAGGGAGTATATGTTTTTGTTTGAGGACTTTGGAAAAAGTGTGAAATATGAACTAGAGGGTAGGAAAGTGAATATTTTTGAAAACTGAAATAAAGTTAAGAGTAATATACAAAATTCAATCAGGCTGAAATTTCTGAATGGAAAAATGAAATATAGCAGTCCTTTTGTGAAACATTTTAATAGCAATGCTAAATTTCTTTTTTAGAAAGGTACAGGAAAAGTATGAATGAGAGGACAAAAGAATTAAAGCCTTTTCAAGGAGTGATTATAATGATCAAGCATATGTTCTAAGCTATAATAGAAGGATATGAAGATAGGAAATAAGAGAATTGAAATAATGAAATCAAGAAAAATTGGTAGTGTTCATCTTATAAAAGTTAGATATCTTGGTGGGGGTACAATGTAAGTGAAATGAAAGGAAAATGTGATGGCCAGCTAACAGAATGCTAAGATGGAAATTTTAAATACAGTATAATTATTGATGATGATGAATTTCTATTGGCTATGTGAGTAGGTGTTTGAGGTGGGGGCAGAAAAAAGCTGGTGAAAGTGAGGATGTCAAGGAACTATGAGAGATCCATTGTTGGGAGGACCATCGACATAAATGATAATGTTACATAAAGCCTGGCATCAAGATAGTGAAAGACCTAGTATTGAAACACAGTAAACGAGAGCCAATGAATTGTGGTGATAATGCATGTGGATATATGTCAGGAAAAAATTTGGAAAACTATTCTAAATCAAGTCATTTTGTAATTTAATTCTTGATTTTATTGTATTTAAAGATTTTATTTATTTATACATATAAGAGCTGGAGTTCAGGCTAGAGATAGTTGATAAGGAGGAGCAGAACAGGCAGATTGATTGAAATACACAGCAGAGAGGAGCAGTGTGTGAGGCAGGAGAGGTCTGTAGCACCATGTGGGTCCCCTCCCTGGCCAGGGATTGAACTCACACTGCAGTGGCTGCGGAAGCCCCACAGTGCAGCTCTCAACCCCTTGTGCCACCAGGGAGGCCCCCATTCTTGATTTTAGTATGTAGCAACCACTAATCTTAAAAATAAATAAACAATGCCCCTCACCTTTATGCATTTCTATTTTCTACCGTATTACATTTTTATATTCCACAGTAATACAGGCAGCCCCCATGACTTCCATTATCTTTTATTTTATTTTATTTTTTTTAAGATTTATTTTTTATTCATACAAGAACTGGGGTACAGGCCAGAAGTGTGGGGGGTGAGAGGATCCACCAAAGACAGAGTGGGGAACAGATTTGACTGAAATACACTGCTGAGGGGAGCAGTGGGCGAGGCAGGAGAGGTCTGACATGCCATGTGGGTCACCTCCCTGGTGGCAGCAGGGATCGAACTCGTGCTGCAGTGGTTGCAGTTTGCTTCATAGTGCATTGCTTAACCCACTGCCCCACCAGGGCGGGTCCCCATTATCTTTTAAACTGAATGTTTTTATGAAACTGTAATTTTATATATAGATCATTGCATCTATAGGATAGTACTGGTATGGGAATTTTTTTTTCCCCAAATACTCTCATCTGTGATTCTGCCTTTATATAATTTGTGAACCTTATTACAATTCTTCATCATATTGTTACTACAAGTTTGACTTAACCCTTTCCAACTAATTTCAGCACAGTAATTAAACTTTATTTTCTTCTTCTGATATTCCTATTTTAGGTTTTAACAATTTCCATTTTTTTACAGCTTACTGTTTTTCCCATATAAATTCTTTTTAAATCACACATAACACATAAATGCATACAAACTATTGGTGTTTTACATGGAAGAGTATTCTTTTTAATACCTATTTTTTTTTAACTGTAACTCTTCTAGTCAGTTTTGGTGCTAGGCCAATTATGTTAATTAGAGTACATTGGATAAAGAACATATTTCCAGTCTCTGCACATATATTATTCAATTTGATCAAGCTTCAATATATAAAAGCTTTTTGCAAAATGTAGTGTCAAAATGTTACAGTCTTTGGTCAGAATCTTGGCAGATTAAGTCAATTAAAAAGGTCAAGATAATGGTCATTTATTTTACAGGAAGTGCAAATGTACAGAATTTATTATCAAATTAAATGTAAGTCTGTAATTCAGTATTAGGATAGATAATATAAATGTATCCAAACCAGGAAGTGGGAAAAGTTGGTTTATTAATAGTAATCAGGTTTAAGATTGGCTGTCCAGATCATTGCCATCTTATTTATCTCCCTTTATTGTTCTGGAAGACTATTCTGTCCCTATAAAGACATAAACATTTTCTAGTTAAAATTGTCTTCATTATTAACTTTTGGTAGTTGAATGTCTCCCTGTTTGTGGTTTCCTTGTTTAATAACAAAGGTGTCATCCATGGACATTGTGTTAGATTACCTCCCTCTGCCCATTTTAATACCAACTAATAATATTGACTGATCTAGCCATTTAACAATTTTTTTTTTTGTTATCTACAGAGTCCTTTGCACTGTTCTAGCAGCTGAGGAAATAGTAGTTCACCATCAAATAGACAACAAAAACAAACTAAAAAATGCCACATCAGTTTACAATCTGATGAGGTGAGATAAGTTATATGGATATGTTGGGTGACAGTTAATACTCCACATAAAGAAAACAGAAAGCACCAAGTGGGAGTTGGGAATAGCTGGGTAACAATATCATTTAAAATAGACTTAGAAATGGCATTACTGAAAAGGGAACATTTGATTAGAAAACACATGGACATGAAACAATGAAGACTGAAATGTACTGAGAAGAAGATTAATTCAGAAAAAGGGAAAAGCAAGTATTAAGGCCCTCAGGTTGGAATTTATCAGACTGATTTAGGAACAACACAAAAGCAAGTGTGGCTGAAATTGAGGGAGAAAGGGAGGAAGAGAAAGAAAAGAAGATCAGCATTAGGGGTGCTAGACCATGGAGGGACTACAGCCATTGTGAGCACTTGGATTTTTCCTTTGTAAGTTAGTGAGCAGAGAATTTGGATGATCTGTCGTAAGTTCACTTTACTTATTTGAAATAACATCACATTATAGCATTTATGTAAGCCTCAGGTGTGTGTCGTTGAGATTGTGTATCATCTTGTGAGCCTGCTGCAGATCCATACACCCTAAGAGTCATGGGAAGTCATTATAATGATTTATGGCAAGAGTAACATGATAATATATGCATTTAAAAATGATTATTCTCGAATTAGATAACGAGGGTAAAGGAAGACAGCTGTGAGTGGTGACAGTGGGGGCAGTGAGGATCCTGTTTTAGCAGTAAGAGGTGATGTTAGCTTGATGATAGTTTAAGTGGAGCAAAATGGATAGAAAAAAAATCTCTTAGAATATCAAATTAAGAGAATCTGTAGTTATTTGGATATGGGAAGGAGTGACAGAGTAATAATCAAGAAAATGCTCCAGATTTCAGATAGCACCTGAGGAGATTGGGGTGTTATTTATAAAAATAGAAAATCTAGAAAAAAAGCATGCTGTATAGATTAGTCTAGAGCAATAGAAGAAAATACCTATTGATTCATACTTAATTGTGATTATGTTAATGTCAAGTAGGCAGTTGAATATGTAGTTCAGAATTCAGGAGAAAATTTTGAACTGAAATAAAAAGTGTAATTGCAATAGCAGAGTGACATATCCATGATTTTAGGAGATTGTGGCCATATAGATTTCTGAAATATTTAATGTGATTGTTTGGTTTATTCTTTGGTTATAGAACTGTGTAGTTGGAAGGGAGGGAAATACCACTGGAGATATAAAATTTGAGATGTAATGTTCAAAATAATATAATTTAGAATTGAGGATCTCTCTGGTGACCTAGAGATAAAGCCTCAGCACTATCATCCCTATGGCCTGAGTTCCATCCCAGCCAGGGAACTAACCCACATGTGGTATAGCACACCTCTTATCTTGCCCACTGCTCCCCTTAGTGTATTTCATTAAATCTACCTGTTCTGCTATCCCCACTATGTCTCTCATGAATCCTCTCACCATCCCACCACAGCTGTGGCCTACAGCCCAGTTCTTCTATGGAAAATAAAAAGATTTTTTAGTACATAATGGCTAGTTAAGGAATAATATAAGCTGGATGCCAAAGTTATGAATGATAAAGGATATATGACTAAACTATTTGCAAATATTACAGAGGGCTGGGAGAATTGAAGAACTGAAATGACATGTCATAAATAAGATAGAGTATTGATCTGAAAGTAGTATTAGGAAATAACGATAATACCGGGACAATTTTATATAATTAAGTATGCTGTGCATGACAATATGTGACCCTTACTTGAGGGAACTAACAGAAATATCATGTCCTCAGAGGCTAAGTTTACATTTTTATGTTAGGAGAAATAGCATTCAGCAAAAGATCTAACAATATACAGGTGCTTGGTAAACAATATATAAGTGGAACTATTCTTGAAGCTTTGAATGGGATAGTGGTCAACATACTTTTCGATGGGGATAAAAGCATTGTGTATGATTCATGGAAGAGTGTGAGAGAATAGAAAACTGTGGGGGGAAATAGGGAACCTAAGGTAAAATTATGAATTTCAGTAATGTTTGCTCTATTTCTTTATGGAATGCCATAGAAACTAAGTAGAGATTGCATTAAATCTGTACATGGTTTTGGGAAATATGCCATTTTAATAACATCAGTTCTAGTCTGTGATGGCAATATCTTTCCATTTCTGTGTGTCTTCTATTTCTTTTAACAGTGATTATAGTTTTCATTATACAGATTCTGCACATCCTTTGTTAAGTTTACTCTTAATTACTCTTTAATTATTTTTGGTGCAATTGGAAATTATTTTCTTGATTTCCTTCTCTCCTGCATTGTTTACATATAGGAACACAATTGATTTTCTGTGAATTGATTTTGTAACCTGTCGCTTTGCTGAACTGATATATTTCAATTTGTTTTTTGGTGACACCTTTAGATTTTTCTATTTATTTTATCATATCTTTTGCAAATAATGATAGTTTTACTTCTCTTTTTCCAATTTGGATGTCTTTTATTCCTTCTCTTGCCAATTTACATTAGGCATTTGAAATATGTTCCATCTACTCCCAAATTTGAGGGTTTTTTAATCATAAATCAGTGTTCAGTTTTAATTTCTTTCTCAGCATCTTTTGAATGATCATATGATTTCCATCTTTTCTTTTGTTGATGTGGTGGATTATTCTTGTTTCCTTGGAATAAACCCCACTTGGTCACGGCATATATTTTTAATGCATTTTTGAATTGATTTTGCTAAGATTTTTGCATCTACATTTCACTTATAGTATTTAAAGAATAATTTTTTTTTCATTTTTTCAGTGTAATTTATATACAACATTCTCTCGCTTTATGTACAGCTTGATAAATTTGTCTATCACTGAACATGTTCATCATGTGGAAATGCTTTCCCTGTCCCCTTAGCACTAATGTGTCTACTTACTCTTCTAGTGCCAGTTAAATACAGATCCTATTTTCATTTTCTTAATGGTATCTTTCGAAGAACAGAAGTTTTAACATTTTGTGAATTCCAATTTATAAATCTTCTTATTACTTGTCATTATCCTGGGTGGGTTTAAACGGGAATGTAACACCATTATATTTTGAAATTTTGAAAAGGCCAACATAACTATGTCATGTGGATAAGTTAGAGGAGATCAATTGTAGAATTTGAGAGAAAGAATAGTTAGGTGAATATTGTGATAGTTCAAGATGGTGGTATGGAATAGAGTGATGACCTGACAAAGGAGAAAAATTGTTTTTTTAGCAGATAATTCAGGAAAAATAAAACTAATAAAAACTAATGAATTTATATTGCAGGAGAGGGGAATGAATGGGTTAATGGCAGCTGTGGCAACAAATGTACCAAATACAGGACACTGACTTCTTAAAGACAAACAGAAAGATGCTTAGTAGTTCATAAGTGTGTTTGGTACTCAGGAAACAGTTCTAAATAATAGAGAAACATTTATTTCCTAAAGATGATAGATGTCAATTGAACCCTTAATAAAGATGGAATTACATGGGTAAGGATTATAGGATCAAAAAAAGGAGAGAGGCATCCTCAGTTGCTATTTTCCTTTTTTTTTTTTTTAAATAAGTGTAGTTTAGCTATTGGTATATCTGATCATCTTGGCTATATTTTCACCCTTGAAATTTCCATTTTGTGAATTTTTCTCCTTTGAATTCTTTTTTATTTTTAAAGATTTTATTTAGCATACAAAAGCTGGGCTACAGGTCAGAGGCACAGGGGGTGAGAGGATTCACCAGAGACAAGAGTGGGGAACAGAACAAGCAGATCGACTGAAATATACTGCTGAGGGGAGCAGCGGGCGAGGCAGGAGAGGGCTGCTGTGCCATGTAGGTCCCCTCCCTGGCTGGGGCTGGAACTTGTGCTGCAGTGGCTGTGGAAGCCCCACAATGTGGCACTCAACCCCTTGTGCCACCAGGGAGGCCCCCTCTGAATTCTTATATTTTGTCTTACATTTGTAATAGTTTACTCATGAGGTTTTACCTGTTCCATTATTAGTCATTTGTTAGTTTTATTGGATTAATAGGATAGTAATAGTAAGAATACTGGTAGAGGGTAATTTGTTAAAGTGTTGGTACTTCATATAACATTACAAAATTGACAAGTAACAGGTTAGTTTAGCAAGTCTTTGGGGAGGCATATTTACTTTTTGATCACTAGGAAGATATAAAATAAGAAGAAGTTTACCTGAATTTAATAGACTGGGGAAGAAAAATTGAGAATGAAATGAATACATTATAGTACCTATATTCAGAAAAGATTTAGGTTCTCAGTGGATGTGAATATTTTGGAAACACAACTTTTTATTATTGATTAGTTATTTTTCATATTTCCTTTTTTCTTTTTTTTTTTTTGGTAAATTATTCCACAGCTTGAGGCATCTAACATTTGTATACTAACTGTTTCATTGCTGAATCTGAAAAATAAGAAGTGGGTTAGTAATATATAAATTGTCCATTCCCCTTTTAGATGCCATCTATTATTTTATTTATTCATAAAGCAATTCTTAATCTGGGAGCTGAGCCAGTAAATTGATTTCATTTTCATGACTTATAACAGTTTTTTGGATAAGAACCATTATTATAACTTAGTAAAATTGGGTAACTGTTTCCTGACAACTTACAGGAAAAAAAATATGATTTCCTATAATAAAATACTGAACTACATCCAATTCAGAGAAGTATGCTGAATTCATGACTAGAAAATTAAATCCTCTAATGTAAAATGAATATAGATATTATGGCTGCTGGAATTGTTCTTGAACTTGAGCTGCCATTACTTATGCAAATGTCCAAGGAAAATGAATGGCCCATTGTTGAACCCACTGAACAAAAAGCTTTGATTTCTAATAGTGATTTTAATCAGGATTCATTATATGACTTAATATAAGATACTAAAAATTCCATGCTTCTGTGTCATCTACAGAAAAAAAATTACTTTCTCTCTGCCCTTGAACTCTTAAAGTTGTAAAGAATAATAATAATGCTAGTGTACCCACTAATGTAAATGTAAAAACTTAGTAATTTTAAAAATTACTTAAAACCAAGCACCGGTTCTATATACGTTAGTCATAAAATAAGTGCATACAGGACTGACTTTTTTTTTAGATGCTGTGTATACCAAAATACATGTTCCATCATTACCAATGCCATTCCTTCCAACCAGATAGCCTTACTGTAATGGAGGGCTGTTATTATTTGGGTGTTGACTATAGTGTGAAAACAACATTTGAAGAGGGGTGAACCTGTATTCTTAAAACAACAACATCTCAATAATTAAGTGATATAAAACAATGATGTCTCAATATAAACAACCACAACAGAAGAAGATAGCATTTTGAATGTAAGGATAAACCATAAACACCTTATCCAAAAGTCAGAGGCTTTGTTTAATGATGCTAAGTTGAAAGCGTGGCAATGAAATCTTGAGATCCTAGACAGGATACATTGGTTTGTCTATAACCAGGATCCTTATATGTTAATCAGATATATTTTTGGACTTTTTTTTTCATTCTTACTCCATGATGTCAGAGAACATGCATAGCTCTTATTATCACTTGCATGTATTATTGCTCAATAGATATGAGGAAGGAATGATGCTATGAGATATGCAAATGAGATCTGCACTCATCCTTGGTTCTATGATGTATCAGATAGTCTGAGGAGTTTAAAATCTACCAGAGAAGGAAGACAATAAAGTTTAGTTTAAAAAGTACTAACTTGATAAGACATCAGTATTGACATGTGTGGTATTTTGAATGAAGGGGTTTTAAAATGATGCAGTCTTTAGAAATAGCATAAGTACCAAAATGCTTTTGGAATTATTCTGTTACAAATTTGGTTACAGAGATTTCACTATTTCATTTGTACGTTAAATTGGTTGACATGGGCTTTTTTAATTTAAATTCTGTAGAGGAAATTTTATTGACTTAATATTTGAAAATAATAATAATATATCCATCCTTAAAAATATATTTTAACCAATGCAAGAGATTTTCAGGAAGGAGTGTTGAGAGTGGATTAAATAGAATAGCTGTACCTACCCATCTAATCTGCTTCTCCATCCAAATCTTGGACACAGTAACATAGCCCAATAAGAACCTAATCTTTCAGTCATTCACTTATTTACTTGATAATAATTTATTTAGTGCTTACTATGTCCAGGTATTGTGCTGGGCATAAGTTAATCAGTAATTAATAAAACTGATTTTTCCTGATTGGAAAGATAACACAGCTGGCACTCATACCTGAGACTGAAATGGGACTTCCCATTTTTTCATCAGTTAAAGAGATCTAGAACCAGGATTCTAATCCACCCTCAGCTGCCACCCTGATTACAGTCAGAAATGCTGGGAAAGAAGAGAAGTGTGGGCCTGCCTGGTGGTGCAATGGGTTAAGCAACACGCTATGAAGCAAACTGCAGCCACTGCAGCACGAGTTTGATCCCTGCCTCCGGCCAGGGGGGTGGCCCACATGGTGAAGCAGACCTCTCCTGCCTTGCCTGCTGCTCCCCTCAGCAGTGTGTTTTAGTCTATCTGCCTGTTCTGCTTCCCACTCTGTCTCTGGTGGATCTTCTCACCCCCCCAAACCTCTGGCCTGTACTCCAGTGCTTCTTGTACACATAAATAAATAAATCTTTAAAAAAAAAAAAAGAAGAGAGAGTGTGGAAAGTCTTCTCCTGCACAAGTTATCATACTCTAGAGTGCTTTGTGATAAGGGGAATTACAAATGTGAGCTAAGCAGCAAAAAAGACCTGAGAAGACTGGTCTAACCTTGGTGGAGATATACCCTTGATTAATAAAATATGGCAGAAAGTACAGGGTATGGGGGCCTACTGGTGTCAAAGCAGGTTGAACACCGCACCATGAAGCATTCGCGGAACAGCAGCGTGAGTTTGATCCCTAGCCAGGGAAGGGACCCACATGGCGCAGCAGACCACTCCTGCCTCACCGGCTGCTCCCCTCAGCAGTGTATCTCTGTCGATCTGCCTGTTCTGCTCCCTACTCTGTCTCTAGTGAATCCTCTCACCTTACACATCTTGGCCTGTACCTCAGCTTTGTATGCATAAATAAATAAATTTTAAAAAATAAAGAACGTGTGGGGTATGCATAATGGAATGATCTATGGAAAGTGAAATAAAACAGTAATAGAGAGCCATTACATAATATAAATGTAACAGATAATAAATAATATTTTTGAGTAGAAACAACATTTGTCCTTATACAAAAGAAATGATAGATTACAAATTAGTAATCAGATGATAAGTGCTAATAAGTTTTGGGTAAGAAATCAAGTTAAACTGGCATAGTTGGGATTCCAAGGAAATATTACATAAGCTTAACTGGGAAGGGCATGTTACTTCATTAAGCATTTAACAAGTATTTGCTAAAAATCTACCATTTGGCAGCAATGATACTGGTGCTGCACTTGTAAAATGCAAAGTGTATGTGGGTTTTGCAATCTTTGCCATGTTTAAAAGTGGCTAACTGGTCTACCTTTACAACAATATATTTAAATGGACTTTTATCATGGACAAAAGTCAAAGAGGAAGAAAAGGGGGAGTTTGGGATGATAAAGGAAGGGGTAGAAAAGAGCATTTCTAAGTCTGTCTCTATTAACAAATGCATGAACTAAGGAAATTGTTCTATTTTATTAGATAAATGACCTCTTGTTAAAAGTTTAGGTACTTTTAGATTTTGAAAATGGGATGGGGCAAAGGTCTTCTTTGACTGGAAAGAAAGGGAATCTGTTCTGTTTCTTTTGTGATTGTTTGGGCAACTCCTTACACTATCACAGGTGTTAAGTTTCCAAATAGCTATAAAATGGGTTAAATGGAAATTGAGCAGCTAGATTCCATAATCCAATATTTGTTACATAAATGTCATTTGAAGATTTAACTTTGGCTTTTAAATAAAATTTAAACAATGTTACTTGATTTCACATTCATCAGCCCAATAAACATTTTTAAAAAATTCTCACAATATTATGCCCTGGTGAGTATGTGGAATGATGAGAACACTTATATGATGGCAGTAGTTTTATAAATTGATACAGCAAGTTCTGAGAACAATTTGGCAACTTCTAGTGGAGTTGACTAGGATCCAACATTCCACTTGTAAGTCCTGTATTTACTGCAGAAAAACTCTCGCATATGCTGCCAGAAAAACATGCACGAGTATTTGCTGCAACATTGTTTGTATTAAAAATAAAACTAGAAACAAACTATCCATTATTAGAAGTTAATTTTATGCACAACAGTGAATAAAGGTAGTAAACATCATGAGAAAGACAAATTCATAAGAATGCAAATACTATACCTGCTATTTAAAAATTTGAAACATGTAAGAAATTAAATATGTAAAAGGCAAAAAACAAGGTTAGAAAAGCAACATTTCAATTTCAAAATGATGGTTATTTCCAGGATATAAGGTAAATAGCATGAAGTAGACTCAATTAGGCAGTACAAAAGGATGTTGATTAAACTTTTTCTATATATTTCCACAATTATCCAAAGAAAATGTGATACTATGTCTATTAAAATTGAGAGGTGAAATGAAGTGTTTGTTACGTTATTTTTCTTTATTTCCAAATGTAAACCAATGTAAAAGGTTAATATTTAAGTATTTTACAATATGTATACTTATTATCTCATGGATTAACTGGTAGCATTATATAAATTGTTACTTTGTGTGGCTTAGTCACTCCTATTTCAGGTGCAGATCCTGTTTTTTATTTGTTAGCTGAAATATATTCCTACCTACATTGTATGTTTTAGTACAGAGTTCTTTCCATGACCACTGTGTTTATGATTAGCTATTTTCAAAATTACTTCTTGAAGATTTTCAAGTATTATAGAATTCTAGACTCTGCTATATTTCTATCAGGTTTTTGAAGATTAAATCACCCCCAATATGACTCATTAAGTTATGGAAAAATAAGATCACCATTAACAAAATATAACTAGGGACCTCCCTGGTGGCACAAGTGTCATACATGACTGACTGCAGCACAGGTTTGGTCCCCCGTGGGGGAGGTGACCCACATGGCTTGGTGGACCTCTCCTGCCTCTCCCGCTGCTCTCCTCAGCAGTGTATTTTAGTCTGTCTGCCTGTTCTGTTCCCTGCTCTGTATCTGATGGATCCTCTCACCCCCTCACCTCTGACTTGTGCTCCAGTTCTTGTGTGCATAAATAAATCTTTAAAAAATAGATATATAACTATTTCAAATAGTTATCTATTGATAGCAATACATATGTGCCATCTCTGAGAAGACTTTCTAGTCATTAGAGATTATCTTACTTATTGATACAAAGGGATTATAATATGGGCAGTATTGTTCTTTCATGTCAGTGCTTGGGAGAGCAGTCTATGCTTCCCAATAAATAATAAATCCATCACAGCCATTTAGAAAACAATAATAACAATAATAATCATAGTTAACATTTAAAGAACTTTTATTTTTGACAATGCTGTGATCAGCATTTTATATGGATTCTTCAACCTTTGAGAAAGAAGCTATTAACATTAATTCTTTGCAGATGCAGAAACTAAGGTTTACAGGAGCCAATGAAATCTCAAAATAAAAGCTCTAGACAAATGACAACATAGTCCTAAATTAGAAGCAAAACATATTTTAGTCTGAGCATGGTAGATATCCTAGCAAAAGAAGTCTATGCTTGATTGTCAGAGAAGATTGGAAGGAACTTGGGAAAGTTACTTGGTGGTGGAATTAAAAAAGAGATCTGTGGATATGTAGTAGGTTCAGAGAAAGATATAGACACCTCCGGCAATGTGTTTCTCTTCTTTCCTGATAATATTGAGGACAGGTCCCACATATGTGCTCTATTCCTCTTTGTTTTCTGTGTAGCTCAAGGCACCCTGTGGAAGGACCCTACATGATCAGAAGCAAAGCAGAGCAGTGCCAGAAAGAAAGTGGTGGGCTGGGAGTGCATGGCATGTGTAAGGGGAAGATAGATGTGGATGGCAATTCAGGAAAGGTGTGGGGCTGGTAACAGATAAAGGCAGCACAGGCAGGTAGTCTGATTTGACAGGTAGACGGTGACATGCTAGGGAAATCTTGCATGTCAAAAGAAAAAGAATTTCAAATGAAGGAAATAATATTTCATCAATTCAGGTACTTTGGAAATTCTGGCTATTCATCTGAAGCTTAGAAGTTTAATATTGCATAAATGTTAGAGCAATGCCATCCAGCAGAACTTTCTCTCCATCCAGGCCTAATTACAACAGGTTTACATGAAAAGAGAATATTTTTTCCTTTAAATTTTGAGCTGTTTAAATCCATCATATCCTCAACCTTCTCCCTTTGCTTCAACTCTCCCTTTTCTTTTTCTCTCTTTTCAGAAATCTGACTTCACGATCTAGTTATTACCTACTATAAATTTCTCATTCTGTACTTGTCATTCCTTTTCACTAAGTGCACATTTTCTATTCTAATTCTAAAATGGATGTCTTTTTGTCTCTTAGTTCTTATCCTGTTGTTTCTTCTTTTTCTCACCTGCATGCCTTCATTAACTCAATTGGATTTGCACTTTGTGCTTTGTCCTTTCCGCTCTGCTCTTTGTTTAGGAAGACGGGCCTACATGGACAATATATCAAAAGCTGTCTTACCCTCTAGCAGGCTTACTGTGAAAATTATTCTTCAAGAGATCAGTGGAAGGAGAGTTCATCAAGTTCACTCCCTGCTTCCTTTCTGGCAGGATCATCACTTGGTGTTTCCACTGGAGTTCATGTCAGAGCAGCCATTTTGTAGGATTCCCCCTTTAGTTTCCTAGGTCCCTCCCTCATGTTAGGCCTAGGCATGAGAATAGCTCAACTTTTTCTAGCTCTGGACTCTGACAGCGTTTCCTGATGTCTTCATACTCTGCTGACACCTTGGAATAATTTATTTAACGGACCCTCTTCCTAGATCCCACTTTTTGTTATCTGTTTCCTTTTGGAATTCTGACTTAAGACTAAGTTTAAGGTACTTGATGCTCTATTTCACTTCCTGATTTAGTTGGTTCTAGCCTCCCATTCATTGCTTATGTAATTATTATCCTGATTTTTCCTTATTGTTTTGGCTCGCTCCCAAAATAGTTTACTGCTCAATGACATGACAAATGCATTTGTTGGAAAACAGAAGTTCTTTCCCACAGTCATTCAGTGAACCAGACGCCACCCATTGTGGGGGTCTGCCTACTTAGACATAATCAGACTGTGATATAATCAAGGAAGCATTTGATTGAGACTAGGAAACCTGATTTGGGTCCACAGCCAACGGCTAGTTCCAGGGTGTGTACCAACAGGGTATGGGGCCAAGGCAGTTTTAAAGGATCAAGCAAGTCTGTGTTTAAACTAAGCTTACGCCATTAGTTTGCTGTTTTATGTAAGTTGATCTGAGACTTCAAGCAGAATATCTTAGAGTGAGGTCTTTGTAACAATCAGTAAATGACTTTCCTGTTTCTTTCCTAATCATTGATAAGAATTATTCCTTTATAATAGTTACAAAGAAAATTATGAGTGAATGTTCATTCATAATCACAGTAGAAAACTGAGTCATGCTTTTCGTTAGAAACTGAGTCAGTGTGCTTTTCATTTAGAAGTCTCATCATTAGAGATGAGTTGGAGTCTGTTTGATTCAAAGTACATTCTATACTTCCCATGCCCCCATAGTTCCCAGACAGCGATCCCAGTCATCTGCAGAACTAAGTCTGGGTACATAAGCCATCCAGGGAACTCAGGTGGGCCACCGCATGATTTATGTCCTCAAATGAGGAGTCCTGCCAGCTCCAGAGCCCCAGAACCCAGCCTGCCTATACTCAGGTGAGCAGCTAAGTTAAAAGTTCACTCACTGTATTGGGTGCTATCTAGCCCCACTGACAGAGCTGGGATGACCCCAGACACTGTGTGACTCACCAGTGTATGAAAAGAGGCAGGTAGGCAAGACAAGACAAAGCCACTGGCCCCAGAGTATGGCCAGCACATTACTACTCTCTTTTTATATTACTCCTTTGTGAAAATATTTGGAGATAGAAATTCTAAACATGGAGGTGTCAGCTTTACTGCTTTCTAGTCATATTATCATAAGTAGATTAATCACGTCCTCAGAACTTCTTTTTATTTTTTTATCTAGTGAGGAGAGTTATATTAAATGATATCTAAGATTATTTCTCATTTTAAGATTTAATTATTTTGAATAATATTATTTACTCTTTAACCCTCCCAGATTACTCATCTATAGTCTATGCTTTCTTGTGACTTTATGAGAAAAATCACTGCTTTTTACATGTAAAAAATATGAGGGAGCCTTTCTGGTGGTGCAGGGGGTTAAGCACCACACTATGAAGCATCTGCAGCCACTGCAGCACAAGTTCAATCCCCGGCCAGGGAGGGAACCCACATGACTCAGCAGACCTCTCCTACCTCACCCGCTGCTCCCCTTAGCAGTGTATTTCAGTCAATCTGCCTATTCTACTCCCCACTCTGTCTCTGGTAAATCTTCTCACCTCCCACATGTCTTGCCAGTACCCCAGTTCTTGTATGCATAAATAATTTAAAAAAAAATTACAAGGTATAAACCTGAATGAGATGAAGATCCAAGAATGGGATTATAAAAAACACACAAAAAATGGCTAGCATTCAAAATTTGAAATTTAAACAGTGAAATTCTAGCCTAAACTAGAAGCAAAAGAAGAAAGTTAAGTGTTATAGTTACTTATTTAGTGCACATTGATTCTGTTTACTTTGAGCATTTAGAGCAGTGACTACAATTTACTTATACTTTCTGGCAAGGGATATGGGAAGAATAGTTGCTTTAAATGTTATCCCAAAACTACTGAACTGGAAATTGGCCTTTTCCATTTCATTTTCCTCACCTCTTTAGCAGTGCAGACATAATTTAAAAAATATTTAACATTATAAAATGGGGGGGGGGGTGTCACTTCACCTTGAATGGTC
Source organism: Galemys pyrenaicus (assembly GCA_019455555.1). Taxonomy (NCBI): domain Eukaryota; kingdom Metazoa; phylum Chordata; class Mammalia; order Eulipotyphla; family Talpidae; genus Galemys; species Galemys pyrenaicus. The sequence goes on from JAGFMF010011523.1 coordinate 4,787,789, forward strand.
AGATCTCAGGGAATACTTTTTTCATATTTTAGGTGAAGGATGTAAGATCTTACCATTTTAACATGGGATTTTTGGCCCTTGCTTCATTGCACTTAATATTAAATGCAAAACCATAATATGATATTAATACTTATAAATAATGTGTATCATTCTTTAGCTGGAAGGTCTTTGCTTTCAAAGAAGTCAAGAAAATACACCTGTGTTATTATAATCCTTTACTTTTGATGGCCCCCTGAATTGAAAAAAAAAACATACGTAATGTTCAATATTTAAATTCCATACTTGAGGCAGAACCATGCCACCATGCAATTGGCCACAGAATTCAGTTTCTGTTACGGAATTTGCCCTGTGGAGATCACTGAGCAGCTCCACTCTCATGTGGCTGACAGAGAGGCGAGGGGAAGCACTGCATTAGCTTTGCTTTGGCTCTGGCTTAGGAAAATTGCTCAGGCAATTGCTCTTTGTAGCATGTAATGCTGTTAGTTCCTATCCCACTGCTAACAGCCTCCCACCCTCAAGTAGACCACAAAGCGGATGGAAGAAAGAAAAACTCTATTTCGACTAACCATATTGGCCCACATATCAATAGAGAGTGGTAGCTTTTCAGTCCTACCTCCTCAGACTGTGTGGATTTGAGGAAGCCAGCATGGAATCATGTAGTCAGTCTTCAGCCAGGTATTCCCCAGCATTGTGCCAACATTCTTTTTCCAATTTATGTCTATTGTGAGTTTCAGAGAGAAACCAAGTGAAAGCTTCAGAAAAGGTAGAAAAAGAAGTGGGGTTTCTGACTGCGTATTTATGCACTTCTTCAAACATGTGTTATGCTAATGTATGAATATGTATATTGTGTTTTCATGGATTGATACAAAATCAGATTCTGCTGCTAGAGTCCAGCCAGCAAAATGAGGCGCTGACATCAGAATCAAATCAGCTTCTTGGTGGCATATGGAGTGCTGACAGTAATCTCTTTATTGTGGGCATCACAGTCACCTCATCTGACAGGTCACCGTGCCATGTCCGCTTATAGTGCAGGTGGTGACACAGGTGGCCATGCAGGCTTTTTTGTTTTTTAATGAGTTAGAGCTTCTTTCCCAAGCAAAGCTTTATTTGCCTTTTTTTTAAGAAAATGGAGACTCTGGAAGAGAGTCATGGAAATGGATGTATTTTTTTTAATGTAGTGAGATTAATTTTTAAATATACATTAAATTAGTACTTTCAGAAAGTGGAATTGAAAGAGATGGTAAATTACCATCTTATGGGAAAATTGCTCAGAGATAAGAAATACAGAAAAGAAAGGAAATATCTTCAAAAGTCATGTCTGTGTTGGAAGCTTTCACATAGGCCATAGGATAAGAGAAATGTAGGTTTTTCTTTAAGAAAATGTAGGCAATAAACAGAGGTTTGCTTATTTTTATTGTTCACTGAAAATTATTTAGCTCCTAATGGTTTATTTCCTTGAAGTCAGTAATTGAATTCATCAGGCAAGTTCCTTGCCTATCAGACCACTCTGTTGACTTTTTTTTCCCCTCAGACTTGACTTCATGGAAATATTAATTCCTGTATATATTGTGCAGATGGGACAGAAAAAGAAGACAAAACTTTTCCATTAAATCAACTGATTAAACTTAGATAAATAATATAACATAAAAAATTGAATTTGCTTTGATAATCTGGAACCAAACCAGATCCAGAGCATGCACTCAAAACTATATTAACATAAAGAAAAGCATGTATTAATTTATTTTACATTAAATAAAGTGCTCTATTAACTGCATGTAAAGGAGGCAGTCCAAATTCTCATCTCTCATAATGAGTTTGTTCACAGTTGCCCATTATAAAAGCAACTGCAGTATGGGGGAGGCCCTTGCCCCATAGCAGACACCATTATTAAATAGTGCCAAACTGTTCATTTCATGACTGTGAGCACCAAACAAGTTAACTGGAAGACTCCCTTAGGTTTTTGTTTTGTTGGATTCGTTATCAGAACCAGTTTCTTTCTTTATTTTTTTTTTAGCAAATATATAAATTTATCCTAACTTCAGATTCTTGACAATGATTCAAAATAAGTCAGCCATGACTATTAGTGCCAACTGAGACCCTTGCAAAGGGGCCCTGAGTAGTGTAATTAGTTGATATTACATGGCTGTAAGTCTGCAGTTTTCCTGACTCTGACCCACTGCATCGTTTATGTAAGTATTTGCATGTAAACTTGTGATAATTGATCCCCTTCTGCGTCAAGTGTCTTCAGACTTTAAAAATTAAGGATTCAGAGTATCTTAAGTGGTTTGGGTAAGCAATTTGATTCTAATTTTACTATCACAATGGGTCCATAATACACATTGGGTGTCCTTTCTGATTAGCATTGCGTCAGTAAATATTCACACCATTTCCATATTTGCCTGTCTTCCAATCCAGATTTCCCCTTCTTTCCAGAGAAAGAAATGAAGGCTCTTTGCAGAAATTTACATGCTATACAAATTAGCTGCCCAGAATCAGGATTGGCTCAGGCAAGGTGGTGTTGCCTACTAAATCAGCCACCTCTATTATACACGAAAGTTATTTGTCACTTCAAAGATCGGGGGACAATATCTACATGGCCAGGTACAAAAAAAACATTTCTATAAATATTGGAATATGTTTTCCTAATTCTCCCAATGTCAAATTGTGCAAGGTGAGCCAAATAGAAGGAAAACCAATAATAACTTATTTAGCAGACTGTGAAGTGACAAAAATTATTCTTAGAAATTGTAGCACACATGTACCCACAATGCACAGCTGTATATTATTTAAAGAGCAAGTTGCTTAATCATGAGATAATTTAGTTTTGTTTTCTTCAGGTTCTTTTGTGTGTGTGTGTTTTTTTTTTTTTTTTTTTTGGTCTCATTTCCTAGCTCATCAGCAATTTTGTATTTAATTGTATGTTATAATGTATGTTATTCATTTATTGGTCACATAAAAAAAAGAACAATAAAAACTCAAATTATCCTTTACTGCAGGAACCGTAATAAAGGCAATGACAGTATTCAGCTTCAATAACAGATGCATCAGGATGGTCTATTTTTAGCTGCCCTGGGTTCATATTCTGTGCTTCAGATAGGATCCTGTGTGTCACAATATGCCTTTCCCCAAAAGTACTGGTAAATTCTACCCATCCTAAGTCAATAAATGAGAAAACTCTGTAGTTTTCAACAGGAAGAATCCCAATTGTTACAAAATGACTAAAAATATTTGGAGGTTTACTTTCTTAAAATGAAAATGTAGTCCATTGATCTCAAAAAGAAGACTTAGCATGAAATCATGAAAACTGCAATTGTGCAGTAACTTTAATCCCATTCCACAATTTAGAATATCCTGGAGACAGCCTATCCTCATATATTTCCCCAAATGGGAGATTCTCTTGTGTATTAATTATGATTTATTTGTATAGGTATAAGTTGAAAGGGTCTATTCCTTCCAACAAGTGTGGAAGTCAGTAGAGGCATTTGAAAATAGGGCCTATCCTTGAGACCAGTAGGAGTCTGACACTGTAAAGATTTCTACCTACAGAAGCTCATGCTTTCCTTTCGTGCTTTGCTGCAGTGTGAACTACTGGTGCCTTCAGGAAGCTCTCCGTTACTAAATTTCTTTTTTTTTTTTTTAAGATTTATTTATTTATGCATACAAGCACCGGGGCACAGCCAGAGGTGTGGGGGTGGGGGGTGAGAGGATTCACCACAGAGAGCGGGGAGCAGAACAGGCAGATCAACAGAAGTACACTGCTGAGGGGAGCAGCGGGCACAACAGGAGAGGTCTGCTGCACCATGTGGGTCCCCTCCCTGGCCGGCAGCAGGGATCGAACTCGTGCTGCAGTGGCTGAGGTTTGCTTAACAGTGTGTTGCTGAACCCACTGCGCCACCAGGGAGGCCCTACTAAATTTCTTTAAAGAAACTTGTCTTTTGTAGCTGTCGGCTGACAGTTGTTCAGTGAACATGCAAAATGTTTGTTTATGCAATTATGGACTTTGGCTAGTATCTTTAAAACTTGTCTTTTCGGAGTATGTATAAGTGATTTCCTATAAATTTACTTTATTCTTATTTCCAGCCTCCCTCTCCCATTATTTTAATATGTAAAACACAAATATAAAGTTATTTATCATCAGATGTTACCATTTGATTCCTTTCTGGTTCCGAGGACAAAAAGTCAAACTTCATAATCGTTCTTAAGATGTAGCTTATTGTATGAATTCTGATGATCAGCCTTGACTTTGGCAATCCTAGATTACTTATCTATAAAACAAAGACTTTTGTTATGCTTTGAGGCATGTAGCAAAACATATAGCAATGAAATAGGATATTCATGCCACTGTCAATGGTAAAAGCATTTTTCCATCTAACTGATGCTTAGGCAGTTTATTTTTAGCATTTAAAATTATAAATGGTTTGAGTGTAATATCAGGTGTACGTTTTTTTTTTCCTTTAAATTATTTACTATGTGAACATGTGATTACATGGATACTAAGAGTTAGAGTTAACAATGTTCTCTGTTGGTCCAGGTCACCGTGCTTAGGTCACCTTGTACATAGCTTCTTGCCCATAACTAAAAACCTTGATAATTAAAATTTTGTATATGACAAAGTTTCATGTCCCCAAAGGTATGTTTTTGAAACCCTCCCTACTGAAGTTAAGGAATGATTGACAAGGCAAGTTGCAGAAGTGGAGACAGTTTATAGGAACTACAGGACTGGGAGCAGACTTTCCCAAAGAGCTCCCTCCCGCAATCAGCGCGTAGATGCCCACCAAGAAAATGGATTCTTTGAGTTTGGTTACAAGCATGCAAGTCTGGGACTGAGCCATCCCTAGTAGCTCAGAGAGTAAAGCCATCTGCACAGACATGAAGGCTGTGTAACACTTATTACTGCAACAGAATCAAAGATTGGATTCTCTATATGAATAAGCTTGCAGTTGTTAATTGGAAATGTAAGCATCAGTGTAGCCAGACAAAAAGTTGGTTAGATAATCAAAATCAGGATTTAAATCCTGGAATTAGGCTGACAGATAATACTGTGAGAAACTTGTTCCAGAAAACACAAGTTTGAATTTAGTTGACACAGGTAGAAATAACAAATCATTGATGTTATGAATGTAACTATTTTTGACTGGGGGTTTTCTGGTTCTATGTTGTTTTGACCTGAAGATGTATTCATACTATCTGTGAACAGAGGAAGGCCGTGCAGGGATTTACTTACATCCGTTCTAAAGAATACTTCATGGAGACATAAAGCCAGGTATCCATTGTTAAATGTTTATCTGACAACTTGGTCATTAGTGGGTAGACAACTTGCTTTACTTACAAGCAGCAAATTTTGTATAGTTGTTTCTCAGATTTCAAATTTATGCAGCTGGCTTTGCTTTGTTAGATATCTTGCTAGAGCAGGTGGAGGTCATTTCCAGAACATTTTCCAGAACAATAGTATGTACGCAATTTATTAGTCATTTTTAAATGAATGAGAAAAATAGCATTATAATTAAGATGAAAAATTTCTCCTTATAAACACTAATTAGAAAAGTTTTAAAGAGTGAGGTCAGATTAAAAATACATATTAAATATATAGTGTTACATGGGGCCCAGAACAAATCTTTTTTTTTTAATATTGACAGTTTAATAAGTACTTAAAAAATTGAATTCTACTTTCTATGAAATTAGTAAATTAATCTTTCTGAGGAACAAAAGGGAAATTAATATTGATATAAATAAATCACTAATATAATCAAGCAGAAATAGATATCTTACCCTAAAACCTAAAACACATATCTTTTTTTTCTTAATTATATTTGACATCATTTTTGATTGCTGAATAATATTCCATTGTGTATATGTACCACATCTTCTTGATCCAGTCATCCACTTTTGGGCATTTGGGTTGTTTCCAGGTCTTACCAATTACAAATAGTGCTGCGATAAACATAGGGGTTCAGGCGCTCTTTTGGATCAGTGTTTTTGTGTCCTTTGGGTAGATTCCTAGGAGCAGGATTGCCGGATCATATGGTAGTTCCATTTCTAGAAGACTGAGGAACCTCCATATGGTCTTCCATAATGCATTCCCACCAGCAGTGTACTAGGGTTCCTTTTTCTCCACATCCTTGCCAGCATTTGTTGTTGTTGGTTTTTTTTTTTTTTTTTGGATGTATGCCATTCTTACTGGTGTAAGGTGGTACCTCATTGTGGTCTTGATCTGAATTTCCCTGATTATGAGGGATGTTGAGCATTTTCTCATGTGCCTGTTGGCCATGTGTATGTCCTCTTTGGAGAAGTGTCTTTTAAGTTCTTCTGCCCATTTTTTGATTGGGTTTACTTTATTTTTCTTGAGTCTTATGAGTTCTTTTTATATCTTTGTGATCAGACCCTTGTCTGTTGTATGGAGCACAAAGATTTTTTCCCATGCAGTGGGGTTTCTTTTTGTTCTGTTTAATGTTTCCTTTGCTGTACAGAAGCTTTTTATCTTGATGTAGTCCCACCTGTTTATCTTCTCTCTCATTTTTA
>JAGFMF010011523.1:4796702-4867639 GCA_019455555.1 Galemys pyrenaicus
TTAATTTTTATGATTTCTTTTCTTCTGCTGTTTTTTGGATCCTTTTCCTGCTCTTTTTCTAGGTCCTTGAGATGCAAGATTAGATTGTTTCTTTGAGTTCTTTCTTCTTTGTTAATGTGAGCCTGTATTGCTATGAACTTCCCTCTTAGGACTGCTTTTGCTCTATCCCATACATTTTGGAATGGGGTGTCCTCATTGTCATTCAGTTCAAAGTATTTTTTAATTTCCTCTGTGATCTCCTCTGTAATCCATTGTTTCTCCAGTAGTGCAGGTTTCAATCTCCATGATGTGGGTGGGTTTCTTGTTTTCTTTTCATGATTTACTTCTAATTTGATACCTTTGTGATCAGTGAATACATTTGTGATGATTCTGATCTTGCTGTATCTGTTTATGTTGTTCTTGTGTCCCAGTTAGTGATCAATTCTGGAGTATGATCCATATGGGTTTGAGAAAAATGTGTACTCTGACTTTTTAGGGTGGAGAGTTCTATAGATGTCCACTAGATTCATGGTTTCTAAGTCTTTATTGAGGGCTCTGGTCTCTTTGTTTATTTTTTTGTCTTATTGATCTGTCCATTGTTGAGAGTGGGGTGTTAAAGTCTCCTACTATGTAAGTGTTTTCTTTAATGTTTTCTTTCAGGGCTGATAGTAATTTCCAGAACAAATCTTAACCCTCTCCTATATATAAAGCAAATTTGCACTACCTTGCTTTTTTTCCAATTTCAGATATTCTATAAAGATTACAAATTATATAAAATTTATCACACATTTCAGTATGTCTGGCTATCTATCTAGCATTGATCTTGCTATCATTTCAGTGTGTTTCCCCTGAATGCCTGGACTATGAGTTTCATTAAGGTAAGTGCTATTATACTAAAGAGATTTACTAAATTGAATTTTGATTAGCCACTAATACTGTCCTATATATACTATAACATGTAGCCCCAGATGGCTGTTGAAAATTTGATACGTAAATTGTGTGACTGAAGAACAATTTTTTAGTTTAGTTTTTTTAGTTTACTTAATTTTATTTAATTGAATTTTAATTTTAAAACTGATATTTGATTCAATGGAAATTTTTTAAAGATTTTTAAAAAAAAATATTTATTTATGCATACAAGAGCTGTGGTACAGGCCAGAGGTGCAGGTGGTGAGAGGATCCACCAGAGACAGAGTGGGGACAGGCAGAATCACTGAAACACACTACTGAGGGGAGCAGCAGGTGAGGCAGGAGAGATCTGCTGCGCCATGTTGGTCACCTCCCCAGCCAGCGGCAGGGATTAAACTCATGCTGCAGTGACTATGTTTTGCTTCACAGTGTGTTGCTTAACACACTGTGCCACCAGGGAGGCCCCTCAATGGAAACTTTCAATGTCTCTTTTAAAATTTTGGCATGTAAATTTTTTCAATGGTGAATTTATTAAAGTGTATACTAAATTTAAGTTGCTGATCAGTAGTGTCTAAAATGAGATGATTTCTGAGTATAAAATACACTAACTTGTCAGTAATTCAGTGTTGTTAAAAAAGAGTTTCATAGGTATATAAATTTTAGATTTAGTTGGCTTTTATTTAACTATTCACGAATTGGGAGGCATTCTGTCTAGAAAATAGAAGGAACTACAAGGAGTTATACACAGTGAGAGGGTTTTATATGCTAAAGTGAGCAGTAACAAATGTATGCTGGGCATGTGCCAGTTGGTTAAGGCAAGGTAACCATTACCACTTAGAGCAAAGGGAAGTCTTAAAGTAGGGTTAGATAAATTTCACTGAGCAAGGGAGTGCTGTCTTCCTTGGCAGGGACTAGAAGAACATAAGGCACTATGGTGACAGTGTGTGGGTGAATTGGTGTTGGAAATTCTATGGGAATTATATCTAGAAAACATTGTTAAAAATATGTAAAAATTAAAATATCAAATATATATATATACATATACCAAAAGCACAGATTACCATTCAAACTTAGAAGTTAATGTGGTACTATCTGTATTCATACAATGAAGTTGCACATAATAAGAAAAGAAAGGAAGTTATTTAAATAGTGTGATTTCATAAGAAGTAACATTTTACTTCTTGAAGGATACGTGCTGAAGTATTTTGAGTTGAAATGTAATATCAGCAAACTACTTTTAGAAGGTTTGACAAAAGGTGTGTGTGTGTAGAGATAGCAGATGTGGAACAATGTTAACAGTTGGTGAATTGCACCTGCTTTTCTGCACTGCTTTTTAAAACTTTCAGTGGATTTAACATTTTTCAAAATAAAAATGTGTACATAGGCATTTTATGTGTGTGTGACATAGGGATAAGAAATGTGATTAATAATCCCAAACTTCTAAAGCACAAATGTCAATTATTTGTAACATCTATGAAAAATGGTAAGTAAAACTAGCATACAAGAAAATTCTAAGATCAATAAGAACAAGATAACTTCCATAATAGAAAAAATGATTAAAATGATTAAGCAAGGATACACTGTCAGTAGAGGAATAGAAACAAATGCTTAAGAGTTACCAAAATATTAATCACTGATAATTAAAACAGGAACTTAAATATCTAAAGAGTTAAAAATTCTGTTGATCATTTAATAAGATGTTTTAAAACTATAAATAATATGACAGTACAATAGATTTTTTAAAAAACTAGTAAACTAGTAAATCTAGTCTTAGAAAACTTGTGAGGAAAATCGTAAGGAAAATCGTGTCGGTAAAAACGTTCCTAAAATTTAAAAATAAATTATTTTTTAAAGATAGAGTACTCTATATTTTGGATCATGTTCCTCATTTTTAGCATAGAGAATATTTAAGTGCCTGCCTCTTGCTGGAGTTGCATGAGCTCATTGAAACAATGACTGCTAAATTAAGAGAATTAAAAGAAATGTTTAGTAGATGGCACTTAGTATTCAAAAAGAAATGACCAAGAGAGACCCAGGTAGGGGATTATGTAAATATAATTTCTAAACAGAAAACAATAGCATCATTAAAAATTATATGTTCCAAGATTACTATGTGTATTTTAAAACAAAGAGTCAGGTTCACCACAAAAAGTGTTTGGTATGATCTAATTTTATACAAAGATATATGAATACTTAAATTGAAATTTGTATAACATATAAAAGTTCACAAAGTATAGAATTTTAGATGGAAGAATTATTAAAAAAACTGTTTTCTCCTTTCTAAGTTTATCACATTTTATTTACTGATGTTCTTATGAAGAACCGTAGGATACAAGGATCGTGTTGTATTTTATTAAAAGCATCGTGGTTTAGTGAAATCAGATGGGCTTTAATAAGAACTGATTCTGCTGTTCATTGTAGTATGGTTTGGGAAATTTTCTATAAATTTCTGTTTTCCTACTTATAAACTGAGAATAACATTACCCAAGTAAGCATACTGTGTAGTCTTTATATGAAATAATGAAAATAGGGAGGAAGGTAAGAAAACTAACAAGATAACGTTTGTTCAGTATGTTCTGTGGCAAACTTTTATCTCTTTCATTTACATGATCTCTTTTAATCTTCATAGATAAATGAGGTGTTCCGGGTGTAATTGCTTGGAGAGAAGTTCACTTGATTTCAAGAGATAACATTAATGTGTAGAACCTGCTTTATAAGCACTAACATGAGGTCCTATTTCCTTTGTACCTATAACCTGACATAAATTATTTTGGCAGTTTTGGCAACCTGAGACTGACCATTTTCCACAAATCTGTGCCCAAACTGAGAAACACAGAAGTCAAAAGTCAGTCTTGTTGCCCTATATAAGAATTGGAAGAAATAGGGTGCTAGAGTTTTCAGCAGCTGCAGAAAGATGGAAATCATGCAGATTCAAGAAACTGCCACTTGTATATGGTCTTTGTTGGTAGCTTTTGCATCTTCCTAGAGAGTCAGATTGTTCCCCATAGATTCCTAAGCCTGAGTACAGCACATAGCTGAGATAAGGAGACCCAGTAGCATTTTCAAATCTCAGATAAACAGATCAAGAGAACAATAAAATTAAGAGACAGAGAGATCAATAATACATTGTTACACCTTTGAGTCTTAGTAGAAATTATACTTTTACAGTGTCTTTGCTACCAAGACATGTGCTCTACCATATCACTGAACTGTAGACATTGAACAGTCTTCCAGATCTTGTTGTATTAGGCATAGGTGAATGATGTTCAGTTTAAGATAACATAAGCAAATCCTAACCTATTGATTTACTTTTTTTCAAGAAAAGTTATTGCCATTTAAATTGCCTGGTTAAAAAGCTATCATTTTATCATTCAGAATAAAAGCAGCTTTTGTTTGTTTAATTTCCAAATTTACATAGTACATGATAACAGTTTTTAGTGGATGGGTTCTATAGAATAGCACAGCATGAAATAATTTGAAGTACCATGAATTTTTTTCTGAATTCTTCCCATTTTACCGCATTATTCAACTTTATATAAAATTATTCAGTGTTCTTTGTATCAAACAAATACTTTTTCTTGCAAACAAAATCAAGCATATGTGGCATTACTTAGGATTACCAGACAGTTTGTATAATATCATTTTCCTTTAACTTTGAAAGTTCTGCCCTTAATTTATATATTTAACTCACTAAAGCACAGGGGAAAATGTGATGACAGAAAAATAGGGAGGCCATTTAGTTTATTTACACAATAAATAGTCACTTTGTTGGTATTTAATGTTTGTTTTTTCATGCCTCTGTGCCCTGAGATAAAGATTTGAGCATGTGCTTTCTTCTTGGTTATCTGGCCCCAACAGAAGTTTGCCTGGGAGCTGGAAGGGTAGGCATTAAAAACCCAAATATTTAATTACCTCTCCTGGCATGGTTACGGAAGCAGTCTGTTGTTTAGAGAAACAGGAATGCTCCTGCTTGGGCTGGTGCTTCGTTGTGTCTGACACTCTGTCCATGAGATGGAGAGCAGGCTGTGAGCTTATCAGCTATATCCCTTCTTATTTGTAGCTCTATTATTTTCAAAGATGGCTATTTCATTCCCAGGATAGATATATTGTGAACCAACTACAAGTATAATAGACTTGTTGACAATAAACAAGGTGACCCATTTTTAGTCAAATCTTCCTGCTCTTTCTATTTTATATTAATTTCAAATTTGCTCCTATGTAATTATTTTTTAAAAAAGATTTGTTTATTTATACATACAAGAGCTGGGGTATAGGCCAGAGTCCAGGGCGGTGAGAGGATTCACCAGACACAGGGAGAGGAGCAGAACAGGCAGACTGACTGAAACACACTGCTGAGGGGAGCAGCAGGTGAGGCAGGAGAAGTCCGCTACACCATGTGGGTCCCCTCCCTGGCCGGAGGCAGGGATCGGACTTGTGCTGCAGTGGCTGTAGTTTGCTTCATAATCTGTTGCTTAACCCACTGCGCCACCAGGGAGGCCTGCTCCTGTGTAATTATAAACCACTTGTCTTAGTTTTTCTTCCTGAGGCAAGACAAAAGAGCCCTTTATCTTTTCTACCTTAAAGCACTTGACTATTTGACATTTTCTGTGATCCACAGAGGCCCATGTTAAACCATGTGATTTGTGGTATCTGAAAATATTGCATATTTACATAACCATATTAAAATAGAGGATATGAAATAATGATTTAAAAATTAAGGATTATTACTACTTGAGACCTCAAAGACAAAGTGAAGTGTTTTCAGATTTACACTATTTAATTACAGCACCTTTTTGATATGAAGAATTTGGGAATTGGTGAAAATTTGACTGTGTATTAAAAATATGAGAAATTGAAACTATCATAGATTTTGATGTTCTACTTTTAAGGAAATAATTTGACTTAACTGAATAATAAAATATATCCAGAGGACAGAATTCTTATGAAATCAGAATTTATTGGAAATTCTTTTGTAATGTGTGAGAGGGTACATGTCAATGAGGTAGTAAAAGTGTTTTGATGAAAGCCAGTAGATTAGTCTACAAATTTCATTTTAGGAGAAAAGAAAAGACCGTTGTGCAGTTAACATATTGCATGCCTATCGGCATCTTATTCTAAAGCACTTTCCACACAAGGGTAATTTTAATAATTAGGATTGTCATTATGCTACTGGTGACAACTTCCAAATGTCTATAGGGAACTGAAGGTCAGAGAGTGAGTGTGCGTGTGTGTGCACACGCACACATACACACATGTGCACACTCACATATACAACTCTTCAACATTTATTTAGTCTGACATAAAATCTAACTTTATTTTTTAATTACAATTTACTTCTCTTTCTCCTCATGAATAAGACTAGATAGGGGAAAGGAAAATAAAATTCTGTGATTAATATTATTTAGGCATTTAGTTCATTATTATTATTTCTTGATATTAAAATTTTTTTTCTGTTGAATATGGAGAAAACCTATGTCTAAGAGAACATTTCAAATCCTAGTAATAAAGCCAACACCAACAAAGATCTTTCGCTGTGTCAAATCAACACTTGAATGTCTCATTTGATAATTGCTTTTAGAGCAAATGAAAGGCTGTTATGATTGAGAGGGGACACAGTAGGAGGAATTTGTGTAGGGTTTAGAACATTTGGAACTTACCTCGTTGGTCCCTTGGTTCGTATAGAAGATATGCATTGTTCTAGAGTACTTATGTCTTTTCAATTTTGTGTTCTTGTATTTTACAGATAAGTAAATTAAACTTATGTGTCCATTTGACCCCTTACACTTTGGTCTGTCAAATAAGAATTTTTTTTTTTGGAACAGCCTATACTATCATTGAGGTGATTAATAAGGTGAGCCTGTTGTAGTTGCTGAAGGAAGAGTCCTGAATTTGCTGAGTAGTGAGGGAGAGACACTCATTAGATTTGAGAACAAAAATGGTAAATCAAAATTATAGACTTTGACTTGAAATTTTCAGTTTATAATAATGGAGAGGACATTGTAGAAACTGCATTGAATTTATAGGTTAGTTAAAGGGAATTGCCATCTTGAAGATAAATTTTGAGTGTTTCGAGCCATGAACTTGTGTCTTACCCATATTCTGTTAAACTGATTTCTATATGTTTTATTCTTTTCGATGCTATTGCAAATGAAATTGTTTCATAATTTGATTATTATTGCTATATTATAGAGATGAAATAGACCTTTACATTGATTGCTTATATTTACTAGTTCTTCAGATTTATTTTGTCAATTCCTTGGAAACTCTATGTATTGGATTATGTCATTGGCTAATTAACAAAGATATTTCATTCTTTGCTTGCAATTTAAATGCCATTTCCCCCATTAGTTTATTTAGAAGTACTTATTTGAGTCTCCAGACAAAATTGGAGAAGTTTTATTTTTGTAGGTTCTTACTTCTTTGTCACTACAAGGAACTGAGTTCCTTAGGACTTGGAACTTTATAGTTTTCAAAATTTAGATTTGTGTTTAGACTCAAAATTCAGTTAGTAATTATACCATTTGTGTTCCATGAGTTCTCATTTCCCTATGGAGCATCCCAAGAACTTTCTTTCTGAAGGTCCCTTTGTCATGGTCATCTCTGATTTTTATTTTCAACCTCCACTAAATTCTTGTTCTTTGCTTCCATGTTAAAATTTATGCTGTATAATCTATAGTCAATCTTTCCACTGTTGATTTAACTGTAAGAATGAATTTTTTCATGTTCTAAAATTGTATTATATAGAATTTTATTTCTTTTCAGAAAAAGCAAACAGATAATCCTAAAAGTCACACAATAGAACCTTTAGTTTATTTACTACAGGGAAATTCTCATTCATTTTATTTAAATAGCTGGGCTTGCCTACTCTCATCATTTTGATGGTTTTTTTCTCTATAGTTCAACTCTGATATATTCACATAAGTTTTCTTTTAATTTTTACTAATGTTATCTGGGGCCTCCCTGGTGGCGCAAGGGGTTAAGCACTGCACAAGCAGCACAAGTTCAATTCCTGGCCAGGGAGATGACCCACATGGCACAGCAGACCTCTCCTGCCTTGTCTGCTGTTCCTCTCAGCAGTGTGTTTCAGTCAGGCTGCCAGTTCTGTTCCCCAATTTATCTCTGGTGAATCCTCTCACACCCCAACCCCCATACCTCTGGCCTATACCCCAGTTCTTGTATGCATAAATAAATCAATCTTTAAAAAAAATAAGAAAAATAAAATTTCACTAATGTTATGTAGAGAATTTTAGTTCTTACTTGTTCCTACTTCTAAATTTTAGTTAGAGATTTAACTTTTTCTATAGATGATCTTCATATTGTTAGTTAAACGAATTTTGACTTTTTGCTAACTGAGCATATAACCCTTGCAAAAAAGTGCTGGGGAATCTTTTCATCTGTGTTAAACTGCTGTAGCACTAATTGGCCTGTGTATGCATGTGGCACATTTCATAGAAATAATGCTGGTGAGATTTTTGTACAGAATTGATGAGCTTTGGTCAATAGCTGTAAAATGAAGTGTGCTTAATGTTCTAATGTAATATCACCTTGTATGAGCTTAATATTTTATTCTTCCTAAAGATACCTGAGTAACTAATATGGGACATGGTTCTTAAGGGAAAGAATTTTAAAAAATACTAAAAAATTATAAATTCAGTGATTGTCATTTTAAAGAATAGTCACTGGGAGAAAATCCATCAATTTCTTAATATCATTACTCAGAAGTATGAAACGTTCTGTCATTGTCTTTTGTTGATGTCTGTATTTTAACACATAACCAAAGAAAAGTATATTCAGACCATACAATTATTGGAACATGACTTACCATATTTTGTCCATGAAAAGTAATGTTTACCAGTTGCATCTTCATGAATTATTTATTTCTACCCACAATGTTTTAGAAAAGATTTTTTTTCCTGAAAAACTCTGTAATGTTAACTTAAAGAAGTATAATGATGTAGTATGTTAAGGAAGAGCTCTGCAAATTCTTGTAACATATACTCAAAGAAGTGCAATGGTATAATATTTTAAGGAATAGATTAGATCAGAGTTGGCAAATTAAAACAAGTTTGCTTCTTAAGGAATTAATCTAAAGAGGTAGACATAAATGAAGATGTGGGCGTTTCAAACACATGTTATACTTCTAATTTCTTCTTAGAATAAATTTAATGTTAAAAACAGAAGCTTTTATGAAAATTTGTATCCAAGGAAGCATACATTAGCATCTCATTTTTTTAGATGTTATTCTGGTTATTTCCAAAATTGCCATTCAAAATAGTTTTAAATATCATGTAATTAATTAAGAAAAAATACATATTGCACAGTGATATTCAGAAAAATCACATTTTCTGTGAGATTAGCGACAACTGCATTATAACAAATGATAGTTAATTTATATGGAAAATACTTTAAAATGCTGTTCAAATCTAATTTAGCTATTTCTGACATTCAGTATTTTAAATAGAAGAGTTGCTCGCACAAGCTCTGTCTGATGGGGAACAGAAGTTTAATATTGGTTTAAAGATTCAAAACTATGTCAATCACTTAGACCATCAAAATGAGCTCTTGAAATTAGAAAAACAAATTTTGATTAGATATTTCTGTATTTCCAAAAAAAGGGAAACTGATAAAAGTCTCTAAAATTCAACCCTTAAGTAAAACCTATGTTCACCAAACTGTACTTACTAAGGAAAAAACTGCGAGAGCTCGAGTCTCATTTCAGATGTATCCTTGGAGATCCAGGAACCATGGGTTAATGGGAAGAAGAATTCACCTTAGCAGAATTCAGTGCAGGTTCTGATGTTTGCCTATAGTATCTATTCTACTCCTCTTCTTCCTTCCTACTTGAATTTGTTAAATATTCCTATTACTGCCTTTGTCTAGTCAAGTGTCAATCTATTTTGTCCTCAGATTTGAGTATCTAAGCTTGTTTTAGTTATCCTAGAAATCTAGCCAGAAATTTAGTTAGGAATGGGCAATGTGTCTAGTTCTGTTTAACAGGATAATAGAAGTAGGCTTCTTGGAGGAATTTTAATTGTTCTTAAGGAAGAAACACAAGAGTATAATAGTTTCTTAACTGTTTCTCAATGTTTTCATATTTGTCAGGATGAGATGCTAAGAATCTGTTACATAAAATCATCTGCTTACCATACTCCAGGAAAGCCAAAATAGGAAGGCAGACATAGCCAAATCATAGATTTATATAGTAGTGCATACAGAGGTTTCATTTACTCAGAATCCACTCCCCCTTCCTCCAGAATTAACAATATATGAAATATTTTCTCATTTGTTAATCAGATAAGCTAGATTTTCTATTGCTTACAGTTTTTAAAAAATCCCAAAAGAACCATCTTGAGTCCAATATTTCAGATTTCATCATCACATGATAGTATTTATAATAACTTACTATGGATATACTTAACCAAGTGGCTAAATGAGAAAATCTGGTTCTTATAAGTTGTAGCCCTGAGACAGAAGAATATCTTAAAGCTTGCAATAAATGGAATTCTTTTTGAGATAAATTTTTAGTGTGCATAATATGCCTGTATTAGTGAAAGAGTATAGAGAAAAAGAGAAAAGGGAGGAGCAGGTAGAAGAGAAGGGAAGGGAATAAAGACAAATGAAGAAAGTCATACTTACTATACAATGTTACTTAAAATCAAAAACACTATCCAAATTAGAAAGTGGCCTCCAAGGTAGTGTAGGAGCTAGTCTCAGTGATATCACTACTAAGGACTGAGTTCAATCCCTAGCCAGGGAGCTGACCAATATGGCGCATCAGACCTCTCCTGTCTTGCCCGCTGCTCCCCTTAGCAGTGTATTTCAGTGAATTTGCCTATTCTGCTCCCCACTCTGTCTCTGGTGAATCCTCTCACAGCCCCCCATACCTCCCATTTATTCTATACAAAGAAAAAAAAATTACCAAATTAGAAAGGTGGAAAACATTATATATAAACCTTGTAAACACTTTATATAATATGTATTACCAGATGCCAAATATTTTGTGAATTTTTTTAAATGATAACATTTGAAAGATAAAAGTTTAATTGGTTATTCTGCACTGAAATGCTAGATTAAATGAAATTTTAAAAGTCAAGGTTATTAAGAGAAATTCTAAAATAAAGAGGTCAAGTGACATACTACCAAGATAATTTTAGGATTCACAGAGCCAGTATGAATTACATAAAAGGTTTAAGTGAGTGCCTTTTTTGCCTTAAAAATATCTTTTGATCCTAAAAGGCACATCTAGCCACATTTCATAGTTAAACTGATGGTTGAGTTATATCATGCTAACAGGATGGCTTTTTCATTAAACATAATACTTTCATGAAATTTAAACAAAATCTAAATTTAATTACAAGATACAAAAGTGTACAAACTTAAAAATGATGAACATAAGCTCATTATTAAAATAATTAAAACAGCATTAGACTGTTAGAAGCTGATGAACTGTATCTCTTGCAAAAAAGATTATTACTTAGAAAGAAAGAAAATCCTCATGTGGTCCTATAGCACCAGAAATTTTGGTGGGTCAGTTAGTTTGCAGGATAGTTACCTACAGCATTGCAGCATAGACGATCAAACAAAGAAATTCATGGTATGATAGTGTGACACTGAAAAATCTTAATCAACTTAACAGAATGGTCAGTACTTAAAATTTGGAGGCTAATCTGTAATTGCGCATATGTCTATGTATTTTTACACAATTAAACTATCTGTCCAATGAAAACTCTTACAA
The DNA here is from genome assembly GCA_019455555.1 of Galemys pyrenaicus. Lineage (NCBI taxonomy): Eukaryota > Metazoa > Chordata > Mammalia > Eulipotyphla > Talpidae > Galemys > Galemys pyrenaicus. The sequence continues at coordinate 4,808,326 of JAGFMF010011523.1, forward strand.
TTAAATGATTAGATAGGAGTTAAGTTCAGTCTTAAAAGTAAAACACTAGTTTTTATTTGAAATCTACACCTTATCTCAATAAATATACTATTAATTAAGACAAAAGATGATTGGTGCCTTTTTATTACCAGGCCAAAATTACTCTGTTTCAGAATTTAAAGTAAATGTCAAGTTTAGTTTTTTTCACTCGTTTACTTACCCATTTTTTCATTTGGTGTGTAAGCAGTATAATTCCAATGGTTATGGAATGAGAGTGTGTGTGTGTTATCTATCTCTTCTGAGATCATAGCCTGTTTTGGGAATACCTAAAAATTTGTCTTATAGGAGGGCTGTTAACAGAGAACAAATTCAAATCCTATTAGTGGTCTTGCACAATTAGTGTCAGATGTTCCAGAATGTATGGCATACTGCCCTCATTAAATGGAAGCTACTATTTTTTAAGTTCAACTGAGGTTTAGCATGAACTAGAAAATTGTGTAATATCTTCATGATTCTGGAATAAGAAGGGACTCTTCATCATAATATTATCACAAAACCAGACCTAAACATGTTCAATCTGACCTCATATGATAAACAATATACATGATGTTAAATTACAAAAAAAGGATAAATTAGCACTTTTTAAGGTCAAAATAGTTTCTTAATGTCAGAAATATAAAAATATCTTAAGAACCTTAGACTAAAACCAAAATCACATTAAATTACAGTTATTAAGGATTAATTCAGCTAGCTCTGATCAGTATTTCAAATGAGCTACCACCATTATGCACTTCCTAATTCAAATTTTAGTATCATTTAATATTTTACACCTTACTCTTTCTAAATCCTGAGTTAAACGTGTTGCATTTCACTTATCTTCATATCAACCTCAAATTCCATATTAATCTTTCTTAGATTACAGAGGAGGAATCTGGAAAGGAATTTAGAAAGACCAAAACAATTATTCAAAACAATAAATAATAAAGATTCTTTTAAACCTGGATCTGCCTAATCCCCAAATCCGTGTTCTTATGTATTTTGGCAGAGCATTTCTCTTTCTATTTCACAACCAGATATTTGCAGCAAAGTTCTAAATAATTTCTATCATAAATCTACAAACTGCAATCAGAGTATCATAAAAATGAGTTTTCTGAAACCTTCACTAACACTCCATTGACTACCAGATTCCATAAAACAATCATCTGTGTGTTACATTCCTCTCTGTATTGTCCCAAACTCCTGTCTGTCTACTCTTGACGTACACGTGACACTACCTAGACTGTTTCATATTCCATAAGCACATTCATTCCCCCCTTATCCCCAGCTATGATTCTCTAGAATTCTGGCTTTTGAAACTATGCTTACTTAAAGGTCTTCACAAATATGACTTAGGTCCCTTACTTTTTTTTTCTGATCCATTCCCTTCTATCCTCCAATGTCCTCCAGCTTCTATAATCTCACATGTCCCACTTTTCTTTGACTTCCCGTCCCTGCCCGGATGAGGCCAGTATTACTACGTCTCTAATTGAGTAATATTATGTCTTGTTGATAAGTTGCTTACAGACACTTCAGAACTGTGTCCCAATGTTTCTGTGACAGTTTATTTTTTTCCTATAGAACTGTTCTAAAGACTGTATAAGAACCTTGAAGTTTACAAAAGGAAAGCTAATTTCTCTTTAATAGCTTTAACACTTTACTTGTTGGTTTTGATGAAAGACAAAAGAACAGAAACTAAGACCCTTAGTGGTCAATGCCCAGATCAAAAAGAGCCTCAAAAAGGGCAACACTCAGACAGGGATCAAACTGCTATAGGGAATGTCAAGAGCACAGACCTAAAGGTGAAAACATGGAGATTAAGGAGCAGACTGCCCACCCACAGATGAGCCCCTCTCTGTCAAAAGATGATAACAACCTAATGTTGCCCCCACAACGGGGCAGCCATCCTTTCGCCCACCTGTGACTGCAGGTGCTTCTCTCCAACTCTCTTCTTGGCAGGGCAGCAGTTTTCCTTCCTGCCCATGACCTGTACCATGTCAGGGCTTCTCTTCATTGACCTCCCTCAGTGGAGGCTGCTCTCCTCAAGGCCTCCTGCCTACAACCACGCAGGCCTCTCTCAGCAAACCTGTCCCTTGGGGAAACTCTTCCTGCCTGATTGTGTCTATGTCTTCTGTTCCTTTCCTTAATAAACCTGCTCTTTAAAATAACTGATGTCTCTGTCTTGTGGAGAAACTTGCCTGGGAACTCTCCGCATGCTGCTGAACAGGGAGCTCTGGTGAAATCTTTCCCAGAGTGAATCCAAGAACCCCACACTCCAAACCCACAGACTCCAAAATAATGTCAGTTACATTTGATTTAGTTACTTTTAAGAATGAGAAGAAAAGTTAGCACTGCCAATAATTGCATAGGGAATAAGATTCAGTGCATTAAAAAAAATATATTTTTGAAGGAGTGGAGAGAAAAGTTCTAAACTGAACATTGACTTTGAGTCTACACTTGAGTAGTCACAGTAATTGAATAGCCATATTGTTTAATTAAGTAAACCTTATGATACATTTTCCAAACTGAGGAAGTTTTGAGAGAAAGCAGGATGATAACTTAATTGGGGTAACCTTAGAAAATGCTTCTGCCATCCGCCATCCCATGAACCACCTATATAATTTCAGGCAAGTCATTTAATCTCTTTGGCATTCAGTTTTCCTCCAGAGAGGAGAAGTTTGAACTAAGCATTTGAGATTTCTTCTGGCAGTAATGTTTGTGAAAGCTGTAAAATATTTAATGTGCTATAAAGTAAATAATGGCATTGCAAATTTGGGATTTTTTTTTTCTTTTTAATACTTTACCACATATTTTGCTTTTTTTTTTTTTTTGGATTTGAATTCAGGGTTATGGAAACACAGGATATGGTAAAGGAAAATAACAGTTCCTGTAAATAGTAAGATTTAGAAAAACTGTTGGAGTTAAGGATGAGATTCTTCCTTTTCAATGAACTAGAGAAGGTTTCAAGAATAATCAAAATGGAGTAGTAAGTAACACTATTGACTATACAGATTGATACTTATTTTGAATATAATCATCATACTTGAAAGAGGAGTTGTATAAGATGCATTTTGGAAATGTCTAAGAGCTTCGGTAGATAAATGAAAACTGCTCTAGAGAAATGAGGATAGAAGTGGAGGAGCATATAATGACTAACTGGGAAATTGTAAATGGAATTAAAATTTTGAAACTTCCTGATAATCAGCTCCAAGAGCACTAAATATATCTTTTCTTTGCTGTGTCTCATTTAAATTAAATATCATCTTAATTTGCTTTTGTTGTTTTGTTTTCATATAGAAACTGAAGTCTCTATAGCCCCTTAAAATGGTATTAGGGTTTTTATAGTCTGTTTCACTAATTTCAAGAAGCTGTCTGCATTTTTAAAGTCACCTACAGATTATCTCAGCATCTTTATGTAGTATTTTCATACAATCATCCTGTTACCTCACCCCAAATGCCAGGAAATAGCCTGACCAGATGCAGATAAAAATATTACACTCTGCTTTAATGTCATTATTTGAATTTCAAAAAAGAGGAAATGATCCTTAATTGTGGATTCAATTGTTATTTGCAGGTGCAAAAGGGAACTTTGCCTGCCTTATTTAATAACCTGTTCTACAAGTTCAAAGGTGAATTAAAAGGACAGTACAATTTAATAAATGCCTGTTTTAACTAGGTGTTGCCTAGAGAAGTTTATGGGTCCTTCAGGGAAGGAATAATATTTCATTATACTAGAAAAAAAGAACTTTTATTAATCACATGACATCAAAATGGTGTAAACTTATTTTTATTTTTGCAGATATCCCTACTTAATTTTTTAATTTTTGCCAAGAAAGTGATTAAAGTTTGTTGTTACTCATGATCTGGGTTTGGAAGACTTTAAGCATGTTTGAAATTTGCCTACTCTACACTTTTAGTCAAATAATTCAGCTTTTGTGGAGAGGGATATTTTATTACTGTGGGAAGAAAAATAAAGAAACATAGGGATTAAATTGAATACATTTCTTGGTTTCCTACATTAACTGATTTTGAGGTTATTTCTTCCTTCAGCTGTTGTACTAGAAAAAAAAAAGCAATAAAAAAGTACATTTCTATGATTGATTATATGTCGGGATACATTCTTACTGTAGAGTTGTTTTCTTATCAGATTCTACAGTTTCAGTAACCTGGTGTTAGGTTGAACATTCCTCTACATTTCAAAGATCTGATATAAATTGGAAGATAATCTTTTAAATGGAGAGCACAATTTTTTCCCCATTTAAATAGGTTTGTCTTATGTGAAATTTCATGTTCCATCTAGATACTGTAGTTTTGTTTTGGATGTAAGATTTTTTCTTTTTCATTGAATGTGAGCTGACTCTTTATATATGGTTTGTATATTTATATCCAAATGCATGCTTCAGATACAATAATCAGTATGTGAATGATATACCAGTATGTGATTATGTTTTTATGGGAGTTTTCTACAACCATCTAACTTCTTGTTATCATCTCATATTTAGTAGTGGGGACAAAAAAAGAGCCCCTGTTACTTAAAAACAGAAACACATATTAAACAAACATTTTTTTTTCATAATTTGTGGGATTTTAAAAAATTCCATATAGTTCTTTAAAAATTAAATACTAGACAGCAAAGCCAACACCAGAAGTGGAAGGTGAAAGTATACATCTACTTTATACTTGTTATGATAGATTAAGATGATTCTCCTTTATATAGGATATTGAGAACTGAAATTTTATTTAGTTTTCCCCTTCTTTCCTAAGGTATATAATTGCATTCAAACTTGTAATGGTGGAGTAATTTTCTCATAGTAAAATCTTTTAGATTGTTCTTGGGTTCAAATCTTCACTTTAATTATTTAATAAACTCTTTATCTAATTTTCAGTATCACTGAGACCATTATTTCAGTTCACAATTTATACTACATACACAGACACAGACCCCCACACAGACACACACCCCTTAGCTCCTGTAAATTTCTTTTTTGCCCTGAGCTTTTTAAACTACTTCCACATACATCTCAATGTTTCATTTCATTATGGTACATTCCCAATAGACAAGATACTTAAAAAAAAAAAAAAAAACTCTGAAGAGTTAGTGAAGAGGTATTGATATAATCTGTGTTTCTACGATATAATGTGATAGTGGTAATTATATCATCATAATAATAACTTATTGGTAATATATGCTTTACTAAATATTATACCAAACACTTTGAGTTTTAGTCCTCATAACAAAAACATTACATATGCAATATTATTGTCTTTATTTTACTGCTGAGGTAATTGATATTTATGGAATTTAAATAATCTTTCCAAGGCCACAGAGCTAGAAGAAACTAAGTTGGCTTGTAATTTCGTTTACCTAACCTAAATCTTCAAAAATCATCATCAAATATATGAAAATTATTTTACGCCTGTCAGATAATTTTCTTCCTGACCATAATGAGTTCTTAAAAATTTTTTTAAGGTTCTTAATATAAAGGAAACTGGGTATAGTCAAAACTTACACAAAAATTAAAGATTGAAATATTTTCACAGTACTTTTCCTCTGATAAATAAACTTCATATTCTAGTTTAAGTGCTTTCAAATCAATCCTTCACTTTGTTTTAATAAAAAGATACATATTTTTGACAATAAAACTAAACTGCAATTCCTATACCAGCAATGCCAGCTGAGAGAAGTTGTGAAAAAAATACAAGGGCATGATTTTTTTAATTTAATATTTTAATGTTTTCTATTTCTTATACACATTCAATATACTCTCACTAGTTACATGAGTTAAATATATTCTATCCCTAAAGGGTCTTTGTAAACAGATCGTTCATGTTAAATATCTGGTGTTTGCACTGCTATTCAATATAAACATCTGGATTTTACCTCAAATACTTAAAATTTGTTGACATAGCAACTTCTGATAGTATAAGAGAGAAAGCATATAAAAACAGTGAACTTGATATGAAATAGAAGGTTTTAGAAATAGGAGTAGGAAAAATGAGTGCAAATTGAGAAAAGAGGTACATAGATCTGGGTCAGAGAGAAAAGGTTAGGAAGATGAAGAGAAAAGTCTTGGAAGTTATGTAGAGGATGACTAAAAACAGATGCTGGTACAGTCAGGGTAGAGAAGAGGGGAAGAGGATGATTCTGAAAGTTATGTATCCTTTAAAGACAGAGAAACAAAGTAAGCAGCCTTCTCAATCCAGAGGGAAAGACCAAAAGGGTATTTCTATCCACCTTTCAATGAAAGAGTAATAAAATCAAATCCAGTATGTGTGGGTCACTGGGACAGTTCATCATTGTTCTTCAAAAACAATGGAATTAATACTAATATCTACTGAAGAGAGTTGTTGTAGAGCCCTAAAAGACTTAACACACACAGCAAGGCTGAGTAAATGCTGCCTGGTATTACCATTGTAATTATTTCAATATTTTTTTCTTTTTCAAGTTTGTAGTTTATGATGGAAAAAAAAATTCTTGAAAAGTGGAGGGATAGAAAACTAGTGAAGGATAAAATGGAACAATCCTAATTTGAAATATTTATACCACTATCAAAACAGAGTTTTATTTATTCTTCCATGTAATATTTATAGGACAATTCCTTTTGTAGCACCACATTACATTTTCAAGATAAAATATGGCAAGATTGTAAATGTATAGTGAGGTTTAGAAATTTGTGCACTTAGAACTGAATATATTAACTAGGTAAATAAAATAATTGATTCACTTTTTATCTGCTCTCTTCCTGGGATTATTTGAAGAACTTTTGGAAAGACAATAATACTGAAGCTCAGAAAAGAAAATATCAAGGGCATTGAAGAATTGGATTCATCTTTTACATGAAAAATCTTTTTTTAAAATGAACTAAACCAGTGAAAATATAGGTGAAGACATTAGTAGTAGTTTATTTCAAAAAGTCCTATAAGTTTACTTTTCAATAAGACAAAAGTTATGCAGTGCATATTTGCAGTAAATTTTAGAATACTAAAATGTTACCTGTCATCATAATATTTTGGTTTGTTATCATGATAAGAAAACTAATCTCTTGCATTTGGAAAAGAACACTAATATTGCTAGCTGTTTGCCAAATATGATATTTTAAAATATCTGGTTTCATCCTTATCTTAAAATGATTAGCATTAAGTCATTATCACATACAGAGAGATACAGCAATATTTTGTAAATGCTAGCTAGTTTATTGTATTTGGAACAAAATCTGTATTACTGATATCTAATTATTTTACAGTCAGACAGCAAGGGATGTTCTGTTAAGTAAAAAACACAAATCAAGCAATATGAAGACAGTGTGTAACCTACCAAATTATCCAGTGTAGGCTAAGTTCTTAATTTTGTATAAGCAAAATATTTTAAATTAGTCATGCAATGTAATCAACAGTTCTCTTAATGTGTCATGGTTTTCCATAAGGGTCTTCTTTTTGTTTGTACAGCTGCTTTCTAGAGACCTGTATATCACATTTCCCTTCCATTATTATCACTGATATTTTAAACCTAGTGACCATTTCCAAGAAGAAAGCTGCTCACACAAATGTTTGATCTAGTGAAAACTTGATCCACTACTTCATTATCATTGATAGTTTCAATTTTGGGTAGTCAAGAATTTGGATTCTTCAACTGAAAAAAGAAATGTTTATGCAAATTTTAACAGAGAGAGTAAAATATAGTATATTATAATATGTAGTTTCTTCAGTCATTTGGACAGAAATATTATTTGATCTATAGATTGATTTATTGGCTTTGAAAATACAACTTTGATCTCAATCTCAAAGTCTGTATTGGTTCCAAAGTAAAATTGATAGGCCAATAATGATATGAACTTAATACCAAAAGGGATGATTGACTATAAAGCATATATCTCTATCTATCTATCTATCTATCTATCTATCTATCTATCTATCTATCTATCTATCTACTATCTATCTATCTATCATCTATCTATCTCTAATAGAACACAATATTGGCAACAAGCAGCCAATTAGCAAGACACTGTGCTATTTGGTTCCTGCCTAGTCTGATTTTTCAGTTCCTTAAATCTCACTCCTCTAGTTGACTGTTTCTCCTGCTCATCAATTATGTCAGGATAAAACACATATTTTTCAGAACTATGTGCAGGGCTGCTCATCTGATTCTAACCTCATCTTTCCAAAGATCAGCACTTACCCTCCCAGCGCCCCACGTTACTGCCACAATGAATTTTCTAATATTTTAATTCCTTTCATGATTTTTGCCTTTTTAAAAGACAACCTTCCTCTGATTTTCAATGGTGAAATGATCTTCAAAACTCGAATTCATAGATTGTTTCCTTTTTGAGACTTCTAGACTATCTGACAGAGAAATGAACACTTCTCATAAAACGTTGACTATGAAAGTGTGAAGTGTCCTAAATTATGTAATATACATACAAACAGACTCCATTTGCTTGAGAGTAACATGGGAAGGAAAATTGAAGATTTGCATTGTGCTTTTTTTGTGGAACAAGTTGGTCTTCATGATTAATCAAGTCAATATCATCAGACATCATTTTCTAATTACTTTGGTGTCTGGCATTTTGTGGATTTGTTGTACTAATTTTGTTGGAATCACTGTTTATTTTATTCCATATATCACCAATAAAACTGTTAAATATATATACCTTGAATAAAATGATCATATTGGGTGGATCAGAGCCAATTACTTGTGTCTGATGAATGTTATAAAGTATATGACCTAGAGAAAATATTTGAAGTATTTCTGACAAAATGTAAATATTATTATAGAGTTAAATTTTATATTTTAAAATTTTTAATATTGGTCTGTAGTTTTCTTAATCTAATAAATTTTTAGGATGATACTTGTTTCATAGGATGAATTGGAAAGATTCTCTTAATTTTCTAGAAAAGTATGTGAAAGATTGACTTTCCTTTACTATTTGGTACAGTACACCATAAAAGCCATCAGAGTTTGGCATTTTCTTTTTTTTTTATTAGATTTAATTAATTATATTTGACATTATTTGTAGTCCCCAGGGAAAATCAATACAAAAAAAAATAACAAGGGTTGGGCATTTTCTTTGTGGTAAGTTTTTAAACTCAGATTCAATTTACTTAATAGCAATAGGGTTCATCACCTTTTCTACTCTTTCTTAAACTTTGGAAATTTGTGACTTTTGATAAATATGTCACTATTAACTGCCTATATAATGGTGTGGTATTATTCAGAGTATCACATTATTATCCTTTTTAATATCTCAAAGACTCAGAAACATGAAATGTCACTTGTCTCATTCCCAATATTTGTAATTTATCACCTCTTATTTTTACTCTTGGTATGGCTGGCCAGATGTTTTCCATTATATTGATCTGAAAGAACCAGCTTTTCTAGCCTTGTTTTCTGTTTCTTTCATATTGTTATTTTTATTGTTAGTTTCTTTCTTCTACTTAACTTTGGTTTAGTGTGCGCTTCTTTTTCTAGTTAATTAAAGAATAAAACTAATGTCAGTGGTTTGAGTACTTTCCTCTTTCCTTTATATCAACTTTACACATATCTTTCCTAAATTCTACTTTCGCAGAATGCTACACATTTGTATACATTGTATTTGCATTTTTATTCATTGTAAAAGAATTTTTAATTTTCTTTTGTCTTATTCTTTGATCCATGTGTTGCTTTGAAGTATATTGTTTAACCTTAAATATATGGTTTATTTCACAAATACTTCTTTTATTTATAATGAAATTTAATTGGCAAGCAAGAACACACTACGCATGAATTTAATACATTTAAATTTATTGACACTTGAAGTATGGTCTGTAATATTTTGGTGAATTTTCCTTGAGCAGTTGTAATGAAATTTTGGAATGGAGTGTTCTATGAATATCAGTTAGGCAGATAGTAAGTAATGTTTTTCAAATCTCATATAACCTTATTGATATTGCTGGTAGTTTTTAACCTATTGATGAAAAAGTTACTGCAAAATATAAAAAACTATGTATTTTTTTCGTTTATTAGAATTATGTTTTGAAAAGGAAGTGGAATGAAGGAGAAAGGAGCTTTAGAAAGGGAAGTGAAACAAAAAAGGACAGATATTCAAACCATTTTGTCTTTCTTTAATTACTAGGCATTTGTGTTCTTTCTCTAAAAAAAGTATACTTTTGTAATAATATATTTTTGTTTTTATTGATTTGTTAAAGATAATTGTATATAAAGTGTCTATGGCTATCATATGTCCTATTACATATTGATATTAAGATAATTTTTGAGCCACACATATTAATAAAGAATGACATTGCAAAATTTCTGAATTGTAGTATTTTACAATTCTATTAGATTTTCTGTGTTCTAAATTGGATTTTCAAATATATACTACTCATAGAGAGATGATTTAATTTCTGCCTTTTCTGTATGTACATCTATTTTTTTTCTTTTTCTTTACTATTTGGCCAGATATTCCTAAATTAATATTAAAGTATATGTAGTGCATGTGCTTGTCTAACACCAGTTCATAAGGAGACTCAGTACCAATTCAGTGATTTGATTTTACTTTCAAATACATTTATTTCTTTAGTGTTTTTTTTAAAGGACTTTACTGGGTTTTAGGAGAAATATAGATTAAATTTTATAATACAACTTTTGAAAAGAATCTATTAAGATTTGTGAATTAAGAGTATGACATTGTGATGTTTCCTAATGATGAATCATTGCATTGTGGAATAAGATAAAGTTAAGGGACAATTACTTTGTTATAATATTAAATGTCTGATTTAGACATTTTACATATGAAATAAGTGGCCATTTTATTATTTTTTTAATTTTCATCTACTTTGTCATGTTTTTATTAGTAATAAGTAGAATAATTTCACAGAACAAATTTATAAGTTTTCCTTATTTATCCTATTGTAAGAAAGTTCATATAACATTTGATGTAATTCTTTATTGAAAGCTTGAAACAAAATTTGAGCATAGAGACCAATGTGAGCTAATTCTTTCATAAATGTTACTCATTTTCTTCAACTGTTACAGCTTCATTGAAATTTCTACTTCTCATGTTTTCTTTAATATTTATATGCTTTAGCAAAATACATTCTTAAGATGGTATATCGTTTGCAAACTTATTTCAAATAATTTTGAAAGTGAGAAAAATTCAGAAATGTTACCTTCCTCTGGTTTTTGTCTTAAATGGATTCTTGTTCCATTTGTTTTGAATTCCTTTTCATATGATAGCAGGATTTCCACATTGCATTCTTTCTTTCTTTTTTTCCCCAGACTTTCATTGCATCTGTGTGCCAGATCTTGGTTCATCCTTTAATGTTTCACCTTTCAGTGTAATTTTCTTTCAGATGTGTCTTTTCAAATCAGTATCAAATCATGTAGTTTTAGACTTTTTCTTGAAGTTCGGAAACATACAAAAACACACATAGCATAAGTGTTAGAGCCCAATTATCACAAAGTGAAGTCACCCATACAGTTATCATCCAGGTCAAGAAACAGAACATAGCCATCATCCCAGAGGTTTCATGTTCCCTTCTAATCTCTTTCTCCCCCCAATATATTGTTATTTTGAGAGCTACACTGAGGTAAGAGCAAAAGAAAAAAAGTTTAATGAGAACTGGAAAGAGAAAAAGATAATGACTGGGGAAAATCCGAGTAGAGAAAAATAATGGACAGTTTTAATTATATATACAGTTTAAAATATATACAGTTTTAAAAGTGGTAACAGTGATAAATAACAGTAAGACTGAAAGTACTCAATAGACTTTCAGCTAACACTGTGTACCTGGGGTTAAGCTAAAAGGAGACAGGTGATTGAGTTTAAATTGTAAACCAACATTTCAGAAGAACTTCCAATTCACTTTTCTCCAAGATTTTCTTATTTCATGTGACAACATATTAGAAATTTTTCTCACTAAAGTAATCATTAAAAGAGTACCAAAAATAGGACTTCCCTGATGGCCGAGGCATTAACTCTCAGTGCTATCATGCTGTTACCACTATGGTCCGAATTTGATCCCCAATCATGGAGCTAACCAATATATGATGGAGCAGACCTCTCCTATCTCATCTCCTGCTCCCCTTAGCTGTGTATTTCAATAGATCAGCCTGTTCTGCTTCCCACTTTGTCTCTGGTGAATTCTGTCATCCCCAATACCTCTGACCTACACCCCAGTTATTCTGTGTATAAATAAATCTTTAAAAACAAGGGTAACAAAGATAACGTTAACCTTTTACTGAGCATTTGTAAAAGACCCTAGGCACTATTACATATTATATAATGAGCATAGACCCTAGGCACTATTACATATTATATAATCTTATTTAGTCTTTATCCCAGTAAAATAAATGGTAAACTGGGCTTTGGAAAATTTAATTCAAAATTTTGAATTACAGAGTTGAGTTTTTAAAATTTATATAAACCACAAGTTCATTGAAAAGTTAATAGCACTGAACTCTATTCACTTTTTTATTAACAGGCATTATTTCCTCAAGAGGGAAAATAAAATCTTTGGAAAATTAAAGACAGAGGAGAATCTCAAATGGTGACAATTTTTATCAACTCATTTACATCTCAATTTGGAGACACCCTCTGTTTTGAAATTAGCAGAGGTTACAAGATAGAAGTTAGAAGCTACCGAACACTTTTTATTTAAAGTATCTCTTGTCCATGGAATCCAGCTAAAAGACTCTATGAGTTACTAAAACATCCCACAATCCAACTGCTTTTAAAAAACTTCTATCACTAGTAAAAGATGGTGCCATTAGCATGTTATGATCAACACTTTGTACCATTAGAGCACTCTTACCAACTAAGCACAACCAAATCTTTAACACATCAGTACACAGGTGAAAAGCTAAATCAATCCAATAACCAACCTGTGATCAGAGTGAAATCCCATTCTAATAAGCTAACTGAACCCACATTAAGTGCTACCCAGAAGGTGCAGAGGTCAGTATTGCCATCTGCCAAGTCTGAGGACACAATTTCACAGGGCCTCTGTAACAGGGTTCTGAAATCGCCACTGTCCCTCTCTAAATGTCAGGCCACTCCTTCACTCCATCGGAGAACTTCATTGCAGCTGAAGCAGAGAGACCTGGGCTCACCTTTGTGCCACTCCAAATCTCAGATGGCATCTTCATATGACCTTAAAAAGGCATCATCATCACTGGAGTTCAAACAAACAGTCTCAAGCTCACAATTACCAGTACCCCCAGCTCGAACTTCATCATCCCAAAACCTTTGCTGGGTATCACCTTCACTGAAGTCTAACAAAAAAATCACAGGTTCATCATCATCCACCCTCAAACATCAAGAAAAACCTTCCTTCGATACCCTCTGCACAAGATCATCTTTGGGATCTAATAAAAAACCCTTTAATGCACCTTTACCTCAGTCAAAGCCTCAGAAAACAACTTCCTTGGACAGCTTTCAGACACCTTTATTAGAGCGTAATAAAGTATCTTTGAGCAGGACATCATTCAAATGTGTATCTCAAACAAATGACTCGCTTTCATTGGACCCCAATCAAAAGGCTCGGGGCTCACCGCAACCTGACCCCAGACCTCAAACAGTATCTGTTTTGGGCTCTAATTCAGGTTTTCTAAGCTTACCATTGTCGCCGTCAAAACGAAGACAATCCTCTTTACCACAGTCTGTCCACCAGACTCAGAGTTTGCCATTGTTCCAGCCCAAATCTCCATCACTGCTTACACTTGACCGTGACCTCAGGAACCTGAGTTCATCAACATGTCATGTCAAGTTTCAGAATAAGACTTCACCAACTGACAAACACAGAGCCTTATCTTCACCTCAACCCAAAACAAATATCTCAGGTCACTCACTTTTAGGCTCTAGATATTCCTTAAAGAACATAGCTGTTTCAACATTCGGCTCTAGACGTCAGAGTAAAATCAGCTTTGACCACTGTGCAAAGACAGAATCAAATAAAGAAATTCCATGGACTATAGATTTTATGTATCCATGCATTGTTAAAGGTGGAACTCTCCCTGATGATGTTATCAATAAAATTGTTAATTCTGTCTCCAAGACCAGAATTCAGAAGGATCTCTCTAGGCAGATTCTCTTTCGAAGGATGAGGGGAAAGCCAAATCCTCGTCCTGGTCCCCGCCTTTCATCAAGTTATATGGTTTGTTTAACTTGTGCTTCCTGCATATCTCAGTGTAACCATCTTACAGGAAAGAAAGATCCTCGTGGTGCGACACTATTTGTCATACCATCACCTGAGCTCAATTCTGAGGGAGAAATACAGGTGAAAATAATTCTTATCCTTTCTCTACCAGAGGCTTCTGTCTCACCTTGTATACCATTTTCTGTGAAAGAAAATCAGCCTGATGAAACTACTGAAGACAACCTTGAAGGAATGGAGAAGATATCACAATTTTTTCCTGCATCTGAAACTGATACCATTGATATGAAGAAAAAGTGGCTGTCAGTAGCCCCTGAAAACAAAGTTATAAACCAACAATCCAAGGCTGTTGACTGGCTGCTTTATGTTAAGAAAAGTAGTACTTCTCCATCACAGTCTCTGCTCCAATCCCCTCCCTCCTCCAAATCCTCCTCCTCCTCGTCGTCTTCATCATCATCTTCCTCTTCTTCCTCTTCCAAAGTACCCTCCCCACCCCTTCCTCCCAAAGAGTCTACCACATCTACCCTCTCAGGTTGTGTGTTTTCTAAGGTAATTAATTACCACCGGCTGCCTCCAGGGGTCTCCTGGCTTGAGTTTGTATCTAGTAAAAATCACCAGCTACTTCCTAAAAAATCACATCTTAGTCAATTATCACCTACCAAAACAATGCCTATGAGGAATAGCACCATAGTAAGAGGGACAAAAGGATCAAAGATACTGCTCAAAATTTTCCAGGCAAAGTTTCAAAATGAGAGAAATTTTCATTAAATTAACTTTGTTTCTTTGGAAATGATGGGCTTGTAGTTCTTTGAGAATGGGTTTTATTTCCTACATACTTATTAAAATTCTTAGCAATAAATAGTGTGAATTTATACTTTAGCTGACGAAGCACCTAGTGAAGGGAAACTATTACTCCTAAGTCTACGTTCAAGTTAAAGAATAGACTACAATCTTCTAGAAGTCAAAAGTAAAAAACATGTTTTCTACTAAATGTCTGGCTTAAAATAGCCACTGTATAATCATAGTTAAATGAATTTATTATAATTAGCCATCAAGTGGGAAATATCTGTCTTGCGCTGAACAGTATCTCGCTCATTGTTATTCACCTTCCTTGTAAGACATGATAATGGCAGTATTCTTAAACCAATTTATACTAATGTTTCCCAATCTCTAGTGAAAAGTCAGATTATGTTTCACAGGTAAGAAGTTATATAGAAATGAATTCTTTCAATTATACATTCCTAGGGGAAATTCTATGCTGGGATCCCACACACTGAAATGCAAGAATTTGTGTAACCTTAGCTAAGAAATTTAAGGAGAGAATCGTTAATTGGTTACAGATAGCTGTACCTCATGTAAACTGTGCCAATATATAGTTATGGGCTCTAAAGTCACTTGTTCAACACTTCTATCTATACAGCCAAAATGGGTTAATAAAAAATTTTAAAAAAATGTTTTTGTTCCACTGGGTCTACTAGTAGTGGGGACAGATGGGAGTTGTGTTATCCACTCACCTTAAGTGACCATTTCTATCCCCCAAAGTTATTATAGTGATTTGAATAGACTGATGACTCACAATTCTGCTTCACCCCACTTCCCCCCCCAATCTGTGTGATCACTAACTGACACACACTATGTTTCCTATCTAGAACATTCTACAGGCATCTCAGTCAAACTTAGTGTGAGAAGAACAGAACTAATCATCCTATATTTACAATTTGTATCAAATTTAGCATCGCATGTCCCCCATATCACTATTTCAGTGAATGTATCAGTATTCACCATGGAGTCGTGTTTTATTGTTTTCCTCATCACTTGCTCTGCTCTAAGCCCATAGATTTTATGCCCTTTTAATCTCTAGCATGCAACCTTTTTCACCAAGAATTTGCCACTATCCTGATTGTGAGCATAGCCATTCATCACCTGGGTTACTGCAATAATATTGAATCATGCATTTTAACTTTTGAATCATTTATGAGACAAAAATTTGATAATGTGATTTCACTACTTATAATTCCCATTGTTTTCTGCAGAGAATCTAAATTCCTTTTATGTTGGAACTATAATAATCTTTCAAAATATTCTTGTTGTTTAGTCCTACTTTATTTGTTTAGTCCTACTAGATACTTCACCACATCAATTTCTTTACAATGAATAGAATGTGCCATGACCTCTGTACATCCTATACTTATAAACCAACATTTTTGCTGTGAAGAAACATCTTCTCATCCACACATTTTTATCCTACCATACTCTGTTTTATTTTGATAAAATCTGGGAAGTTTGTTTCTGATCCACTGGCAAAGGTGTCAGTCGACCTTCCATTACTATATATTCTGTACAAAACTTTGCAGTGTCAACCACATTATCATATAAACATTTTTTGTCTGCTCACTAAACTTAAAACTCCTTTTTAACATTTTATTTCTGTTTTATTTTGTTTTAATCTAGTCCTTGGAATAGAGTCCAAGACCTAAAATATGTGTTGATATTGACTTAAAACTATCAAGGCTCTTTATCTGTTTTAATTCGCTAAACTACATTATGTTTCACTGGTCTGTTTCTTTCCCCTAAGATTAATATTGGATTGTTTATTATGACTTGTCTACTAAGAACATATATAAAAATGTTACTGATGACAGCAGTTAGCCTTGTCCCATTTCTGATGTTAAAATTGTTTCTTTCTAGTATTTCTGTATTTAATATAATGTTGGCTGATTATAGCTGACTGGTGATGATGAGAAAGAATTTATATATGTGATTAATATGTTCAAGACTTTCTCCAAACCATTTATTAAACCCTTGACACGTCCTTTATTCATCCCAAACTTCTCTTTTCTGACATGCATCAGTTTCATAACTACTTGTTAAATATGTTCTCTGCAGGACTAAACCCCACGAATGGAAGTCCTGTGTCTATCATGTTTATCGCTGATTCTTCAGGACTTAGTGATACCTGGTACATACTAAGTACTCAATAAATATTTATGGAATTAAATTAAACTGTCTTATTCATCTGATTTTTATTTATCTCATTTTTATATATTTCATTTTCCATCTTTTAGCTTGTTTTCTAAACTGTGTAGTTTCTTTTCACTTGTCTTTTTTCCCCCATGATTCAGTTACTTTTAACTCTGCTTTGGCAGATATTTATTCTGTTCTTAATGCTCAGTTTCTTCTTTCAAAGCTTTTTCAGATTTGAAAATAAAATGCGTGGAAATTATGAGGGAAAATGCATGAAAATGAATATCCAACTCTTCCAGTTTTTAC
Source organism: Galemys pyrenaicus (assembly GCA_019455555.1). NCBI lineage: Eukaryota > Metazoa > Chordata > Mammalia > Eulipotyphla > Talpidae > Galemys > Galemys pyrenaicus. The sequence continues at coordinate 4,825,741 of JAGFMF010011523.1, forward strand.
TAGGATAGCCACAGACTTCCAAAGTAGTGGTTCATATGTGTTGTGACAGAAAGGTCAAGAGCCTTCTGCCAGAGGAGATTAGATTTAAAAAGGGCAGGAGATTCAGAATTCACTATAATTCAGAAAAAGAGCACTAGAAAAATAATAGATTATTAATAACATCTCATTAATACTCCTTAAACAGAAAGGGGCTGGACATGGAAACTGAGTACATAGCAATTGTGAAGTGGTATAACTAAATGGTAATTTAACAATATTAAAATCTTACTAAAGCATTTTCCCTATGGCTGTCTTGCTTGGAATATATTTTAATGGAATCATCATGACCCTTTAGAATTATGTAAACAAGGCCCTAATTTATTTTTAAGATTTATTTATGCATACAAAACTGAGTGGGTACAGACCAGAGTTGCAGGAGGTGAGAGGATTCACCAGGGACAGAGTGGGGAACAGAACAGGCAGATTGGCTGAAATACACTGCTGAGGGGAGCAGTGGGTGAGGCAGATGTCTGCTGTGCCATGTGTGTCCCCTCCCTGACCAGGGTAAAACTTGTGCTGCTATACCACGGATGATTCACAGTGTGGTGCTCAACCTGCTGCATCACCAGGGAGGCCCTCATTTATTTATTATAGATATTTGAAAATATCTAGATGTTCATTTATAGAAAATATCTACAAACACTGTGATCCACTTGTGTAATGCTTTTTTCTGGTGAAAAAATTTGGTTTCTAATATAGAGCCTACATTTGTTTAAGAACTAGAACTATATTAAGAAAATATCTTGTTTGGAATCACGAATAGTAACCCTGAGCATAGTTGGAAGAAGAAAGTGAAACCAAAAAAGCACTGTATATAAGTTTTAAACAGCACCTTCTCTGAGAGAGAGCGAAAGTAGAGATATAGTCTTTTGTGACCTATTATTAGTGAAAACATAGATTATAAAATTATATAGTGACCTTATGAATGAATGCAATAAATATAATATAAATGAAAATATGCATGCATGTATGAAGTTATACATATGTGTATGATTTGTTTACAATATTTTTCACTTGTATGAGAAAGATGTAGTGACTTTAAGTAAATATCAGAATGTTAAATAAAAGTGGTGATTAGTGGGATGTATTTATAAGGGAGTGTTCTGGAAATGAATACTTTTTTTTCCATTATCTTTTTCTATATTTCAAAATTTCAATGAGTATAAATTAATTATAATCAACAATTTAAAACAATGCTTTAAAAGTGGAAAATGAAACTTCTGTCTCCCGTATTTTAGATGATTTATTTAATCATCACATAGTGACTTCCTCTATTCCTGTATTTGCTCACAGAATTCAAATCATCTATAATAACTCTGTAGTTATTAGTTAATGGATAGATACACTAGGTATAGTAGTTATAGGTTTGCCTTTTTGGGGTTTAGAAACACCATGACTCTCTCTGTTCCTCCCTCCTTTCCTCTTTCTACTTTTCTTTCATTGAACATGAAAAATCAAGTGCTAGGAGATATAATAATATCTGTTGTGGATGCCACTTCAAAGAGAGAACTGTATTCCAAATTGACAGGTGCTATTCTATTCAACCTTTACAAATACCAGTAGTATCATTATATTCATTTTTATGTTACCTGCTCATATTATACTTTTTATTGTATAACTTGTGCAGGTTGTAAAGTCAAGACAACACTAAACATGTTACGTGAATCCAACATTTCCTTCTTAAAAGGTGATGCTTCAAATATTTTAATAAGTTTGTATTTTGTGTATATATGCAAATGTAAACATGCTGCATTTGTTCTTAAAAATAGGTGACTGCATATACTATACATAAAGGACATGCCTCCTTATTGCTGATTGGCCAGGATATTGTAGAGCTTAAGCATGCTCTTTTAGTCAACCACTAGGAAAATAACTCAAGCCATCATCCATCTTGGCTAACACACTCATCCAAGTAGGACACTTTTTTTTTTTCTTTGCCATCCTCTTTACCCCTGCCCAAACACCTAAACCCTTTCCCTAAGCTTTATGGGATAGGTTATCTTCAGCAAAATTTCCTACATGACATGCTCAGCCCTTCTCCGATCATTCCCTTTCCAGTAAGCTAATTGGTTGAAATCTAGGTATCGTCTGAGGACATTGTATCCCTCAAACTTTATTCAACATGCCTTTTTCCACTCTTTTTGAAGTAGGGAGTTTTGCTACTGGAGTCTCACAGTTTAATCTCCTACTCCAGTTTAAATGTCATGTCATTAGATTGTATCTTCAACTATCTTTTTTTCCCCAAAGATTGATTTATTTATGCATATAAGAGTGGGTGTACAGGCCAGAGGTGTGGGGTGAGGGGAGGTGAGAGGATTCACCAGAGACAAAAGTGGGGAGTAGAATAGGCAGATCTACTAAAATACACTACTGAGGGGAGCAGTGGGCAAGGCAGGAGACGTCTGCTGTGCCATGTGGATCAGCTCCCTGGTCAGGGATCAAAATGCTGCAGTGGCTGCTGATAGCTTCATAATGCTGCAATTTCCCTTTGGGCCAGCCCCCTCATATTCCACTTTTAGATATCTGCATAACAGAAATGAAAAGTCATGCTTACATATCAATTTGTATGTAAATATTTTAATGCCTTTATTTATGCCCTCCACTATTGGAAACAACTTGTATGCCCTTCAATCAATATATGAGCAAACTGTATTTCACCCATACAGTAAAATACTGCTCAGACTATAAAGGAATAAACTCTTGACTCATACAGCAACATGAATAAATCTCAAATGTATTTTGGCAGAACCAAAGGGCTGCATATTTTATGATTTCATTTAGCTGACCCTCTGGAAAAGACAAAACTATAGTAATGGAAACAAACCAAAGGTTATCAGAGGATAGAGAGGGGACAGTGGTTTACTACAGAAGGAAGGGATTTGGGGAGGTATTGGAACTGTGGTTTTGGACATTTAATTCTTTGCATTTGTCAAAACTATGGGATTTTACATTAGAATGAGTGAACTGTGCTGAATAAATTTCAAAAGAAACATGGGTGGGGTTGGAATACTTAGCATAACAAATTTAACTATGATGAACAAATCACATAGTGCCAGTGAAGGAGGTAGAGAAGAAAGGAACTTAGTTAAAATGGAATTGTTTTGAGTGGATACTTTAAAGCTCCTAGATACTGTACATAAATATTGTCTTTTAACTGGTTATTTGTTTCTCACAGGGATGTGTGTCAGCAATTCTGAAACTACTTTACCTGTAGAGTAAGATTAAACCAACAAGTAGAGAATGAGAGCCAGGTTTGTCTTGGTCTGTGAAGAAGTTAAAAAATAAAGAGAGACAGTTATAATAAACTGGATAGGACCAGTTTGAAGTCAGTTATTAATCATGTTATTTATATGTATGTATATATTTATAAATATATATGTTTATATTTCCTGATAGATATATTGCACATATCTGCAATATGTGCAATGTATGTGAGTAGTGAGTATGCATACACATGGGTTAATCTAGAGATATATTTTTTCTGACTGTATCTGCAAAGAATATATAGAAATAATGACACCCAAGTAGCAATTGTTACTCTTAGCTTCCAGAGGTGACTTCTAAATACCTTTTTCTAAGGAATGTTCATAGATTTATTGGAAGGATCCAAGCAGTGTAACAGAGAAAGTACAAGATGTAATGTGTATTTTGTACTTCTACAGTAGAAAGGAAAACAAATAAAAAGAAGATCCAATAGGGAAGAGATCCCAATTGCCAAAATTGAATCAAGTTAAAGACAAGAAGAAAAAAACATACAGTCTTGAATTATATCTGAAATTAACAGAAAAAATCAATACAAATTAATTACTGAATAAACAACTGGGGAATAGGGGTTACTCTTCCTAACATAATATTGTCAGTTAATAACTACAGATAGAATTAGGGAAGTAGGAAACTATCATAGTATTGTTTGCTGCAGGAAAAGTTAACTGGCAGATGTCAAAATTAGGAGGCAAGAGTTTGAAACAGACTATTTCCTAAAATTCTCTCCTCCAATATTCAATAATAAGGGGGGAAAATCACTTTACTCTGAAGAATCCTGAAAATACCATTTTAACCATGTGACTTAAGTTGATATAATCAGTATTACTCATGAACATTTCTTGTCTTGAAATGATGCACTGAGGACAGCATATCACCCTGTGGCATTCTCCCCAGTAATACATGAATTTAGTCTAAAATTCAGTCTAAGTTTTTTCTCATTCTTTAAAGCTGGAATATAACAGCTTTCTAGTCATTGAGATGAAATGTTAGTTCTGGGTGAGGGCTGCTTGGTTCAAACAAATATTGTGAGAAGAAAGTTTTTGGGTGTTTCCTATTATTTCTGTATGAAAAAGTAACATGATATTTGGAGGTGCAGCTGTTGTATTGAGAAATAAGGATAAAACCACACATTATGGGTGACAGAGCATGAAGATAGAACTAACTTCCTTGATTTCACTCTAGAGCTATAAACCAACATGTTTCCTTGTCTCTGTACATCTTGTTATGTGACATAAACAAGGCATTTGTTCAAGCTACTTTTTTATTTAATTCTACACATTTTTAAATAGGTCAGACAAACATCATGCTACCTAAGGTGATTATGCCAACATAACTCTAAAACATATGAATAAATATTATAAAAGAACAAAAGCCAATTATAAAAACATGAACTTACTCTAGAAGATATATGTTCTTCTAGGTTTACTGCAGCACACTTTACAATAGCCAGATTATGGAGACAACTTGTATCCAATGACAGATGAGTGATTAAGGGAATGTGGTATATGTATACAAGGAAGATAGTTCTTGCCATTTATGAAATTATGAATGGAATTGGAGGGCATAATGCTAAGCAAAATAAAAGAGAATGGTAGATAATTTCGCTTAATTGTGGACCTTGGAAAAACAAAACAAAGGATCAAAAAAAATCAGAAAAACTAAACCAACATCAAACCGTGCAAATATGACTGTAAAACGATGGTGGAGGCCTATGGGTGCCTTGGTGGCAGATAAGGTATAGTAATATATATATATCTAAAGGGTGTGATCCTATAACTTTGAATCATATATAGTGTTGTGAACCAACGTTACCTCAGTAAAAAAGAAATACATAAGAACATATGCTAGATGAAAACAGAATGTTAGTTCAAAATACATGAATAATAAAGTTTAAGTATATTGACATACATATTTAGAAACCTAATAGGACTTCAATTCTTACATGTTGGCAATGGTTGAGTATATTTTCAATGTATTAATCATTTTAGCAAGGTTAAAAGAGCGTCTACTTTTAAATTATGTTTTTGTTTTTAAGGTAAAGGTGAAAATAACTTGTGGAAAATATGTCGACAAAATTTCACATAAAATATTTCTTCATACTGAAACATCTTTGGAAAGATCTTATTTGGAAATGGAGATGTATGTGGATATGAACAATTATGCTTAATTTTGTAAATTACTGAATGTGTATTCTTTGTGTACTTTTTATTTTTCTAGTGAATTTAATGAGTTAGACAAATGAGTATTAACAAGACATTTAAACACAAGTCCTGATGCCTCATATGTAGCTCTTCCTGTCCAAGGGTGTTCAGGGGACCCTGTAGGAATTTTATTGGAGGTTTTATAAGATGGAAGGTTGATAGAATTAATAAAGAAGGTGACTTTCATCTTTTCAAAGCTATTTCATAATTTAAAGCATTCATAATCATTATGGACAGAAAATTGTTATTTATTATCACTTATGAAGCATAGGGTCTCAATATATACTACAATTTATTTCCTGCACAATATCAGAATATAAATATACAGACTTAATTTTGTAAAGAGCTTAAGCTGTAGATTGCTTGTCTCTTCTCAAAAAAGTTTACCTTTCCAGGGTTTTATGTATAAAAATACTCTGAAAAGCTCATGGAATAAATTGCAGGTTTGAAAATATTTACTATTTTGAGAAAGGACAGAAAATGAGATAAATTCATGCCTGATACTATTTTTCTTGGATGAAACTTTAGCAGACCAGTGAAAATGTATATTAAAAATTTATTGGCGTCTAAATAATTTGCCATAGAAATCTTGCTTCTCAAATTCACCATGCAGTTTTCAATTTCAGTTCAGGTATTTCACTACTTCCTAGGGTAACTCTTATTTAGAATTTGGAAACTTTGAACTGAGTCTAGTCATAGGCTAAGTGTATTTTATCATTAAAAATTCTGATGTAATTATTAATTCATTAATGCGGGTGCTAGCTGTAAACATATTTTATATTTTATGCTATAAGGTGTGGCACTTGTGTCTCTTTAATTGTTATGTTTATAAACTATTAGAGAAAATTATCTATGCAAAGATAATAGTTTATTAGTAAACTATTCTTTATTTTTCATCTTTCATGGCTACCTAACTGGTTTAAAAGCTCTTTCTGTATATTGTAGGAACTTCCTCTGTGGCACCATTTATCAAAATATCAAACTTTAAATTTACTTTAACTTACCATATTTTAATTTCCATATGGGAACAGACTGTGTTCATCCTACTCAGCACTGTATTTACAGCAAATGAGCACAGATTTGACACATTCTAAGTTCCCATTTGCATATAAAGAGCTGAATGAATAAAGAAATGAAAAAAGAAGAATCCTAAGAGAATAGTGGAAAAATGTTACATTAAATATGAATTTACTCTTTAGGAAATATTTAAAAAATTCTTCTCTCATAATCAAATCCTTGCCCTCATTATAAACATGAGTAAATATAGAAATTAATTGGGAAACTAAGTTAGGATGAATACATATGACAGAAGGAAGAGCTTGTAACGTAGTAATTTAAATAAAACCAGCAATAGATTTTGGCATGATTATATACTTGAGAACAGATGTACATATTTGAACTCTGGGTTTTTCATGTTTTAAAAATATAATTAATGCACTTAAATCACATGCTTGTTTAAGTGAGATTTCAATTAAATAGTTTAAATATTGTTAATATTTTTGAAATAAAATAGTAAAGTTGAAATTCACTTTGTTCATTGTTTTGATATAGCAATGTTTTCAAAGCCAAAATTTTATTACATTATAGTACTCTAAAGTTGATATAATTTAAATTTTAACAATGAAATGTAAAAAACAACTGAAAAAGTAATCAAGGAAATAATGGGCCATTATGATTCAAATGCTTGGGTTCTTTAATATATGATACTACTTATAAAATGTTACATATCCCTAATATAAAAATAAATTAAATAGTGAACTTGATTATAAAAATGGAATTTTTTTTTAAAGATTTCTTTATTTATACATACAAGAGCGGGGGTACAGGCCAGAGTCCAGGGAGGTGAGAAGATTCACCAGAGTCAGAGCTGGGAGCAGAACAGGCAGACTGTCTGAAACAGACTGCTGAGGGGAGCAGCAGGCGGGGCAGGAGAGGTCTGCTGAGCCATGTGGGTCACCTCCCCAGCCTGTGGCAGGGGTCAAACTCCTGCTGCAGTGGCTGCAGTTTACTTCATAGTGCGTTGCCTAACCCACTGCGCCACCAGGGAGGCCCAAAAATGGAATAAATTTTAATCCAAATTTTGTCTTCTAAAATGCTGAAGAAACAACAGAAAATAAATGTATAAGAAAGGAAAAATATGGTCTTCAATGAAAAAAGAAAAAAATCCGTAATCCCAGATCATAAACTATGAAGAATATGTGCCAAATACATAAAATTGGTACCAAAATGACAAAAATGTATCCAGAACATAGAGACTTCTCTTTGGATTTTTATCTAAATCCTTTTATGTAACTATGATGGCCCCAAAGAGTTTACACATACCATTTTTTCATTTTCATGAATATGCCTTGAAGTGAGCATGGACTGGTGCAGAATATTCTGTTAACTTAATCACACTTCCCTTCTGTCATTCATAGTATGAGCATCTTGGTTCACTGCTTGTAATTATGATTCTAGCATTTAAATGCACTTATGTTTCATACAATGTGGTCTCTAAATGTAAGCCAATATTTCATCTGTTATTCAAAGAAACAGAAATCTTTTCCAATGCTTGGAAAAAAAGTCTTTCTTAGATTTATTGAGAAATTGTATTTTGGGTATTAATTGAAATATTCCTGAAGGATTTTACAGGTTAGTTGTCCCATTCTAACTTTAAGCCTCATGAATCACAAATACATATTACATATTACCATATATTTATCCTGAAACATCCTTCTATCCTTCTAGTTATTCCATTCATCCACCCACCCATCCATCCACCCACCCACCCACCTACCTACCCGCCTATAATATGTACACACTTTTTTTATTATTTTAGATAGTATTTTTTGGTTTTTGTAAATCTCAAATATATAATTTGAAATATCAAGTGATATTATAGCTACATTTGTTTTTATTTATAAGAAAAATGTTTTTTCACTTTACTGAAAATACATATGTTTTGCTTCATACAACAAATACATTCCATATAAGATACTCTAAAATATTTTGGACACTGTCTCATTTTCAAATATTTTTTTCATATGGTTAAAGGTATATTTTCATGGAAAAATTTTTGACTTAAGAATTTTAATATGCATTACAGTTAACATTCCTTCATCCATATGCAGTTGATGCATATTAGCTTCTCCCATACTTGTGTAAGAGAAATTAGTCAAATTGCTAATTCATATGATCTGGAACATTCAATTAAAATACGCATATGTCAAAATACACTGCAAGTAAGTCTCCAAGTCATTATTTTTTTCTTATTTGCTCTGTTGGACACAAATCTAATGACTAACAGGGGGAATCTAATTAGGTAGTGCTCAGGTACCATAAGCAATGAGCATTTTAATAGCAGGAGTACTACTTTTAAAAAAGTCTTTGAAAGTCTTTGTAATGCAATTCTTGATAAAATAATTATATGCATAGTTTTCAAGAGTAAAAGAAATATGTATTAATTTATTAGCAATAACCGTGGGTTTCTCATTAACAGAAAAGATGATGGATATTAAAAAATCAAATTACTACCTTAAATAATTACATACAAAACTAATTATAGGTTATATAAGTGATTCCAAGAAAAATTTACCTAAAAATAATCTTTTTAGGTAGCAGACAAACATGCAAATACTTTATGAAAATCAATTTTAAAAAACAACCTGACTGGGTAATAAAATATGAAAATGACTTCTTAAATAGAAGTGAACCTTTCTGTTATTCTGAAACACTAATTTTGTATTCCTTTCATAGATAGTGAATTTCCTTTGACTTTGAAAAACTTAGAACATTTTCACCTATCTAACTGTGGCTTTATTTTCAGATGTTCAATTTTTGGACATTGTTGGATTGATTGTGATTGTTTAACTGACTAAGAAAAAAATTAAAAAATGAGATATAAGTGAGAGACCAGCAGGAGAAATTTCTCAAGTAAAGTACAACTTTTATCCCTTTTTGATATAACTAAACCTCATTTGTATATGCTTGGATAAGTATATATGTTTGACATTCTTCTATATCATTTCCAGACCACAAACTATTTCTATAATGGTAAATATCTGAATTGATATCTCAACTCATGTCATGATAATTATATTTGTATAAATGTTTTAACAATGAGGCTATATTACATAGATCCAAAATAAGACTCAGTTATGGTTTTATTGGAAGTCTAATTTGTAAAATAATAAAAGAAAAACTGGAGGAGAAGACTTGTTATTCTATTAAAAGAAAGCAACTCTTTTTATAAAAAAGATGATACTTAGATCCTTAAACCTCATATCAGCAGGCTATCTTGATTTTTATATGATATTCATGAATCTATGATAGCCTATAAAATTGTTCTCAGCAAGGAAACCTTAAAAGGAGCAAACATGGAAAAATATATTAGAAAATATTTGAATGATTTAGTTTATTAAAATTCTTTTTGGTGAACACATCCATATTAAAATAGCAATTGGTAATAGCAGTTCCATTTTATTTAATTTGTGAGAACTATTAATAATAATTATACATTGCATCCTGGTGGGCAAGTTAAATAACCCTTTGATAGTACTTTTCAGAGACTCCTTTACATTAGTCTGCTGTAAAATTTACTTATTTAATATCACTTTTGCAGATTTTTTAAAAAAAAACCATGTAGTTTTTCTATCCATAAAGCTAACTAAATCTGCTATAAGACATCATGCATAATGATCTTTAAGAAATCCCAGTTATCTCTCAAAGTAAAAAGAAAGAGCTTCATTTTCCAGCAATATTGCCATTCAAAGCATTGGTGTTTTTGACATATTTCATACTATAACCAAAAGTAATAGGATTAAAACCTCATTTTTTTGTCAGGATATCTCACTTTTGAAAAACAGAAACACGTTGTTCACTAGATCCAAATCTCTAAATAATAAAGTAAACCATTTTATTCAAGTGACATAGTAAAAAATTGCACAGTGATGATAATCACACAGCATAACTTTATGATAGAGATATTTGTAAGCATGATTAGCTTTGAATGACAATAGCAACAGATGGAAATGCTGAAATCTCAAAAACACATCAAAATGATTTGATTTGCACAATTGCCTATTTCATGTCACCTGGAAAATCATTCATGTTATGAACTGGGTCAGGAAAACATGCCATGACTATTGATATGATTAGATATACAGATATAATTCTGAACTAATGGTCTTTGACATTTTCATATAGGTAACTGTTAATGGCAATAATAAATTCATAGGCTGATGTCATTTTGAATATTTTATACTCACTAAACACTTAAATCTGTAAATTAGAGTTAACTAAATAAAACTAATACCTACATTTATTCAAATTTTCCTTGAGAGGTGCATATTAACTATTTCTGAACACAGCAACTTTCTGTGCTGAATGCTTTTCTTCACATGGTTCAGTAACTAAAAAAAGAAAAGAATGCTGTTCTATATAAAGCAATATGTGTGAATTTTTATTTGAGTAGATCTGTTGGCTAATGTAAAATTTGCTGAGATGAACTGTGTGATGGTTAATTTTGTATGTCAATTTGGCTGGGCTTTGGTGTCCAGGTATGAGGTCAAACATTATTTTGGATGTTACTGTGAGGAGGTTTGTGGATGTGGATTCTTATTAAAATTAGTGAACCAGAGTGAAGCAGATTGTCCTCCATAGTGTAGGTGGATCTCATCCAATAGCGGAAGTCCTCCACTGAGCAGAGACTGGCCTCTCGCGAGCTAGCAGGAACTCCCAGCAGTCAGCTCTCAAATTTGAACTGCAACTTCCGCCCGTCCTGCATCTCCAGCCTGCTGGGCCACCATGCAGATTGTAGACTTGCCTGCCAGCCTCCAAAATCAGATGAGCCTATTCCTTAAAACAAGTATTTTTCTATATAGAAATATATATATTCTAAATATATAGAAATATGTGTGTGTGTGTATTTCCTATTGATTCTCTTTCTCTGGAGACCACAGCTGATACAAGGGGCTAAATGGTCACACAAATGAAGACAACAGCAGCTGGAGGAGACCTTCTTGATGATGAATGTTCCAAGGAGATCTTCTTGATGATGGGTGTTCCAAAGGTCTTTTAGATTCTATAAGAAGGAGCTCTCAGAGTAACTTTCTGGAACTTCACTTGGAGATCTTAGTTCATAGTTGACTTGTGTACATTTTAGCCATGGCGGAGATCCTGTGTTTTCTTTTGCCTTCTTAACAGCTGTTACCTCATTCATCTGTGTTCAGCTACATGGCATTCTTCTAGCTACTTCTTTCCCTTGCCAGAAAAACCTTGCAGACAAATTCAAATGCCTGAGACAATTAGGTGGACAATGCAAATAAGGAAAGGCACTCTAGTACATTAAGCAAGAAGTTTGCTTACCCCATTTTTCATGACTATTTTGGTTTTCTACTTTGCTCTTGTGTTGCACTTTTTCTGATAGACACCTACATAAAGATTAGATTTCCCAATTTTAATACAAACAGTAGTGTAAACATTATCATAAAAGACAATTCTCTTTGACCTCAAATGAGATAACAGGATTGAGTGTCATATTGGGAATTGAAATATCATGCATTTGAAAACATGAGATCCATAATACTATTGAAGTACTAGCTTAAATTTATATAAGATTAAATAATATAAGATGTTCCTTCATCAACTATTCATAAACTTTTGCACCACATATTTCAACAAATTACTTACATAATTCCCAAAACTAACAGTAGTGCATCTTACTGTCCCAACACTTTGAGAAATGTAGCTGTATAAAGTGGGTTTTGGGAATCTTAATTCCACTGAATTTTTCAGAAAATTGATATCAATCTAGATTATATTTCTCAGTCATCTGCAGAGGTAACATGGACTTTGGCACCTTTATGTATGTGTCCCTTACCTATCTCCAGCATTTATTGTTTATATAGTGTGACCATCTTTTTTTAAAAAAAAAAATCTGCCCTTACTCTGCAAATAAATAACTTCAAAAGTTTGGTATAAAAACTATAAAAGTTTGATTTCATATTTTTCTCTATTGATAAAATACTATTTTTAGAAACCTGCTTTTTATGAGATGTTCTTTTCAGCCTTAACACTTTCGTTTGGTAAATTGCATCTTAGGATCTCTCCACATTGAGAAAAATCTTTAGAACTAAGTTCATCCAAATGTTTTATTGCACTTGTGGCAGACATGTAATTGATGGTATTTTTAAAGTCTTATTAAAGAATTATTTTGATACCTTAGTCTAGGAAAAACTTTTTTCTCTATCCTTTTCTGCTTTCTCTTTCCTCCCTTCTTAGTTATTTTTTCTATAGTAATATATTTGTTTTTATACTCTGGGTACTGTGAATCATTTATTTGCTCCCTGCTCACATACCTGGCAAACTCAAAACCAAATCTGCATCTTGTCACATGGTATGCATTCTCTAAGTGAAATTTCATAGAATTTTTCCTATTCTTTTAGTTTTTTGAGTACTGTGTTTTATTTGATTTTCATTGTATAATACATATATATATTGTTAAGATTTTCAGTTCTTTCATGATAAGATATAAGAAGTCTTAGTCCTTGGGAAAGGGAAAGTGTAAATTGGGGTCACAAATTCAATGAGACTCAGTGAACAAATTCTAATTGTGTAAGAAAATGAGGAAAGATCCCTATGTGAATCCGTAATACATCCCTATCCAAGGACATTCAGTTTTAAATTATTTCAAAGTAAAATATTAATGTTCAAAATTAAACAACAAATGAGATCCCTAGGATAAATTCAAACTGAAAAAGTATTTGATACTTTCCTCAAAGTATTTGACAATAAGTAAGCACATTACTACAAAAATAATCATATACATGAATAGGTAAACAAATCATTCTACAATAGGTTGAAATTTGTTTCTTTTGCTGCTCTCCTTTCAAATGAAACTTCTACTAGTCTAGTCGAAGGTGCAATAATAACTCATGAATAAAATAATCTTCAGTTGTTATTACTCTCTTTAGTATCACATTTGTCAAAATATTTCTGCACATTGGGACCTCCCAGGTGGCACAGTGGGTTAAGCAACACACTATGAAGCAAACCGCAGCCACTGCAGGAGTCCGATTCCTGCCGCTTGCATGGGGAGGGGGCCCACATGGCTCAGCGGACTTCTCCTGCCTCCCCCGCTGCTCCCCTCAGCAGTGTGTTTAAGTCAGTCTGCCTGTTCTGTTCCCGGCTCTGTCTCTGGTGAATCCTCTCACCTCCCTGGACTCTGGCCTGTAACCCAGCTTTTGGATGCATAAAATAAATAAATATTATAATATATAAAAAAAAATTTCTGCACACTGATGCCATATTAATTTCAGTTCCTTTTGTCCAAATTTCAAAGTCAAATTTGTACAAAAAACAAACAGAATATTTTCTCACAGATTTGTTTCTTCAATGGTCTTTCACTCTGTAAGACAAAGTAGTCGCTTTGGAAGGTTTTCCTTTTTATTGTATTATATTTTATTGAAGTAACACTAATTCAAAGGGATTTGGTTTACAACCATGTCTTCTCTTTAGAGGTATCTGTTCACATTTCTTCAGATGTATTTTACAATCCCATACTCAACACCAAAACACATTTTTTTAACTTTGCTGGCCCCTAAATATATGGATTATTTATTTATTATTAACAAAATTATACTATTTAGGCATAAATCTGCACCCTAGAAAAATTTTCCTATTTCTACTACAGTGAACTTTCCTTCTTTTTCTATATCTGCTTTATAGTCAATTACATAACTATAATTTACATATCCTCTTTTGTTCTTGTTAATATATATTTAATGTGTTTTTCGGTCTGCTATTACAAATAACCCTACAATCCTGCAATCCTTACAGCATTAAAAATTGTCATTGTTGCTTCAGAAAATGTTTTCATCTAAAATTTTCATGGGTAAGGTCAAGTTGGCATCACATCCATGGGGGTTGTACTGATTAATCCTCAATAATGGGTGAGAGTACATACCTCTTCAATAGTTGCTAATAGAGTGTTTTGCCAGCTTTTTTGATTATTGTCATGTGATGTTTCACAGAGCATTTTGCAGATGGTAGGTGTTCAGTAGTGTTTTTTTGGACTAAATTGACAAATATACCTGTAAAGATTTGCTTCAGACAGGACAGGCTCCTATAGAATTATTAACTCCAGATCTCTTCAATATATTACAATAAATAGAGAGTACACAGGGAACTGAAATAACAACAAAGTGTGTAGTTTAATGTAGAAAAGAGTTATTTCAATTTAAGTAGGTTCTGATAGTGATGATAACCTAGTTAAACTTGGGCTTACATTTATTATATTAACTTAAATAATGTGAAATCAAGAATATCTTTAATCAATTTTATGCTGAAGAATAGCAGTAGAAAATTGAGGATCTGGAGCTAGAAAGACCTAGCTTTGTTTCTGAGCAAACTAATTTACAAAAAAAAAAAAAAAGCAATATTTGTAAATTTGCATTTTCAATAACTGAGCTGATTTCGGTAACTGAACTGTAAGGGATTACAGTTATTCTTAGGTATTTTTATAATAGTCATATGAGATAGATGATATTTTTAAATACATTTTATGATGTATAATCTGACTCTTGCCACAATACTAAAACTATGTATGTATAAAACTGTATGTCTATATAATACATGAATACATATATACTATTTAAACTCATATATGTATTTAATTGCAGTATAATTTACATAACCTCCCCATATTAATATATACTTAGTATGTTTCCACATCTGCAATTAAAAATAATACACACACATATGAATATATATATTTCCTTCCTATTTCAGGAAAGCTAAAGCAGTCAAGCTCTCATAATTCATTGTTTAGCTTTTAGAGTTGTTGCATTATGTTTTTCTTTCTATGACACCTGATACTTTACAAGACTTTGTTTGAATGCCAACCCCATTTGATAGCATATATGCCCCACAGTTGCCTAGTTTCCATTTGGTAAGTCTAAAGAGAAATGTAGTTATCAAGCTAAACCCACCTTCATTTACATTACTTCAACAGGTAGAATAAATTGTGTGTTTTAAATTTCCTGTTTCATATAAAGGAAAAATGATCTAGCAGGTGATGTGGATTTATATTTCTTTTGTGTGTGTGTGTTCACTGGGAGATAATTATATTTTCATGTGAACTTTTTCAATATAACTGTTCTTGCCTAGAATGGCTATGCTTTTCTATTATTTATTTTGTGGTAATTTAATATAAGTTGTTACTAAGTTTTAGTCTGGGAAGAGCCCCAAATGTTGGATTGCATATCTAGCAAAAGCAGTGGCTTAATATGTAACACAGTCATTTTTTTTTATGCTTTTAAGTTTTTTTTTATTCAAAAGACAAAATATTTGACTAAAGAGGAATTATAAAAAAACACTTCTGTTGTACTTTTAGAAATATTTGTGAGTAGTAACCTCTCCTATTTGACACTGTAAGATTGACCCATGAAAGTACTGAAAGCAGACCTTAGCCCTGAGACATTCAGGAGGGGAGAGAAAAGAGAGGAGAAAGAGGATGAGAATAGACAACACGCAAGGAGAGCACAGTGCAGCATGGTGGAGGACTGTGGGAATTTTGGTGGTGGGAAAACTATGGTGACTACACCTGAGGGGAGAAACCCCAGAGTGTGAAAAAAATAAACAAGGAAATTTTAAAAAAAAGAGAAATATTTGTGAAGCATATATTTTTATTACCAATTTGTATTTTATTTCTTTCTAGCAAAACATATTCTCTTTTTCTTTATGAGTTTTTTTGTCATTTTTTATTAACTTATTTTTTTCTTGAAATGTTTCCTTTCTTTTCTACATGCAGTCCCCATAGCCTTTCCACCAATTTACCCATGCTCCATCAGTCCTTCCTAGTCATTTGTTGCTTGAATAAAAGTTACATAAAAATAATTTTTTATCTGCAGATTATTCCTTTTAATCTCGTTAGTTCCTAGATTTAATATGTAAAAGAATAATTTTGAGGTAGTTGACAAAATATGCCTGGATATTGCAAGTAACAGAAACAGAAATGACACAGAAAATGACTGAAGTGCACAGAGGAAGAAAACATTAAAAAGAAATTGATTTAAAATGTTAACTTCCTTGAATGTGTTTCAATTGTTTAAGATAATTTCACTTACTCAAGCTGGGGACTAGGGGGTAAAATCCACCATTTTTTAAAAATGTGAGATTGCCTACTATTTTTATATTATAGCTGTAATTAAAGTCACTTTGGAAAATCTGCAGGCTCTACAAGTTTAAATCACACCTTTTCTTCCTTTTTTCTTCTTTCCCCGCTCTTTTCCTCTCCCTGTCTCCCTTCATTCTTTTCTTCTCTCTTTTTCCTCTCCTGATAGAATTAGTTTTTTAAAAACCCACTTAAGCCTTGAAGGAAAAAGAGAAAAGGCAGCGTTTCAGAAAGCCAGCCAGCCAGCTTCGTGAAGCAGACTGTAGAAAGGCTAGAGAGCCAACACTTCCCATGTTCCAGTAGTCTCCTGCGTATTGCAGGGCGCGGCCTTGGAGCCGTGGTCTTAGTTTGCTAGCCCCAAAGCGTAGTTCTGATTGCGTTGGCAGTTCTAACTTAGCCTCACATTACCTGCTAGAAATAATGAGAAGTTACTGATATCTTGGCAAATCCACAAGTGACTTATGAACACTTATAAGACAATGGGACGGGACATTTTATAAAACGCTTATTAAAACTCATTTAGCAAAATTTGTGGCACCTGATATTTCATAAGACCTTCGGTTTATGCGGGCATTTAGAATGACAAGATTGGTTTTTCTATGGTATTGGTACACTGGTTTAGGGTAAATTAAAAATGTTTTACAGGGAGTTAAATGTCATTTTTCAACAGAGGTCAGAACATCCTCACGCTCTCACCATGTGTGTTTCTGTAAATACTGATGCTATTAACTTTCTGGATTTTCAGAGAAATCCTATACTTATTTTTTCATAGAAAAGGGAGAATCTTCCTATAAGTTCAGGATATCTGGTTATCCCTTACATATTGATTTTTTTTTTAAACTAAGCCCTTGTGGGGACAATCTTAGAAGAGTCTGGGTCATATTAAATCACAAAACGAATGTTCATAATAGCAAAAGTAATATTTAAAAAGCTGAACTAAATAAAACAAAAACTACATTTTAATGTCCTCAAAGGACCCTATCAGTTTCTCAAATGTACATTATAAAAATATCTACGAAATATTAACACTTTGAAGAATTTCTGACCAAATCTTTCTTTCTACATCCCTCCCTTTTTTTTTCAGCCTATGTAACATTTATTCTAATTATTCCGACAAAATGTTCTTATTATTACATAAATTCATCTTTTTAGGCTTTCTTTTTAAAATAAGAATGTAATTTCATATCAGATTCAATTTTGTGAGGCCTGGGCTGATACAACTTGGGAAACAGGTACTTTTAAATATAAAAAATCATTTTAAAATTTCTAATATGCCATGAACATTGGTGGAAGGGGTGCAGGACAGTATGAGGATGTAAAATTTCAGTATCATTAGCTTCACAGTCTCCATGTATTATTAAAAAGAACATTGCTAGACTATTAGAAAAAGAAACCCTAATTGACCTCCAGATTATTATAGCAACCTTCATACTCACTGACAGAGGGTCTCAGAACCATTTTCCTAGATTTGTCTACCGGTGTATACTCATAACTTTAAATCTTTAACAAATAGTTAATTGAAAGAGAATAGACTATTGCCTATTTTAATTATGTTTCTTTGATTTCTACTGAGGCAGACTCACCCCCCCTCCTCCGTGTTTATGGACAAAATTTGTTTTTTATCTTATATGGATTTCATGTTCATGTCTTTGATTAAGATATTCATCTTTTGTTTATTTATAGTAACAGATTGTAGCATTATATAAATATTATCTTTTCCTAATTTATCTTTGGCAGTAAAATAGTTTACATTACCTTAATATTTTATTTAGTAAAGAAAGCTTTTTCCTTCATGCATTCTTACTTGAGTATCATGATTGAAACATACTTTTCTTGAAATTGGATAAACTTAAACAAGCAAACTGACTAAATGATAATCAAATAAGCAATAGGAACTAAAAGGAACTTTAGATTTATTTACTTTGCCATCATGTTGTTTAATGTTCAGTATATAATTATTTTAAAACATGATTACTGGTAATCTACCATTTATTACTCAGCTTCCATAAAAACTTCTAAACAAGACGGCAGTTCCACAAAACAAGATACATATGAAGACTTAGCTATCCTGCAGATGAATGAAAGTCTTGCCTTTTTCCCAAAATGAGGAGATTCCTTGTCCATCAGTTGGTGTATCCATTGTCGACTAAATTGCTTTACTCTCCAATTTAGTGGACATGCCCACAGAATATATTGAAGATTAAATTGTAAAGATAACCTCCAACAACTTGAATATAAAATACCTATGAGAAAGAAAAGGAGAAAAACCAGTAGATATCTTGTAAAAATAAACACATGTAAGCAAGAAAGTTAAAATGCAAGGTGCTGTAGTCTTTGCTTCTGCAACTGATCACAAGGCTTTAGTTGATGGTTAAAACTTCCTCTTTCGTTCTCTGTACCATGTTTTCCTTGCCCTCAGCTAGGACTTTAGCTTGTTAAGGCTATTTTCTTCCTGGGAAGACCTAATTATTCATGTTTGAAAGGATATATATCTTCAGTGCTTACTGTTTATCTGCTTGCAGTA
The DNA here is from genome assembly GCA_019455555.1 of Galemys pyrenaicus. Classification (NCBI taxonomy): domain Eukaryota; kingdom Metazoa; phylum Chordata; class Mammalia; order Eulipotyphla; family Talpidae; genus Galemys; species Galemys pyrenaicus. The sequence continues at coordinate 4,844,921 of JAGFMF010011523.1, forward strand.
GTAGTCTACTAAGATTTACCATTCAAATACGGACACGCCAAGCAGCTCTAACACAATCTCCTAGGTTTCTTATTGTGTAGCCATAATCCAGTTTTCCTTTAGTAGTTGAAATTAATCATTCTGAGTCAGAAAAATAGCCACTTTTTCTGCTTTTTGATTGAGAGGTACAAGAAGGCCCAAATAGCCAATTTGCAATGCCATTGTCTAATTCAATAGTCTCACTAATGGTTCCCCACTGGAACTATTCCTCTTTGAGAACTAAAGCCTCCAAATAACAGTTACCTAGGGTAGAAACTCAAAATTTCTTTGCGTAGGTTATTATACACACAGTAAAAGTAGTCATTCTCACTTTATCCTTTTATATCTAGACTCGTGTTTTCTAGCTGTGGGGGAGACAAGATCTAGGAATAGTCTCTATTTCAAAGCATACACTGTATTCCGTAAGACAGAATTTCATCTTTTCAGGTTTACCTCTTAGTGATTGCCCTAACAATTTTCAACTAGTTATTCTATGTTCAGTTAAACTATCTAGATGGTGGAGAATGTGGCAAAACCAAACAATTTTGTGGACAGTAACATGTTGCTTTATGTAAAATTAATTCCTTAACCAGAGGAAATGTGATTTGGATTTTCATGAGAGTGGATTATTTGGGGTGTAACCACATAGGCATTATGGATAGAAAAGCAAATCCATGCTAAAAATATAGTGTTTATTCCAGTGAAGGTGAATCTCTGCTCTGTCTGTAGAGAAGTGGTACACATAACCAAACGTTAAGTAAAGGAATGACATCTATACATGGAAATGATGCCGTGCTGAGGTTTAGTGATCTCTGCTGGTAGATATTAAACACAGAGCATTAGTGTTAGCCAGGTCTGCTTTGGTAAGGAAGAGTCTGTGTTGTTGAGTCTATGGACTTACAACCAATTTTCTTTATGTGTTTATTGAGCAAAGTGTGGGATGGCTAGGGGAAGAGACTCCATGGAACTTGTCCTTGTTCTACCTGATTTATTAAGAACCTCCTCCTCACAGAGGTTTACAACATGGCACATGTAGCTTCATTGATTGTGTTCAGTCTGCCAGTTCTCTCCATTGATATTCCTCAGGCTTCTTTGTTACAGTATTCTAATCCTTTTTCTTCTAACTCTCATATCTTCTACAAACAGTTAATAATGGCCAATGAATCAAAGTAAAGCTATACATCTGATTATCACTAACCCTAGACAAAATGGACAACAAAACCCTTGGTGAAGCCATGAACTAGGGGCTTCTACCTATGTAGAAATAGAGGTGATTAATTGATAACTGGCATTTGTGCAATATCTCATTTAATCTTCATAACACATATGAATATTTTTCAATATTATTTTTTCAAGTCTAAGTTGACTTTCTATACTAACTTCACCATGATACAAGTAGTCACTAAATAAGAGTATGAGTTGATTTTATAGAACTGTAAAAGCCTTTCTATTGAAAAAAAAAGAATCAAAACAAAGCCAATCAAATGTATGTCAAAATGGGTCAGTAGCAAGTACTATAATAGAGGGGTTACATTTATGTAACAAAAAATTGTATTCATCTAGAAAAGAAATTATTGCCTTAATATGCAGATGAACAAAATTCATTTTAATAATCAGAAATACACTTAGTAATAAGTGAAGCTAAAATTATTAATTTACAGAATAGTAAAATGCCCTATTTTGTTTATGTAACTGAACTAGTTGGTGACTCTACATTTCCTCTTATGAGAAATGTCTCATATTCCTTTTATAAGTGCCAAACACCTATCATGACTCTTTAAACTGGAGTCTGGCTAACAAAATGCCTAGAGTACTTACTAAGATTTGAAAATCATAGACCTTCCTGTAAAAAAAAAAAAGAGCAGAATTTGAAAAGCTTTTTTTCTAGTAGAACTCAAACATTTTGTTAAAAGAATAGAAATTACTTCTGCCACTAGAATGAAATGAATACATTTTGCTAATGATAAAACAGCTAAGGAAGTACAGCATTTCTCAATATGACATCAGTCTTTATTTAGATTGATATCTGTATCTATGTGCATAAATATATATTTAATTCAATAGGTACAATGACTAGAGACAGGTTCATATACAGCTCTCAAAGTGGAAGTGCTGCATAAGATATCAATCTGACCTACAATATCCCACCACACTTGTTAAAATTTGAAGAACTGGGTGTCCCGTGCCCTCTTCCCCAGTACACACCTCTGAAGGTTTGATAGAATTTTAATGTCAAGTGTTACTGTCTAATCACTTCATCCTCTGCTACATCCTTTCACATACTTAAAACAATACTGAGCAGTAGAAGAGCATATATGAGATTAGAGATTAAATAGGGACCAAAAGACAAAAGGAATGAAAAATCCCAAAGCAAATTAAATGCAACAAGTTGAGCCCAGAAAGCTAAATTCTGGAGTGGAAAGAGAAAGCAGAGAGTTGATGACTGGAGGCTGAGAAGAGACTGATGGAGTTTTTTTTAAAAGTCATATTGTGTGTTTTATTATAAATTCACCTTTTCATCTCCCTTATGGTTTTTTTTTAAGATTTATTTATTTATACATACAAGCTTTGGGCCAGAGAGGGTGAGAAGATTCACTAGAGACAGAGTGGGGGACAGAACAGGCAGATCTACTGAAGTACACTGCTGAGGGGAGCAACGGGCCAGGCAGGAGAGGTCTGATGTGCCATGTGGGTCACCTCCCTGGCCAGGAATCAAACTCATGCTGCAGTGGCTGCAGATGGCTTCATAGCGCTGCTACTTAACCTCTTTGTGCAACCAGGAAGGCCCACTATCTCTTACTGTTTTGGGGAAATGAAACTTTGTATGGGAGGAACGTGTGCATAGGTTATACCAAATAAAAGGTTTTAATTTTTATAAAGAGAAAATCAGTTGCTCCCAAGAACTACACAGAAATGGTGGGAAAACATACAAAATTCATTTGTTTGCAGAAATTCTACATTTTTTAGTTATCTTGGGTATCTTTTCATCATTGTTTCATTGTCTCCTTGTCCTTGGACACTGGGAGAGTTGAAAGAAAGAAAAAAAGAAGAAAAACAAGAGGCAAGGACAGGCAGCAGATAGAGAGGGGAAGGAAATAAATGAGACCAACAACCCAATGTTCATTTTGGGAAAAATATGAAAAAGGGAGAAAAAGTTAAAATAGTTCATTTTTTTTTTTTATATTGCCAGGATAGGAGTCTGGCTAACAAAATGCCTAGAGTACTTACTAAGATTTGAAAAGCATAGACCTTCTTGTAAAAAAAAAAAAAGAGCAGAATTTGAAAAGTTTTTTTTCTAGTAGAACTCAAAAAGTAATAACTCACAAACATTTTGTTAAAAGAATAGAACTTACTTCTGCCACTAGAAAGAAATGAATACATTTTGCCAGGATAGGACATTTATTTGAAAATGTGGATTAACCTTTTAAGTCAGGTGTCACTCCCAATATATGTTCCTGGGCTTGCACGCCCATTATTAGGAGGATACGGGCTTGATAATTTGCAGAAGGTGAGTGTCTTTGACTGACAGCTGCAGATTGGTTTGTCTACAGTAATACCATCTCTATGTGAAAGACATCTAGCAGCCATACCTCCCCTCTCCGGCTGTTCCATTAGTGTCACTGGCCCCTAGGGTTATGTCATTTTTACCATGTGTATTAATAGATGCAATTTTTTTTCTGCTGTTAAATTTTAGATCCAAAATGGTCAGGTTTTCTTCAGTTGCTTTTGCTTATATCTCTTCCTCCTGAAAATTCTCAAAAAGTTTTGATAATTTGACCAATAGTAAGGAGTATAGCTATGTATTACTGGATTTCATTAGCAAAAAATCAAAAGCATTCAGAAGAATACCCTAAAAAATAAAACATCCATTTAATTTCCCATGGTCTAAATTTCTTGAAAACTAATTTAGAGATTTACCAATCACTTAATTAATAATTTGAAATAATATTTTTATCTTTGAGCTGTTTTTTTAAACTTACAGTTGCTTTTTAAACTTAAACATATAAATTGATAACCAATTATTTTTATCTTTTAAAAAGGTAACAATGGATTTTTTATTGGTCATTGAATTATGTGCTATTCAATATAAATGAAAATCTCAGCTTATTTAAATTATACAATATATAAAACAAATTCGACATTAAATATTTTAAAGAAATTTCTGGTTTTCCTAGGAGAATCTCTAAATATTATTTTCTAGCAGTTTTTATTTGGGAGCCAATATAATATACACTAAAAGAAGCCTATTTTAAATGTATAGGCATGAATGATAATCAGAATTATTTCTGTTTAATGTAAAAATTGTAGGAAATGTGTGATTGAAGACCACTGGGGGAAAAAAATGGTCCAAAGCTAACGAGTACTTTTTTTAACAAGAGAGCTCCTCAAAAGAAAAAATGATGGCAGCATGTTAAGTGTTTAGGACACTTACGTTACTTAACTCACTCTGGTCTTGGAATTTTGCTGGCAAACTGATGATCTCCAAAACTCCCAAGTTTGCTTTAAAAATTAAGCAAGGAAACCAAATCTAAACATAATGCTAGGTACATGTTAGGTGCTATAGTGAAAAAAAAAAGTTGAATATAATTATTATTTGGAAAATGATGTGAGATCATCGGATAATTTATACTTCCTTAAAGAACCCCTAGAAATATTTCAGTCACTGAGATACTACAGTTAATAAATTGTGACACTAAATAAGTCACTTCACCACTCTACCCCAGATTCCTCACTGGAAAAGTGATGATAAAAATGGTGCCTACAACAAAGGGTTATTACAAGGAAAAAACTATGACTATAAAATATGTGAAAAATACCAAACATAAGCACTATGCAATTATATAAGGTTTATGTAAGAACTACGTTATATATAAGTAGTATATAATTATAAAAGAATTTAGTAAGTGAATGAATTAGTGGGGTATAAGTTTCACTGGTCTTTTTTTTTTTTTTTAAAGATTTATTTATTTATGCATACAAGCACTGGGGTACAGGCCAGAGGTGTGGGGGGTGAGAGGATTCACCACAGAGAGCGGGGAGCAGAACAGGCAGATCAAGAGAAGTACACTGCTGAGGAGAGCAGCGGGCACAGCAGGAGAGGTCTGCTGCACCATGTGGGTCCCCCTCCCTGGCCGGCAACAGGGATCGAACTCGTGCTGCAAGTGGCTGCGATCTGCCTCGTAGTGTGTTGCTTAACCCACTGCGCCACCAGGGGAGGCCCAAGTTTCACTGGTCTTTTAATAAATGTATTATATGATGAAACTTGATCAATGTAAGCTTTTAAGTTTTAAATTTCTCAAATAAGAGCTACTCTGCAAGGCACATCTCAATTACATATCTGGAACAGGTGTAATTTCTTGACAAAAATCTCACTACCTTATGTATGATCCTTTGACTAACAGTATGGTCATTATGCAAATTATCAGGCTCTAGCACAGCACAATTGAATCAGAACATACATTTCAATAAGTTGTCTGGTATTTTGAATGTATTACTTTCAAGTAAACGGCCTCATCAATGCCTCATTTTTATGAAAAAAAAAAAAAAGAAAGAAAAAGAAAAAAGATATAAAATTAAAAAAAATGCATTACAGAGTGGCCTCTGCTTTTATTTGGAAAAATAGAAGCTTAATCAAAACACATACAAATTAAAGGTTTAGAATAAATATTTTCTTCTCACATATAGACATGACTTTTCATTTATTTGTTGTTTCTCTGCTTAGTATAGCTAAATCAGTATCTTCTAATATTACTTAAGTGATTTTCAGTGTTGTATTGATTGTTTTGTGTTCTATTTGTTTTCAGTAAGGAAGCACAAGGAAAATATTTTGAGGACAGCAAATTTACTTTCTTGTTTATGATTAATGTAAAATTGTAGGGATTTTAAGATTGAAGACCTTTGGGAGAAAGAACTGTCCGAAGGAGAATAAGTGCTTTTTTACAAAAGAACTTCTCAAAAGAAAAAAAAAATGATGACAATATGTTAATAGGTTTGACAGAGTACTTGCCAGTTTTGACCCAGAGGTCTCTTGAAGGAGTTTATTTGCTTCAGTTTGGAAAGGAAGACGTGTTTATGTTATTTGTCTATGGGAATCACATCCATTGGAATGCTTGGATTCGGAGTCTGTCAAAGCTTAGACCTGTGCAGATAGTATAGCACTTAGCTATTCAGAAACATATGTGGCAAAATATTATGACACACATTGACACACACGGGCGCACATGTGGCATATCCTCCTTAGTAGCTGTTGTCGTGTGTCTCCACATCGCAATGTCAGTGAGTCCTGTGCAATTTTGTGTTGTGCTGCCGAGCATCCAGTGAAGATATTTGTATCATTCATTCTGATGGTCTGATGGAGCCCTTTGGTTGAGTACTGTCTCAGGCACTTTATGTTTTTTGTTTACTTTTATAAGAATCTTATTTTAAGGAATATTAACATTAATGATAAAATTTTGCTGCAGTTCGTTTTGTGTTCTTTACAATCTAGGTATTTTTTAAAAATGTAATTGTTGGTGCTAGTCACTTGCTATGGTAATATGCTTTCAATGTAAGCCTTTCATGGAAGTTTTCAGAATTAGCTTGAAATACAGAATAATAGAACTGTGCTGTGGAGAGAGCATCAGAGGAACTGAGGATTTTAGCAATGAGCCACTCAGCTGTTTTAGATTCTCTCTCCTCTTACCTAAAGAGCTAGCATCTATTCCTTGGTACCCTCTTCCTTTCCCATCTCCCCTTGCTACACATGAGCACACATAGTCAACATACACAAACACACACACATGCAACCCACATGAACCATCACTCCAGAAAATTAGGGGCAAGGAGTCAGACGAACTTAGTGCTCCCTAAATTATTTTGTAATAATAATGACATATCTAATTTGGATACATTGTATACACATATAAAATGTTACAGTTTTTGAATGTAATAAATATTGTAAGCAAAGGCAATGAACTCACATAGGTCTGATTAACTACAAATATATGATTTACAGCTTGCTGTGCTTCATTATCTTTATTAGAATAATTATGCTAGCTCTACTTAATGAGCATAATAGACCAATAAAATTGGATCATGCTCATTTGAATGAGATTGAGACACTACAGATGCATTTGGTATGCTTTCTGAGGTGAACTCTTTCCTGAATTAGTGTCTATACCCTTTTTAGAATAGACCAAGTCTTTCTTTCTCATGATTTATATGGTAGCTCATCATATTTTGAATTATGTGCTATTTAATGTGTTAATTCTAAGTTTAAAAAGCCAATTCAAAGAAAAATTATGGTATGACAAAAATGGTATTTATTCTTTGGGTTAAGATATGCATATACATATTTGATGGACTAGTAGGGGGATAAGTTGTTGGTAAACAAATGAGTTCTTACATGATATGGAAGTCCCCCAACACTCACAGTAATAAGACATAGTTGACTCATGATGATCTTGCTTCAGCTAATAGGTCAGTAGGTCAGAAGGACGTGCAGGTTCAGTTGCAAAGGCTTACATTTGGTGTCACAATATTTTATCCAGTTGACAGGGCCAATGTACGAACCAGGACTCTTCACGCCCAAATTTTGTTGCATTAGGGACTGTTTTTTAAATGTTGTGTGCTATGAGAGTCAAGTACCTTAGTGATCCAGACGGAAAAATGACAGGGCTTTCCACCCCATTGTCATTGGCAAGTCTCTAGCTTGAATTTCAATCACGGTTGTAGATTTCCAGGTGTGCAGAAACTCTGCTCAGCAGAATTTCAACTCAGTAGAAATGGCAACGACTTTTCCCAAGTTAGGACCAAGTTTAATTTGTAAATATAACAAAGTTACTCAATGGATATTGTCAAATTATCTATTATGAGTGGAAGGAGCATTTTTCTTGGGCCTTGAGAATTGCATGACAAGGAAATTGTGGCATTAGATTTAATGGAACTGTTATTACATGTATGGTCAAAAAATAGTGAGAAGTAAGAAAATTTATAATTCTTGCATAGTGCACCATACATAATGTTTCGTATAGTAAGTATATGGTAAACTTGTTTATTCTCCTTCATGTTGATAATTTATATGTCTAATATAAATATGAGTGAAAACATTCTTTAATTAAAAACAATAATAAATTTAATAATAAAGCATTTAACAATCTTGAGCTTAGTATTAATTTCTACATTTTTTATAGACAAGACTCAAAATCATAGATAGGGAAATAGAGATATCTAAAAAAAGTTAAGTAAAAAAGTATATTTAGTATACTAATCATCTTATAGTATTCATATATGTTTGAATATATGTGTTCATGTACTTTCAAAATACAAGAAGGTAAACACATACAATTAAAATATAAACTAATTTGAGTTTTATTTCATGTGGAACATTTTCTTTCTAAATGAATTGTCAGATATAAAACAACTTAACGCTGTTTGACATGTTTTATATTGTTTGGTATTTCAAATTAATTATGCAGAAGCTGCAAAATAAAACATATAAAACTGCAAAATAAAAAAGCTGGATTTTAATTATATGTAGTTATATATTCATGATTTTCTAGGTTATTTTCACTGGAATAAAGTTAATCTGGATCTTTCTTAATATCTGCATGAGTAAGAAAAGTGATAAAATTAGTAGCTGTTTCTTAGCTTGAAGATGGTACCAAATCTAGTCAAGTCCTAAAGAAATGTAGAATAGGAAATTATTGTAGGAGAGTAGTAAAATAAAATTTTACTTGCAACCAAATAGGTACAAGATTGGTTTTCCCCTAAATGTTCAGATAGGTTTTCCCCAAAATACCCAGAGCAGCTCTTTCCCAATACATGTCTCCTGTTATGTGGACCTAAGATCAACAGAGGCGCTGTGTACCTACAAAGAAACTGTTACCAGGGCCTTAAAGAATGAACACTCTCAAGATTTGGGGTCATCTGTGAAAATATTCTATTATCAGAGAAACCTATCTTAAGACCCGATAAGCATCTTGAGGCAAGGTTTTGTTGTATGAACTCATGCCCTACTCATGTGAAAGCCCCTCTCCTTGTTGCTCCCTACCCCAGTTCTTGCCTCGGGATATAAACCTCATTTTGTCTCACTATGTATAGAATTTATAGTCAAGTAAATTCTCCATATGTGTGTATTTAAATTTAGTCTTCTTCTCCTACTATTTTGTCTGTTGTTAATTAGTTTGCATGCCAGCCCAGGAAGAACCCAAAGAGGTGTAGAAGTATTCTTCTGCACCTTGACAGTGTGGTGAACCAGCCAGGCGAACTATCAAAATGTGGAATGCTTCTTATTACTGAGATGACTGCAGAGGATGCGATCCAGGACTTCAGGCCAGGTTGACTAGCAAGGTAAAGATTTTTATAAATTCAGATTCTTGATGTCTTTGTTCCTTTGTATAAATCTAATAGAAACCAAGTGATGATATTTATTTGCTTGTCCAGCCTAACAGTCCAGAGAAGTGGGAGATTTTCTCTCGTGCCCAGATATATGCCTTAGTACTTTAGAGAATAAAATGTAAGGAAGACCTAACAACTATTCAGTGAAATAGCTGACAAAATATCAAATGTAAAGCACCATAAATATGTATTTGTAATGGTGATAGAATAAATAACTGGTATAGTAGTTTTCCTCAAACAGGAATGTTTTTGGTATCCACATGCTTCATATAAGCAAACAGACACCTATTAATTTTGATGGGCTCATTATGTATATTATTTTATAACTAGACCTGAAAACATATATTATTCTAACACCAAAGGCAAAGAAGAATATGGTCCAAAGAAAAATAACTAAAATATTCCACTTATGTAGAGAATTGACTTAGGATATTTGATTTCTTCTTACCTAAGTCAATATGCATTAAGCTAACAACACACTTGTTAAGCCAGAGTAGAAAATGGTAGTACATGCTTTTGAAAACAACTGTGTTAACAGAGAAGGATAATCATCATGATGCTAAAAAATAAACCAAGTGATAGATTTTAATTTTCATTGGGGCTTGACTTTTATTGACGTTACTGTATTTAAACCTTACTTCATTATGTATATATGTACTTTGAAAATGCAGTTCCAGCAAAATCTATTAATAGTCAATAAGCCAATGTTTTCTTAAACTAAAATATAATTTATAAGTGAGTCATTTACTAATGACTTTTTCTAATGAAAACTTTCCACTCATTATTCACTTGGCTCTCTTCATTTGTTTATATTGATGGAAGTTTACATGGAAGGGAATTGTGCAACATTTATATTTATTTTACACCTAAACTATGGATTAGTGTATTTTTTTCTATAAATGACCAAACGATAAACAATTTAAAACCTTTGCAGGCCACAAAGTTTCTGTCATCACCACTGACCTCTACCATCATAATGTAAAATAAATCATAGACAATCTGTATGGATGTACTCTAGCAAAATTCTACAGGTTGATTTGGCAGGAGGGCATATTTTGCAACTTCTCATGTAGCATATTCTCAGTCATTTAATAACAATAGCAATATAAATTTTTAAATATTTTAAAGTATTTAGATCTAGGTCCTCCCTGGTGGTGCAGTGGGTTAAGCAACACACTATGAAGCAAACTGCAGTCACTGCAGCAGGAGTTTGGTCCCTGCTGCCAGCCGGGGAGGTGACCTGCATGGCGTGGCAGACCTCTCCTGCCTCTCCCACTGCTTCCCTCAGCAGTGTATTTCAGTCAATCTGCCAATGCTGTTCCCCACTCTGTCTCTGGGGATCCTCTCACCCCCTGCATTTCTGGCCTGTACCCCAGTTCTTGTATGAATAAAAAAATTTAAACCTCAAATGATATTAAATAGGTAAAATGTGCTTAAATCAGTATGACAACAATGACAAAATAATTATCAGAATTATGTCTAATAGAATCATGCTAGTTATAGCTTTTTGAGCTAGTTGTTTAGACACACTTTGGCAGAAGTGGTAAGCCAAATAGGGTTGGGGCAATTAAACACTTATTTCCTTTTTACAATTGTTATGCCCTCTGATGTCAATGGAAACGGAACATTTTCCTGGGCCATGAATTGATTTCAGTCTTGTTTGAAACCAGAGTTTCAAGATTGAGTTAGTATGGAGATGAGTTCTAAAATTCCACTCTCAAGAATATTTTTTTTATGAAGATGCTACGTAAGTTGTGTGCTAAAGCACTCTACATGATTTTTCTTATAATTTGGCCTGCTTTTATCCTTCAGACAACCAAGCCATTATACTGAGGAAAGCTGTAGACATTCTTCTATTTAACATCTCTAGGTCAAGTGAGATCAACTTGACCTTCTCATATGCTGTTGAATAAATACATTGAAAGTTATGCAGTTGTCTCCAACAAATATACTAAATTCACAAAATATGTAAATTTAGATTCAGGAATGCAGCAAAGGGTTATCATAAGAGTAAAAAAAAAAATGAAGCAAAATTCTGAGAATGCTCATTTACTATCTGTAAATCCTGTCCACATATAAACCAAAATCAAATTCTGCCACTTCAAGCAGCTGTTTACAAACTATTCCAGATTTCATATTTGGATTAGAAATGTGTTGAATTAAGAAATAATCTAATGTATTTTAACAAGAAAATAAGGCTACTTTGTGGTAATGCTTTTCTTACTAATTAAATATTAGATATTCATAACTGAGGGCTCTATACTAACAGTCACTATTGTAATCAACAATAAAAGCCCACTTGGGAAATCTGGTAAACTGATTAACAAAACATGGGGAAGGAATGTGAGGAAACTTTCTGATGGGATACCTATTAGGATGAGTAAGATAAAAAAGTCAGATAATAACAGGTGTTAGTGAGGATGTGGAGATGTAAGAATCATCATACTCTGCTGGTGAGAATGTAAAACAGTGATACAATTTAGGAAAACAGTCTGTTAGCACCTCACCTCAAAATGTTTAAATATAGAGTTTCCATGTGAAGTAGCGTACACAGTGCTAATTCATACATAAGAAAATTCTCACACATAAGAGTTGAAAACATACATCCACACAAAATTGAAAACATACATCAGCCCAAAACTGAACCACATGTAAACTAATAGAAAAAAAATGTATGAATCTTTCTGGTTCCTGGTACAGAGCTCCTAAAATTCTTGTAATTTCCTATGAGAACTTTGGGAACATCTTCTGTTCTAATATTTGGTTTTTCATCCTAGTTCATGGCAATGGGTTCCCAAATCCCTTGGAATTTTCAGTGTTAGAGAAATGTATTTTGTTCCAATGAGGACACTGGGTTGACTCTTGGCTGGTCATCAGAGAGACCAAGTCCTGATTAAAGTGTGTAACTTTTAGCTTCAGCATCAATTTCCAACAACCATAGAAGGGGAGAGGGTTGGAGACTGAGTTAATGATTGATTATTTCTACCTGATGAAGGAAGCCTTCATAAAAAAACTTTTAAGTATATGAATGGGAGATGTTTTGGTTTGATGAGCAGATCCAGGTGCTGGGAATGTAGTGAACTTGCACCCCAGTTCTATGAGCATAGACGTTCTTGCATGGGGGACCCTTTCAGACTTTGCCCTAAAGATCTATTCATCTGGTTTTCTATAGTCTTTATCATGTCCTTTGTTACATAATAAATATATATTAACTATTTTCTTGAGTTCTATGGAACTCTCGTAAATTAATTGAACTAGAAAGAAAAGTTGTGGGAATCTTGGATTTATAGTCAATCATTCAGAATAATAGGTCAAAACCTGGATTTGCAATTGACTTCTGAGTTCTAAGAAAATCTTTAATCTGTGTGTGCATTAATCCTGTTTAGTGTCAGAATTGAATTGTGTGTCATTTAGCTGATGTAACAGAGAAATAGGTTGGTGTAGAAGGATTCCCACACATTTTATGACCAGCATGATGTGCATGAAGTTTTCTGAGCAATAAGAAGAGAATAAAGGAATAAAAACAGGGAGTTTTTCCTAAATATCACCCAAAGGCCCATCAACTGTGAATGGATAAACAAAATGTGCTCAATCCATATAATGGAATATTATTCAGCAACGAAAAGGAATTAATTATTAATACATGCTACAACATGGGTGAAATGTGTTAACGTTAAGCTAAATGAAAGAAAACAAACATAGAAGGAATATTATCATATAATTCCATTTAATGTAAAGTCCAGGAAAAGAAAATCCATAGAAAGTAGATTAGTGATTGCCAGAGACCAGAGGCACAAAAGACATTAGTGAATACTAAATGGTATGGATTTTCTTTTGGGGGTTACAGAAATATTTTAAAAGTAAATGTGGTGACAGATGCCCTATGCTGAATATATTAAAAACCCATGAACTGTGCACTTGAGATGGGTGTGTTGTGTGGTAGGTAATATATATTTCTAGGATGATGTTTTAAAAAATCTTCTTGCCACCATAATAAATCTAACTCCTCGGCCTTAACTTTTGGTTTCCTTAGGCTAGAACTCCAGGAAACCTGACAGCCTACCAGTTCTTCAATGCTCCCAACACAGATGCAAAACTTGAAACTGATCTGTTAAAAAGCCTTTTAATAATCAGACAATTTGAGAAAGAAGTTGGTATCCATGGAATCATCAAAGATATCCATGGAAGTATCAAAGATACTTCCTGATAGTTCAGTATAAATAATTAAAACCACTTTATTTTTATGTTTTCCTCTGGCTTCCCATCTTTAGCACTCAGCCTCACAGAAGCATGAGAAGTGCTGAGGATGCTTGTGTGGGAAGTGCCTTTCTTTATGGATCCTGCCAGGGCAAATCAAGTTCAGGTGGGTCACTACCAGTGCACTGTGAAAACTCTTTTTCTAAGAGCAACTTCTGATTAACTCTGCTAGAGGAAGAATTCAGCTATTTTTCCATTCTCTTTGTAGAAGCAGACATTGCAAAAATCACTATCATGTGAAAGGTTTAACCAAGCACTATGAAGTTCTAAAATATGGAGAAAAGTATTAGGAAATTAATGAGTCAGAATGTTTACTATGTTTGATTTTGTGTTAAAGTATATATTGGCATTTTAATCTGGTAATTTGTAGTTTATTATTATTATTTTTTAAAGATTTTATTTCTTTATGCATACAAGAGCTGGGGTACAGGCCAGAGGTGTGGAGTGGAGGGTGAGAGAATTCATCTGAGACATATCAGAGAGCAGAAAAGGCAGACCAAGTGAAACACACTGCTGAGGGGAGCAGCGGGCAGGCAGGAGAGGCCTGCTGCGCCATGAGGGTCCCCTCCCTGGCCTGGGATCGACCTTGCGCTGCAGTGGCCGCAGAAACCCCACAGTGCGGCACTCAACCTCTTGCGCCACCAGGGAGGCCCTGTAGTTTATTATTTTTTATTCTAATTATATATTCACAATTATATGCATATCATTATAATTAAATGAATAAAAGTTTGACTCTAAGGTAATTTTTTATTGATTTTGATTGTTAGATGTGGCTCCTTGCTTTTTTTTCCTTGTTATTCCACTTTTAACAAAAGCATTTAAAAATATTTTTTCATCAGTTATGATAGTGATACAAAACACCCAGAATAGGAATTTGAGTTGTGAAACTGGGACAATGCAAATCATCACTTTTTTTTTTTTTTAAGATTTATTTATTTATGCATACAAGCACTGGGGTACAGGCCAGAGGTGTGGGGGGTGAGAGGATTCACCACAGACAGAGCGGGGAGCAGAATAGGCAGATCAACGGAAGTACACTGCTGAGGGGAGCAGCGGGCACAGCAGGAGAGGTCTGCTGCACCACGTGGGTCCCCCCTCTGGCCGGCAGCAGGGATCGAACTCATGCTGCAGTGGCTGCGGTCTGCCTCACAGTGCGCTGCTTAACCCACTGCGCCACCAGGGAGGCCCACAAATCATCACTTTTTTCTGTAAATTATAACCAATACCATAAGACAGAGTCAAACGAATTTAATCTACTAACCGTCCCATCAGTTCCTCCACTTCAGATAATACAGCATTGTAACAGCATGCAAAGTATAATATTCTAGTAGATCAATCGATAATGTCAGGAGGGACAGGTTTTTTAAAAACAATGAAAAATAAAAAAAAAAAAAAACAGAAACAAAAAACACTTGCATAGTCATTGGTTTGGGGAGATTGTATTTGAAATGCAGGCATGACTTATCTCTACCTAGTTACAGCTTGCATGTGCAGGAAAAGTCAGATTTCTATGTTTCCCTTCCCCTAATCTGTCACAGGCCAATGACTGGGTTAATAGTCTAGAGAAAAAGCTATCTTGTCAAGGTAAACTGAACTTTCATCACAACTAGGTCCCAAAGTCAATGGGTTGTCAAAAAAAAAGCAAAAGAAAAAGGAAACAATTCTGTAACGATCTTTCTTTTTATCTTCTGGAGCACCTGCTTCCTCAAATGATGCCAAACTGACTGACAGCAGGTAGTTTCTAAGAAAAACCAGCTACTTTTCTCCCCTAGGCTCCTCGTGCCTTTACTGAGCCCTTGGCATGGGATTGTTCAGCGGGAAAAGTCAATAGTGCCTGCTGTCAACACAATGTGCCTATGTGCATTTTTAAAGGCTCTGCTTTCTTGAAGTGTAGTTGTCAGGAACCTCGATTTTAAATAGATTTCAGTGTCAATATGTGCTGCTTCCCAATAATGTTAAGAGATGGCCACAAAGAGCAGGATCAGATGCTATGTCAGGAGACTTGCAGTGCTGCTACTTATGGGCAGCCTACCCATCAGGAACATCTTTAGAATCTGAGAAGACTTGGAGGAAAAGGGCCCCACTTCAGCTTCTTTCTAAAATTTTTCTTATTATCATCAGGATAGTATATATTCTACACATAAATATATATGAGCAAGGCAGAGAGAGACTAGACATATAGCAAAAGTGTATCAATTGCACTAGATATTGAATGTCTGTATTATTGAACAAATGCATGGCAAACTAAGGGCTATACATAACAGCTTCTAGATTTTATAAAAGACTGAATCATTTCAAAGACAGAAACACCAGAATATCAGTTTCTGCAGATGTGATGTTTTTCCTGTTTAAAACGGTCATCATTCACAACATACATACCTTCCCCAAACCATGTATGGATAGGGTATTTTGGAGAGAAGATACAATTTTGCGAGTTTATCTTTTATTTTGTACAATTTAGTCAACTTAAATTGGCTTCATGTTTTTAAAAGGCAGATTGAATTAAATAGGAATTTGAAATGCCTTTTAACATCAGCCTCTCTGAGTATCAATAATAAAACATTAAATCAGATTCATTTATTCTCTCTCTTTAATAAGCAATTCTTTGTGCCTGGTGTATTAGAAATATGTTAACTTCTTTTCTAACCAAATGTTTACATTCTAGTATCAGCTGAGGACCAAAGGACACAAAAATTAAAGTGAGTAAAAACTATAACAGGAATACAGAAGTAGCCATGGGCACAAAAATTCATTAATTATGTTGGAAAAATTGTGAAGGAAAGTGAACTTTGAAAGGTGATTGGAATTTTTGTATTTGGAATTCAGGTTGGAGGGGGGTAGGAAAAGTATTTTATACTGAGTAACTTGTATAGGAACACAATAAGCACTGCAGTTATAAACACTGGGTAAGTTAGATAAATCATAAGAGATATGGAGTAGGGAGGGGAAGTGGGCCATACGGTTTGGTCAGTAAATACAACCAATACATTCAGCTACAACAGGTCCTTATTAAACATACACAATTATGACTTTTTGGACTTATCCATTCACGTATCCAGGCAGTTTTTAAACAAATACCAGTTGAGGTCCTACTGTTGGCCAGGTTGTGATATAGGAACTGATGATGCAACAGTGTAAAAATAAATTGTGGGTTTTTTGTTTGTTTGTTTTTTGTAGAGTTAGCATTTTAGGAGAGGAAGGCAGAAAACAAGTTAATGAAAACTAATAGTGAAATCATTGGCAAAGAGAACAAAAGCCAGAAAAGCCAGGATAGTAGGATAGAGATATTGATCTTATACCGCAGTCAGAGCAGATCTCTTTGATGGTGACATTTGAGCCAAAATCTAAAAGTGACAAAGTCAAGATCTAAATGTTGGTAAGGATGAAAATGTTCCAGATACAGAGAAAAAACAGTGTCAAGTCACAGGGGAAAACAGCCATCATTTTCAGTTTTCTTATCAAAATGAAGATATATTTTTTAAAGATTTATGTATGCGTACAAGAACTGGGGTACAGGCCAGAGGTGTAGGGGTTGAGAGGATTCACCAGAGACAGAGTAGGGAGTAGAACAGGCAGACTACTGCAATATACTGCTGAGGGGAGCAGCAGGAGAGACAGGAGAGGTGTGCTGTGCCATATGGGTCACTCCCTGGCCTGGGATTGAACTTGTGCTGCAGTGGCTGCAGATGCTTCACAGTGGGGTGCTTAACCCCTTGTGCCACCAAGGAGGCCCAAATGAAGATGTTTTACTACATAACCTCTGGAATCTGTACTCATATTTATTTTCACTAAAATTCCATGAGAAACAACTTACTGTGGTAAAAATAACAAAAAAAAAGTAAGTTTGAAGGAAAAAAGGAACTTTATTTTTTTTTTCATATAATAATGGTTTTCTAGTAGTTCTGAAAATGGGGTGGAACTTTTTGATGAAGCACAGAATTCATTTAAAAATGTTTCATTATACTTGAATAAAAATATTTAAGACTATATTAGCCATAGTCATGTAATTTCATACACTCAGTACTTGTTTCTATTTCTGCTAACTCTCCAGATGGTGTTATTTAAAAGTTTATGTAATCTCAAGTAGAATTGACTAACCCCCAAAATGGCAATAAGATTATACCTTTATCTAGTTTTTATTTCCTTATTAAGACTAAGAAAAGTATAAACGTGTGTCATCATTGTGAACAACTGACAAACCATGTCAAATTCAAAGTATAAATATTGTAGGAAAATGGCATTCAAGCCTTGACAGCTTATCTATGCTCACAAAATAAGAAGACGGTTCTCTAGAGGTGTACTAAAGGTGTTTTCGTAGTGGGTGTTCTATGGTGGCAATACCTGATGGGAGGATCCTAATGCTACTACAATTGAAAGAATGAATCAATTTTTAAAATAAAATATTTATTCAAAAAATAAAGAAGAAAAAAGAAACCAAATGATCATTGTCCAATTGAAATTCCTAGCACAGCTAAGTTACAATGTGTTCAAAAGGATATTTCAATATATCCATAAATTAAGTCAAACTAATAGGCATTAAAAACATATTGCTTATAGTATGTAGTGATGTGAAATAAAAGTTCAAAATGATATAGTTTACTGCATCTTTGAAGTCTTGCTTTGTCAAAATTTAATGGCTCAGACTTTTGGAAGTATTTAAGGAACCTTTCCAATTTGAGTATAGTTTAATATCTTTCTATGATGATCGCTATCATTTGTTATAAAATGTTCCTCTCAGTTTCCTAATACGGTGATTCTCTTATATCTGATAACCAACATAAGCTTCAGCATTACACGCCATCAAATGAAAATCAGCTCCAAATCTCTATTATTAGAAGGGAAGACATATGTTGAGGGAAACTAATATTTCTACCAGATGAATGGATCTGCCTTACAACCCAGAAATTCCGCTCCTAAGTATCTACCCAAAGAACACGAAAACACTAATTCAAAAAGAAACTTGTACTCCTATGTTTACAGTGGTACTATTTACAGTAGCCAGAATATGGAAACAACCAAGTTCCCCAAACAGATAAATGGATTAAGAAGATGTAGCATATTCACACAATGGAATACAATTTAGAGATAAAAAAAAAAAAAAAGGACAAACTCATGCCATTTGGAGCAAAATGAATGGAGTTGAAAGTGATATGCTAAGAAAATAAGTCAGAAAGAGAAAAGCAATTACCAAATAATGTCATGTATATTCATGGAATATAGTGAAAAACTACAGTAACATAAAAACAGAGGATCAGACGATAAAGCCAAGCTTGAAAACTAATTCTTGAAATCTGACTATACTCTGAGGGATCCAGGGGGAGAAGGTAAGTGGAAGGAGCTCTAATAAAGTGGGGAGGGAAATTAATTGATGATGGTGGTGAAACTACAGTAGTAGCACATGAGAGAGGGAGGCTGCACTCCACAAAATCCAAGCAACTAGGTAAACCAATTAGAAAAAACAGTATTTTGAACACACTGTGACGTTTCTAGTTGTTTCTTTTCCTCTGTTATTAGGGATGCAAATATTTGTTATTCAGGAAACTTGATAGCATCCTGAATAAAGTTCTATTTCATATGTTGTCATAGGTTTTTGGATTATGTGACCCCACAATCATTTCTCCGGCTTCTGAAGAGGATACATGTAAATACTGATTAGCCTTTAATTGTTTCTGTCTAAGCAAAACCTAGTTGTGTGGATAATTTCTACTTAAATACTGTTATCAAGGATTTGCCCCTATCAGTCATAATTATTAGAGAAAAAATTATTAGGGACAAATATTTAAAATTTTATTCCTACCTCTGTCTCCATTCTTAAGGTATACTCATTTGTTTGATATTTTTAATACATTCATTCTGTAAAGATATTTGTGAGTCATGGACCTCCCTGGTGGCACAAGGGTTAAGTCTTAGCACTGTCAAGCTATCCACCAGCTTTTGCAACATGAGTTCAATCCCTGGCCAGGTGGGTGACCCACATGGTACAGCACACCTCTCTTGTTTCGCATGCTGCTCCTCTCAGCAGTGTATTTCAATTGAACTGCCTGTTCTGCTCCCACTCCGTCTCTGGTGAATCCTCTCACCCTGACACTTCTGGTCTATGCCCCAGTTCTTGTATGCATAAAGAAATAAAAATAAATCTTTTTTTAAAAAGTTAAAAAAAAAGATATTTGTGAGTCACACAGTTAAATTCTTTGTACCATATGAAATACATGAACTAGCGCTTGCCCACTTTGGATGGTGTAGATATGAAAATTGTCCATGAAGAAACCTTTGTTAATTGGGTTTCCTAAATACAGAGCTATACATGAAAGGAACATAAAAGGCATAGCATGGTGAACATCAAGTAAGGTATACATTGATGTAAAATCACAGTGTACATGGAATACATATAATATTACAAATAATTTGTCTCATTATTTCTAAGAATTATTGTTAATTATTACCAATCTGTCTTGAGCTCAGTTTTCAAATCTACACAATGTGGTTAATAATTTCTCCTTACAGTACTTTAAAGGATGAAATGAACTAATAGGTAAGTGTCTATTTGGGCTCCTGGTAAATTTTAGACATCAAAGATTCATACTTGTTACTGCAGAAAGAACATGGAAAACAACTGACGTCATTTAGAGTTTGCTGCAACCACGACTTTTAATTGACTCTTAGGTGCTCCTGAAATAAAAGCCTATATACACTTGCCTCAATAAGGGGTTTTACAATTATAATATTATTGATAATTATGAAATTAAAGTTATAGAACTACTTTTATAGCCCCTTTGTTAAGAGTGATGCATCAAGTCATTCTCCTTACCATTTTTACAGATGAGAAACAAGATATTCAGAATAGATTCATGTACACACCTTAGGGTAGGTGGAAATTATCAGGTTTTTCCACTCTCCCACCTTTAGTGTCAATGAGCAGCACCTGTGGTCCTGCATGTACGCCTAAGGTACCTGGAGTATGGTGTGAGCATGCGTAGGTGGTTGCACCTGGGCTGAGACATGGGTTATGTAAGGGCAGCATCACGGGGCTGCCAGGAGCAGACATACCAGCAAGGAGTGGAGACTGGAAGCCGCAGAGCAGAACTAGAAGTGGTGTAAGAGGAAGCATCCCAGAGTGAATATTTGCTGGGGGGTAGGAGGCCTGCCGGCCTTCTGGACCCCCCGGCCTCCCTTCTGGCCATTTACTTGGTTGCTTCTGATGCTGAAAGATTAATAAAAGCCTGAAAATGTCACTAAGGTCTCCAGGACTCCTCCTTGACCCATCTGCCCGAATCATAAAGAACCTGCCCCATTGCCATCCTGCCCCTACAACACCCCATATTTAAAATCTAATTAAATAGCAGAATCAGGACACAAAAGTAAAAGTAATGTTATTATATGATGTAGGGTAAAGGTTGTTCAGGTATTTCCACCCTCCCACCACTGATGACGGACACCTGGGGTGCTGTGAACATTCCAGGGTGGGCATGCGCAAGTGGGCGCACCTGTGTGGGACACGGGCATAAATGGGCGGCGTCATGAGGACTCCAGAACTGCGAGGACCAACAGACAGAACTGAGAGGACCGACAGCAGCACCAGCGAGCAGCAGCAGTAGAAGTAGCCGTGAGGGTCAATTGCGCTGGGGGCTGGGAGGCCTGCCAGCCTCCCGGCCCCCGGCA
Organism: Galemys pyrenaicus; assembly: GCA_019455555.1. Lineage (NCBI taxonomy): Eukaryota > Metazoa > Chordata > Mammalia > Eulipotyphla > Talpidae > Galemys > Galemys pyrenaicus. The sequence goes on from JAGFMF010011523.1 coordinate 4,866,233, forward strand.
CCCCTGCCTGCCATGTACCTGGCCACCTCAAATAAAAGCATGAAAAGCCACCGAGGGCTCCAAGACTCTCCTTCCCTGACCCGTCTGCCCAGAACCATCCCAAACCTTGCTCCAGTGCCACCTTCCTGCCGCTACATATGACATGCATTTGCACATTCTAAATAAACTTATGTAAGTATGTCCTGATTAATGTAGTCCATAGCATATCTTTTTTAATAAGTGGTTGGCTTCTGAAAAATTAGAAAATAAATTATATGTATAAATGTGTGTATATCCATAAATATTTTCTGTCAAATACTTATATGTGGAACTATCTAGTTCACGGAACATTGATGATTTCATATAGTAGTTATTCCTTTATTATTTCATTTTGTGGGGTTTAGATTATTTTTATAGATGAAAAACATGGAAAAATTCCTTAATATGGCTTAACTCATTAACCTCCCCCATGAAAATTTACCTTTTAAAAGCCATTTGAACGAATATGAAATACATAATCAATAGTTTGAACTTTATATTCATAATGCATCTTAGAATGTAAATCAAATTAGCTACAAAGTATGTTCTTAAATGTTTAATAAAAAAGATTGATACAGATATAAAATAAAAGCAAATAAGGTGTAGCTTTTTCTAGAATCATAACTCCTTTAAGTGACACTTTTTTCAGCTGTTTCTACTTAATGTTATTTATGTGGAAACAAAATGATAGTAAACTGCTATATCACGTGTACAATGTGAAGACTAAGAATTAATAATAAAATCATGCAGACATCATCTACTATCTCAATAATAGAAATATGTTGAAAATATTCAGAGTAATGAGGATATTAGGAATTCTCAAATATGAAATCATAAAGGGGAGGCATAATTTAACAAAGAGGAAACTATTTTCTAGTAAAAGAAGTTGAATGCAGAGAGAACAATTGCCTTGGTTATTCTTGACATAACTTCAGAAATATTAGGGAATTTATAATGCTGTTTAAAATTACTTGGTCATGTATGATGGGAAAGCCTTGTTTTCAAATATTGACCTTTCAGTTAGCAGAAGAAATGGAATACAGATACAATATAATTACATTGAACTAGTAATAAAGAGACTTTAAATTTTTTAATATAAAATTTTTAAAAATTTACATATATTTGACATCAATTGTAATTCCCATGTATTCCCCACCACCATAACACCAGTGCACCATCACCTCAGTCCCTCGTGCTCCTGCCTGCCCTCCACCCTTTCCCTCTTCCCTCCCCACCGAGTGTCCCCAGTTTGTCCTTGTCTTTTTATTTTTGGTTTTTGTGTCTTTATTGTTGTTGTTGTTGTTGTTATTATTGTTCTTATTCCTTTCCTTGATCCTTATTTGGTTCCCTTATATTCCTCCTAGGGGAGGAACCATCTGGTATTTTTCT
>JAGFMF010011523.1:4867695-4894495 GCA_019455555.1 Galemys pyrenaicus
GTTTTTGGGCATTTAGGTTGTTTCCAGGTCTTACCTATTGTAAAGAGTGCTGCTATAAACATAGGGGTGCAGGTATTCTTTTGAATCAGTGTTTTTGTGAAGAGACTTTGAATTTATATGTATTTTGCTTTTATTCTAAAATACCCATATCTACACTTTTTGGATTGACTACACAAATTCCAAATTGTAGTCATCTTCATAAAGAAGTATAGTCATGATGATTTAAGTGACTACCAAACTTAAAAAAATATATTGAGATGGTTTAAAATAGATACATGTATATTATAGTTAGTAGAACAAAATCTGAATTTGAGTAGTCCTTAAAAAACTGAGATGATTTTGAAAGAAAACAAGTTTGCATTTAAAATAATTTTTGATCTACTGATTATTTACGTAATATGCTATATACTGTTTTAAATACTTTATATATGCTGCTTTAATTCTCATAGTGCTCTGAGTATGTGATGATTCTGTTGAAGAGGGTTCTCTGAGATCCAGAAAACCTATGTCTCACTCAAAATTCCACAACAAGTGAATAAGATGTTTTGACATAGATATCACACAGTGCATTCTATAAGTAATTGCTTGAAAAGATTAATACTTCATTATTATTAACATCATTACATTCATAAAAAGTAATACATGGTTATCACTAAATACTTTGAACACAATGCCATCACTAAATACTTTTCATCCAGAAATATGTTCCATTTTTACAGAAACTTTTCAACTAAATGGGACCAGTACTACTGTACCAATTTCACAGGATGATGGCAGATAAGTAGTGCCTCATCCAGGAATCAGCAATGCCAGTAGTTCCTGAGCAGGACCAGTGGCACTGGGTTTGAAAAGAAACTGCATCCACATGCTCACGATTTACTCCACCTGGAAAGCCCTTTACTTTCCTCCTCCTGACCAAGCTCACACTCATCCTTAATTGTTGCTCCAACACCACCTTCTTCAAGAAGGTGTGTGCTCCTTACCTGGGCTTCTGTTGTCTCTGGAAGCCCTCAGTCACAGCAGTACCCCACTAGGTGGTACATGGTAGGTGACGTGAGCCTGTTTTCTCACATGAGCTCCCGACAGTGTCTGATAGAATGGAGATAGAGACTTAGAGAGATAGGACTGTTATGAGTAAGTGAAACTGGGCCTAAAAATGAGACTGGAACAGAACGTGGATTCAGGACAATGGAAGCAGGAATTCATGTAAAGGAAGCAGCACAAGGAAAGCTTGAACATTGTAAATCACAGGTGAGGGCAGTGTTTTCAACTTTAATCAGAATGTAAGTGAAGATGATGAACTGGAATGTTGCTTGTGGAAATAGCTTGGGGTCTTGTAGTTTGGAACTCAATTTTGGATTAAGAATTTAGATATTTATTCTAAAGAGAATTGGCAGCCCAATAAAGCTTTTCTTTTTTTTTTTCCAGAATGTAATGACACAGAGTTGCACCTCTAAAAACTATCTTGATAGTGGTAGAAAGAATGGGTCATGGAGAAGATTTCTGATACTTGGGACTATGGTGTTTGACAAAATCAAGCGGGAATAATATTCATTAAGAGATACTGTACTCATTTTGAGGGTTGATGAGTACTTAATGTAAGATGTACCAAACTTAGTACAAACAAATGAATGTAGAGAAGTATGAATGAGGGTAATAGTGTGTTATGGGATCCCATCTATGGCATTTCCTCAGTCTTCTTATCTGCTCATGGAAAGGAAACAAAGTCTGTTTTTGACAAAAACAGTTCTAACAGTGTGTGCCCTGGCCTCATATTGATGTAGTGGAAAGCCAGCGCTCTGGAATGCAGGTGAGGTTATGAAGCTGGACTATATTAAAACCCCAGCTGTAGAAATATTCAACTCACTGATTATCAGCTTCTTTCCCCATGCATACTCTGTTCCCAGTGCAATTTAGGAAAGAATAAAGGAATTTCTTCCTCCAAGGACAAAACAACTTTTACATATCTTTAAATGTTCACTTAGGTTAATTCAGAAGGCCTACAATGGGTAGACAGTTGGGATAGCAATTATTCTGATCTGACATTTTTCGGATTATAATTAAGAAATAAGGCACAAGCCAAGGGTGTGTTACTCCAAGATAACACACTTCTTGGAAGGGGCTGTGAGGCATAAGGGGTGAATTAGAGCCTCCAATGATCTGAGAAATATATTATCTCTCTGTAGCATGACTCAGGGTGTCTTAGTGCCGTGCACATAGTGTTAGATGTACTAGTTGTCTATGGATTGATTGTACTATGTTAAACATATGTGTAAAACATGTTCACTTGTGTGGACTGGCAATGGCTGCTAATTCATAAAACATCAGCCTTGCCATTACCAGCTGATAGATGACTGTGCCATGACTTAGCCTGGTGAGTCCTTATCAGAGATGTGTGCCCAGGCTGCTGGAGACCATCCTCTTAGAACAATCGTGATCCTATTCATTTCAGTTGAGCTGTTTTAATGCTTTTCACCTATTTGGCGCTTCTTGTTTATGTAAATGAATGGAGTAAAGTAGTTCAAAACTGAATATTTTAACGTGAGCCTCTCCACCTCCGCATTTCATTTTGTTTAATTTTCATAACATAGCTGCCTGTTACTGAGCTTGCATTTGATTGACAGAAAGTGATTTCTAGTTCAGCCACCATCAAACACGATTGCACTTCATCCTGGAAGATGTTTTGGTAGTTAAAGAGACTGTGTTGGACAAAAGAACCTTTTAAAACTGGTTCTTTCTTTATCCTAGTGACTACCATAGTGAGACACACCAGGAGAGAAGAAAGGCCCATCTTTAATCTGTGCTGCCAACGGAAATCAAAGGGAGTGAATTAGAACTAAGAGTAGCTTCTTATGCTCATTGGAGAGCCTTTTTTCTGCTCCATTTGATACAACAAATCAGATCATCAAAGTAAGTCAAGCACAGGTTCGAACCCGATGCTCCTTGACCCGGCTTCCTCCCTGCTTGCACAGCCTCCCCTGGAATTTCTTGTGATGTCAAATCACAAAGCTACATGAAGTGCTTATGCCCCAGGAGCCAGGCAGATATTTTATTTTTAGATTCCTTTTCTGTGACTCTAGTAAAATAATACAAAATTCTTTTATGGCTCTATCTAAGCATTTTGATAAATCTGCTGCATTTGAAAGCATGAAAGGGGCGATAACAAAAAAATTCTGTACTGACTGCTTCAAGCCACAAGGGCTTCTTAAGAATAGCTGCAGGGTCCCACTGGCTAGGTGCCAACTTGTGTGTACTGCTGGAAGTTGTAGGGAATTTCACTTCACCCAGGAGACAGCTATCTTCAGATGGATGCCATAAAACATTTCACAAAATAAGCATTTTTCCATGTAAAAGTGTACATCTTCTAATTTGGGGTTCTCACAGCACATAGGAAATGAAAAACAAAACAAAACTACAAGTTTCTTAAAATTAATTCTTTACTGACAACCTTATTAACCTGCTTCAATTAAAAGTAAAATTTAGCATTGGCTATAACATAATTTTCAAACTCTACATCAATACAATTAGTAGAAGTAACAAATGATGCATATAATAATGAAAGCATTTTTTCTTATAAACTTTCCCACCTCCCTTTTTGTCATACTACTTATATTTTTATCTATTTGTAAAAATGTTCTCCTGTATGCTTAGATTTTCAGTCAGACTAATAGAAAAATATACTTCAAAGAAAGAGGTGCAAATTGTGAGAGAGACTGGAAAAAGGGATAATGCGAGTCAACGTAAGTTTAACCACATCATTCATTCCGTTAGTCAGTACATTTTAATTGTGCGCTTACTATGTGCCCACCACTCTTCTTGGTATTTAGAATGTGGTGATGATTTTTCAAATGAATCTTTTAAATTTTTACATTAATCTTTCTAAAAAATTACTACTAAATATTCAGATTTAACTAAAATTATATTTAAAAAACACAATGTTTTTATTGTGTGTTATTTACTAGACTTTGTGCTACAAACTGTAGATGGTATTGGTACTTTATACCTCTACCCTCCATAAATACTGACTCCAACAGGAAAAAAAATGTTACCCCAACATTCGATACAAGAGAAAATGTGTCTCAAAATGAAAGCAGCAAGTGAGTGCTACAAGATTTTAAAAAGATCACATCAGACTCACGGTCACACATTACCAATCTCTGGAGGATGCAAGCAGCAGGAGGAGTACTGCGAAGACTCGAAGTGAGGAAAACCATAGGTGTTTTTGCACACTATTTAGCATGATGTGCTTTGTCTGAGGTTTGGGATGTGTATGGATGAGATATATAATCCACTTAGAAAGCCTAGAAGGGAACCCATTATGAAATGACCCAAGAACATCTCTCCTACCTGCATATGAAGATCCATGTGCTTTTTCTTTTCTCTCTCTCTCTCTCTCTCTCTTTTTAAAGATTTATTTATTTATGCATACAAGAGCTGGGGTGGGGTACAGACCAGAGTCGCAGGAGGATGAGAGGATTCACCAAATACAGAGCGGGGAGCAGAACAGGCAGATCAACTGAAATAACACTGCTGAGGGGAGCAGTGGGAGAGGCAGGAGAGGTCTGCTGCCATGTGGGTCTCCTCCTTGGCTGGGGATTGAACTCATGCTACAGTGGCTGAGGATGCTTCACAGTGTGGCGCTCAACCTACTGCGCCACCAGGAGGCCCCTCTCATTTGCTTTCTCCTTTACCTAGCAAACCTGTCCTTTTAAAATGTAAAACAACAACAACAACAATAATAATAATAATAAAAGAAATGACATAACTGGCTAATTAGTATATCTTACATGTTAGCAAATGTCATGACAGATTTCTGAGGAAGCTTTTATTCTTTAAAAGTAATTCTGTTTTTCAAAGCAGATTATATGATTAGGGTAGAAAGAGAAATAAAGTTAGATGACTTGAAAAGTTCTTGTATTTATAGTCTCTAAATATGTCACAGTAGTTTTTAAAGCAGATTGTGGCAGGAGTGAAATCAACTTGTGTGTTATCCCTGAACTGCCCCTAATGTCAAGCATGACAATGATGTCTGTTTCAAAGCTGTGTATCATTTTTTCAGGGAGAAGAAAACTAGGGGGGCAAAAAGGGAAACAGTCACATGTAAAGAGAAAATATCTACCTTTTGTATGAGTCACGAGTGAGTGAAAAAGCAGGAGTTGAAAAGTAGTGAAGATGGTGAGTTAGAAAAGATTCATGAATTTGGCTGAATAGTAGTCAATGTATTATGCCAACCTTTTCTCAAAACATCACATTTTTTTGAATTTCATCTCTTTATCATCTATATTTCCAATGCATTCCCTCTGATTCCTTCAACAGATCTTCAGGGTGACTTCCTTCAATATTTTATGCTGAGATTTTTATTTTCAGAAGACCAGTTTATTGAAGATATAAATGCAAGTTATGCTTTTTTTTTTTTTGCAAAGTAGTTGGTGCTGAACTTCATTTTCCAGACATGTTACTCTGTGAGCCAGTGAGCTGTGTCTATGTGTGGGGACATGCTTTGTTTAACAATGGAGTCAGGAGCTTACATTTTTTGCAGGTTTTTCTTTTGAGGGGGATTATGTGATTGTGTAAAGTGATATTAACTTTTGCCTCGCCATTTTTCAACTCCTATTTGTTTGTAATGACTGTCACCTATGACAAAACAGAACAATAAACTTTCCTCTATCATAAGGCAACTCTCCAAAATTAGGCCTATAGATGTCAAATAAAATGACGACACTAGCAATGAATCATTACTATTTTTATATACCTGTGGCTTCTCCCTTTCAATTTGAAACATTGTAATTCTGCCTGTAATCATTATATTACACTCTATACTGTAAATCTGATGAAACTATTTTACTGACTAAATTATGTAATTCAGACAAAACAGATTTCCAAAGTGGCATTTCCAGAAGCGGAACTCACCACTTTTAATAGATCAGGGTACTGAGCTGTAACTCTCTTTTTATTTAAGAATAAAGGGTTACTCTGAAGTACGACTGCTCTTTATTTTAGTTTGTGCCTGAGATGATTTGTTAAATACAAGGTCATTTAAAATTAGCAATAAGGCATTTTTTCCATCATTTCCATTCCATCCTATGCAATTCTTGATCACAATGTAGCTTGCTTAAAACTGCAAAGCCTCCAAATTATGGGGTTTGTTTCCAGTCTGCTGAATGGGAAATTAGATATAGAACTTCTGTCTTCTGTTAATGTTAATGGGACTTGCATGCCTAATTCCCTTAGAAGCCTGGAACAAATGTATGCTTATGAGTCAGCATTACTGGGTTTTCAGGGTCTTTACCCTTTAAAAGTGTCATTAGTCTGAATAATAGCCAATCCCTCTAGTAACTCCAAACCCAGCTCCAGCTACTATAGTTGAAAACTCTGGGATTTCAACTTTCACAAATAGACTTAACTAACCTAAAATCTGGATGCTGACAAATGTTCCCCACTTTTGACCATTTGGGGTAAAATTAAAAGTTCCAAACTACTCACTGTTTTTGTTTTTAAAATATTTTTTTTATTGTGAGTTAATAGTTCTTAGGCATTGAGATGACATATTTGGCGTTCACTTTTTAAAACTACCAGTCTATTTGAATCCTAAGAAATGTATTAATTTTTCTGTCTTTATTCTAGTTACACTATCAGAAGCTATTATTCCCTCCAGGGAATATTACTTACAAACAATTCTGTGTTCTATGTTCTCACTCTTGAATCATTTGCTCCTTATAATAGAAAACTGATATTCACTTCTGAGTAATTAAATACATTGCATTCATCTTTATAACATAAGTGATAAAAGGGCATCAGCTGTGTAAATGACATTTTCAAAATCAAGAACTTTGAAAATACCTAATCTTAATTTTTTTAAATCAAATGCCCTATTTAATTTTCTTTTAAAAATTTATTTATTTATTTTTACATAGAAGGACTGGGGTGTAGGCCAGAGGTGTGGATAGTAAGAGGATTCACCAGAGACAGAGTGAGAAGCAGAACAGGGAGATCTACTGAAATACACTGCTAAGTGTAAGCTGGATGAGACAGGCAAGGTCTGTTGCTACATGTGGGTTAGCTCCCTGGCTAGGGATTGAACTCAGGCCTTGGTGATAATGTTGAAACTAAGTCCTACACCACAGGGAGGCCATAAATATCCTATTTTGGATCTTACTGAATGGAAATGATTTAAAAATAATTTTAAAGGAAATCTCAATGATACTAGAAGAGTATTACTTTACACTAGGAGTTGTTTGTTCTCTATAACCTAGTTTGGTAAAGTGTGGCCTCAGCTGGGAGGTTTTTAGGAGTGCTAAGTCTCTTCTCTGCTGTCTTGCCTCTACATCTATGTTTTATCAAGTTCCGTGGCCATTTTTTACACAGATAGAGTTTGGGAAACACTGCTTTATAACATTCAAACAAACTTTAAGGACTCAGAACTAAGCCACTTTTGATATCCATATTTACTGGTACTATACCATGTTATATAGAAATCTTACAAAAGCAGTTACTCTAGAAGGGGATGTGGTAAAAATCAGTAGACTTGAAAAAATAGAATGTTAGTATTCCTTAAGCTAAAGATACCCACATTCACTCATAAATACATACATTTTGTCCTTACAACATAGAAAGAGCTCCTATAAAGCAACTGAGGACTTGAACAGTACATGTTCTGAAAACATTGTAAGCAAACACATTTATCCAATGCAATATTTATTTATGATAGTGGTTCTCAAATTTAAGATGTATAAGAATAACTCTGGAGTTTATAAAATGTAGAATCTTGGGCCCCACACATAGACATATCTCTTATATTAGTCCAGACTGGCATCCTGGAATCTGTAGATTTCAAATTACCCCAGATGACATGAAGTTTCCATGAACAACATTTTGAAAAAAATGATTATATACCTAACTCGCATGCCAGGTTAGTTCATTTCATTTCTGAACTGTGTGGCATAGTCTGAAGTTATCACAGTTTTACGTCTTGTCATTGTTAAGCATATAAATGTGAAATTTTTTGCTTGCTTATTGAGAAAAATATCAGACTCCACTTATATGACTAGAAGTAATTGTATAATTATGTTTAAAAAATATATAGCCAAAATGTTCTCATCAACAGTAGCTTATTAATGTACATATTAATTTTGCCTTTTTATTTAAGGTGGCATGCTGTTAATACTTAAGGGAATTATTATGCTTGGAGGAGTGTGCTATTCAAGTAAGGATTAAAATTAATGTTAAATTTCAATACTTGAACTATTGAATAAATAATAACTAAAAAACTGAAATGTATCTCAATCTGCAACCTATATCTAGACTTTTTTCAGTCATCTCAAAATTGAATATTTTAAAGACATTCATTAAAAATATCTTTACTGGAGCTACAGACATAAATATATTGCTCAGGGCAAGTTTACAGATAGACATGAGCCTGCCAAATTTTTCAAAGTGAATATATAAAAATTGAGAGATAAATAAGTAGCTGCAAATGAATCTGAGAAGTAATTAGGGAGTAAATAATGACAAGCATCGAAGATAGTCAGCAAAGATAGGATAGACACTATTTTTTGTTGTGAAGGGGAGAGGAGGTACTGAATGGGGGACAAGTGAGAACTATGAGATGGAAAGACACCTTTCCATGATATAGCTGTGAGGTCTGAAGATGCTGGAAAAAGTAAAACAGTTGGTGCAAGATCATGGAGTATATAAGAGGGGAAGAGAGACAGAATCATGGAGATACCAGTGCAATAAGAACAAAAAGAAAATGGCAGGTGTAGATGCAACTAAAGTGGTAGGTTTCTTAGTTATTTTCTGATGGCTTTAGCTTTGTTTTGAAGCAAAAATTAAAGCTATATGCAACTACAGAGATGCTGATGGATTTTAAAGTTTGAAGAAACAGGGAAACAATATAATCATGCTGGAAAATAAAGGTAGAAGAGCAGCAGAGAAAGATCAGAGAATTGACAGGCTTTGTTAACTTTGAATACTATGAAGCTAGAATGGGTCTAACTGGAACAGCTATAAAGTTTTTCTCCATCTCCATCCAGTAAGCTTTATCAAAATTTGGGGACTCGGGAGGAGCAGATTTGACAGAACATCAATATGGAAAGGAAGTTGTAGACACAGGAAAAAAAGAATAATTGAAGTTACATATCATGGGATCCAAGGTAAATGAAGAAAGTGGCTTATAAAAAGGGTTACTAAATAAGGGGAACTGGGGAAAGGCAGTCGATTTGAACATGTAGAAAAATTTGAAACTATAATGTTAGTCAGATCTACCCACTTCTTAGACAATAAATAATCCATGATGATTACAAGATTTGGGAAGCAAATACAGAGAAGCTGATACCTGGGGAGTGCGCTTAGCTGACTACAGTTGGGTTGCCTAAGAGATTAAAAGAGCTTATACTTGAGAAGGTGGGAGTGGAACCCTCTATTATTGGTAGAAATAGAGGAGTGTGTTGAAGCCATTCACCTTGAAGGGTCAAGATCTGGAAAATGAGCAGTTTGTATTTGAGAATGTAATATGTTAGCTTAGTGAAGAGCTAAGTATTACTTAAAACCAGTGGGTGGAAAGAAAGTTCTGAGAACAGGGGAAGGCAGTAGATAGCTTATTAACTAGGGAATGGAAAGATTTAGAAGTGGAGTGAAAGTAGGTGGTATAGTCCATTTAAAAGAAATTGGGGGGAGGGTAAACGAATAGAAGGTGAGAATAGAGTTGGGAACAGATTACTAAGGATATTTCCTCATGAGGAATGAACAAAGGATGTGGACATATGAGGCACAGAAGGTTAAGCAGTTTACATTTTGCAGAAACTTGTCTGGGGTAATTTTGGTGGGAAGGATTTTTGAGGCATAAACTTATGTTACATAGTAGTTTATATTTCTCAGTGGCATCCTAATCTCTGGATGTAGAAACTTTTGTGTGTTGCTACTTGGCCTCCAGGAATCAATTAATTTTGGTAAATGGATTGAATTATCTTCCTGTTATAAGCTGCACACCTATCCTATAGAAAAGGGGAGATTGAACTGGGTAGAATTAAAGAATTTATGTAGGGTAAAAAGTAGAGAGAGTTATAAGGAAGGCGATAGAGAACTAGGGAGAGGACTTATGTGTTCTGCTCTGGTCCTGGCCCAAATTTTGTGGAGGCTTTTGTTTTCTGGAAAATAGTCAACACTGAAGGTTACAGAAGATATTGTGGAAGAAATAATACATATAAGATAGATAGATATAAATATAAACAACTGATTTTTTAGAGGTTAAATAGATACCAGGATACATTAAAATACAACTCTGGAAGATGGTCTCTGGAGTGAGAAATTATCCTCAGAAGTCATGCTCTTTATCTCACATCTTTTCTATTATTTAATAAATTTCAATAACATGCCCCTTATTTCACTTTCTCAATTAAGTCATGTATACATGTGTATATGTTTTATATGTAATTATGAAAACTTACCACTATGGAAACTTCATTTAAATCAACTGTGAATTACTTATTACTGTACATATTTTTATTAAAAGATGCTAAAAATGAAAATTTTTGCAGATAAAACAATAATCCCTCATGTACATTAAACCAGCTTGCTATTTAATAGCAGTAAGAGCAACAGAAATGACATTCTCACTATGTAGAATGAAATAACCTTTCTGTGAATTTGTATGTCTGAACATGATATAATTGAGGGACTCTACATCAGCATAACCTTATACCAACAGGACTTTCTCAAGTTGTATAGAAACGGTAGTTCTTCCCAAAGAGAGGAGGGTTAAACACTGTTTTATACACAATCCCAATGGATCCAAACATCTAGTTCTCTATATAAGAAGGAAAATTACTCTTTAAAGTGAAACTAAATATATCTTAAATGACTTTTCCCTGATATATTGGGCAAGGAAAACTGTTCCCTTAAGATATCTAAATATGAGAAGAAAGACACATAAAAGAAAATTCATAAAATCTATGCTTGCATAAGTTAGATTTTAATGGAGCCTACTATTTGATGGGATCTGTGACTATTTTTCTTCCAGCTAAAAGGCATTGGGAGAAAAAAGTCAACTGGGGAATGGACTATTTGGCTTACTATAATGAGTAAACACTACAGGAGATTTGTATGTTAGAGAATTAGTTTTTGCATATTAGGGATGATAGTTTTCCAAATAAGCAATGTTAGCAAAGTGTAAAATCTGCAGTTTCAGGGCAAAAGATAAAGAAACAAGAATGTGAGAAATTAAAGAGCTGAATAGCATCTCAGGTGATTGAGTACAAACTTTGGACAAGAAACTACAGAAAAAAAGTAAAAGAATCCTTAGGAGGTTGCTTCCAAGCACATAGACAGATGACTGGAAAAAATAAGATTTTACTATTTTGTTTAATATTCTTTTTTTCCTGTAGAAATCTTAGAGGTCAACTTACAGTCAAATGTATCATAGACTTAATAGAAGTCATATACAAATTAAGAAGACTATTATTGAATGGTTAAAATATTTTTAGGCTGTATACCTAACTGCTTTTTGAAATAACATGTATTGCTTTCTAGTCACAGCAAGCATGACATGAAGTTGTTATAAAAGTAAATTTTAGGGAACAAAGGAAGAATTAAAAACAGCCTATGATAATTTAATTCTTCAAAAATAAATAAGTTACAATTAAAACCAAGATTTACCTAGCAGTCTCTAATATTAACATTGTGAATTGTTAGAAACAAAGGAAGTTCAGAAGAAAGGACAAGCATAACTTTGACACAACTCAGAAAATGTGAAGAAAATAATTACGTAACTCAACATACTACTAAAAGCCTCCAAATTCTTCCTAATTCCTACACAGTTTTCAGCAACAACAAATGTAATGGGGGAAAAAAAAAAACTAACAAACACCACAGCAATGAATGATGTTAATAAATAAAAGTTGAAGATGTTAAATAAAAAGGAAAATAGAAATACAATCAGTAGATTAGATTTAATTCTTATAAAACTATGATAGATTTTTGTCATTTTAGGCAAAGAAAAAAAGTAGGAAATAACTAATGCACAATATTATGATTGAAAAATGAATGTAATCATAAATATTAAGGACATTGAAAAATAGTTTAAGTGAAGTAGAATAGATATTTGCTGGTCTTTTCAGTCTTGCATCTATTCCTTCAATTATTCTTTGATGAAATCCTCATTGCTGACACTTTCTTTGGGGTATGACAGTTTATTTCATCAGCTCCAGCTTTTGACATATGACCTAAGGCAATAAAACATTTCAGTGGACCACATTTCCACTTCAGCCCTCATAATTATTCCAGGAATTAGATATGTGAATAAATGTAGGCCAGTGAGAATCAGGCTTTAGTTTTTATGGACACAGATAGGAAATAATACTCTTTTTCTTTTTCATTAATTTCTAGATTAATACATATTAACCTAGAATTATCTGCTGAAACCAATGTAGGTCATAATATAGGTAAACTCTGGATCTTAACATTTATGCATCTAATACCACCCATGGAATTTATAATTACCCAGTACAGTGGGTAATTTTATAATTTTTGTATAATTTTATCATTAATACCTTTATACTCAACCCACTCCCCTCAAGATAGTTAAAATTGGGTTTTCAATTACTTTTAACAAAAGCAGCTTGATGATATTTTATAATAATAAATTTTAAATGACAAAGATAGACTTAAGAAAGCCTAAAAAGTTAAAAAGATATATCACACATAGTAGGAAGGTAAAGTAGGAAGACATAGTAGGAAGGAAAGGAATGTAACTTATTTTCAATAATTTTTATGTTGATTATATGTTGAAATGTTAATATTTTGACATGTATCAAAAATTATTAAATATGTTTCTTTTTATCTTTTTAAACATTACCATTGATAAAATTTAAAATGACCAGAGTATAGCTTCCATTTCTGATTTGTTTTATATTTCTCTTGGAAAGGGTTTGTCTAGAATATAAAAGGAAAAATTTTAAAGCCTTGGTAAAATACACAGGACATTTTTCTTTACATTCTTTATATATATATATATATATGTACATCTTTCTAAAATATTGTATAGCTATATATTCAAAGCATGATAATTTCAAGACCAGCAGATGAGTATTCTCCTTTGGTAATTCCCACACAAATTTTGGGGTTCATTTTCTGTCATTGGATTGAATTTTTTTTTTAAGATTTATTTATGCATACAAGAACCAAGGTACAAGCCAGAGTTGCCAGGGGTGAGAGGATTCACCAGAGACAGAGTGGAGAGCAGAATAGGAAGATTGACTGAAACAAGCTGCTGAGGGGAGCAGTGGGAGAGACAGGAGAGTCTGCTGTGCCATGTGGGTCCTTTCACTGGCCAGGGATCCAACTCCTGCTGCAGTGGCTGCAGACAGCTTCATAGTGCTGCACCTTGCTCCCTTGAGCCACTAGGGAGGCCCCTGGATTGAATTTTTTTGTGGAAAAAAAGTAGAAGATTAATTTTATGTTCAAATATAAACCTTATTATTATTTTCTTGTGGCAGAAACTGCTGGTTGTTTCCCCCAAATCTAGACTTTTCCCTTCTTAGAGCCCTGATTTTTACAAGACATAATAAATAAACGATAGCAAACTTTATAGCAAGGTGAATATAGCTGATTAATTCTATATAATGGGATATGACTTCAAGTAAATATTCTTAAAAGGAACAAACATTCTTCTTCATCCTAGGATATTTTTACTTTAGGGTGAACTGCATATGCAATATTAGTAAAAGAATCTGAAAATGTGAAGATTATGAAATGTTCATATTAGACTGGTTTGGATTATATGAAAAATATTAACACTTGAAAGAAAGAAAAATATCAAAGTGAAGCTATCTAATCCAACTCTCAAAGGGAGGCTGTTGAAATCAGGCCCCAGGTACTTCCAGGCTTGACTACACACATTCACCACCTAGCAGAAACTGAAATAAAGCAAATCCATCACAGACCACACAGGGTAAAACTTTAACCAATCACTACTGCACTAACTTTTCACTTAATTTACATATTATTGAGTCAACTACTACTTGTCTAACTTAACACCTAATTTGCATAGCAGACAAGAGTGGGAACTATCATCCTTTCTTTTGTGTGTATAAACCCTTTCCACCTTGGCTGGATCTGTCTCTGCCCACCTGAGGTACTAAGGCTACAAATAAACCCCTTTGTTCCATCTTTGACAAGATTTCAGGATTTTGTTATCATTTTTATCTTGGTTAAGCCACTGTCATTTTTAGTTTTCTACCACTCAGGCATGAATCTAATATTTATTGATAAAATGCCAAGCTATTGATGTTCTATAAGAATCAGGTTATGAATTGTAGGTGGCCATTAACATTTTGGCAAGTGCTGGATTTGATTTCTTCCACTATCTTACTTTATATTTTTTAGGCATACTATTTTTCTTTACATGAATATCTTGCTTATAGTTGATGTTGAACATGTTTTTTTTTTAATTATTTGTTCAGTACTTAAAGGTTACTTGAATAATATTATGTGAGCTGTAATAAGTTTTCTTAAAAAGTAGGTTATCATGAAATTTATCAAGGGTCATTTTGATGATCAACTTCAACATCTTTTTTTTTTTAAGATTTACTTATTTATGCATACAAGAGCTGGGGTACAGGTCAGAGTCCAGGGAGGTGATAGGATTCACCAGGCAGAGTAGAGAGCAGAACAGGCAGACTGACTGAAGTACACTGCTGAGGGGAGCAGCGGGCACAGCAGGAGAGGTCTGCCTCACCATGTGGGTCCCCTCCCTGGCCGGCAGCAGGGATCAAACTCATGCTGCAGTGGCTGCGGTTTGCTTCATAGTGCGTTGCTTAACCCACTGTGCCACCAGGGAGGCCCATCAACTTCAACATCTTTATTTTACTGTTTTTTACTACCATCTTCACAGTTTTTAAGTCAGTACTAAAATTTCTACTAGGAGATGAGGATTCACTATGTCTATGAATATTTATACAAGCATAATCTTTTTCAACTTAGTGCATTTTTTAAAATTATAATCACCTGTAAAAATGTGTGTGAAATAAACGTGTGTAATATGTGCATACAAATTTAAAAATACAAAATTAATTTTTTATTAAAAATACAATTAACTTGGGCCTCCCTGGTGGTGCAAATGGTTGAGCGCTGCACTGTGGAGCTTCTGCAGCCACTGCCCCATGAGTTGGATCCCCAGCCAAGGAGTGACCCACATGGCGCAGCAGACCTCTCCTGCCTCTCCCGCTGCTCCCCTTAGCAGTGTGTTTCAGTCGATCTGCCTGTTCTGCTCCCCACGCTGTCTCTGGTGGATACTGATACCCCCCTCCCCGGTCCTCGTCTGACCTGTACCTCTGCTCTTGTATGCATAAATAAAATCTTTAAAAAAAATACAATTAACTTGAAGGAGAGTGTAGAACCAACTATACAAGAGACTAGACCTCAGGGAAATAATTTTTAGCTTGCATTTAGATAATAATTCAGGTGTAAAGCAGGGCTAAAAGAGTGGTTTTGGTCAGTCAGTCTTAAATAGGCTTTGAGAAATGTAATTTTCAAGACAGGATAGTGAATCCTTTCTTGGAGTGTGTTGAAGGGAACAACAGAGATTAGTCAGTCTGAGTTAGCAGAGAGGGAACTATGGTCAAAGTATAGTGTGAGCACAAGGTTCTCAGTGATGTGAAAAATCCCTGGAAGGGAATGAACAGAGTTAAGCTTAAGGAAAAAAATCACACAGAAGCAGTGAATCGGGTCAGGAGGCTGCAGCATCCCATAAATAAGAGGAGAAGTGGAAAGTAGATTGGGGAAAGATGAGGAGCTGTTTAACAGAAGATCTGATAACTGTCTAGGTCTGTCTTCATGGTAGTGCCAGGTTAAAAATCCTATCAATGTGATTTACTGAGGGGCAACAGCCATTGGGGAAAATTTAAGAAGGAAAGTAATAGAAGAAAGAGGCACACTTTTGTCTTTATCAAGTTGGTAATGAGAGTTTCTCAACACCCTTAGCTAAATCAATAGGGAACCTCAGAGGCAGATAAGCATTCTGGGATGAATATAATGAAGAACAACAGGGCTCCATGAAATTTAATTGTTCTTAGAACTCCAGTCAAATGCTTACAACTCTGATCCTTGAAATGGTAGAGATCATGCATCATGATGAAACACCTTCAAATCAACGAATAATTTCACAATTATTTTGAGTGATGGCATAACATAATATTGAATGTGGGTGTTTCCATCAAGTTTTTCTTTTTCTCTTGGAAATGAGTTCTAATTTTTACTTATGTTATATTGGGGATAAATATAGTTCCTTGGTTCTATTAAACAGTTCTAGCTAAATATTTGGGAGGATTTCATATGGAAAGAATGATTCTGAATTGGACTGAGCTGTGTTGACGACAGCATTCACACCAATTCCTGACAAGGACAAGGTTTGAATTTTGTCCGTGTGGGAGGCACAAAAAGGAACCGCCTCTGCCAAGTGGTTTCCAGAACATATTTTCTGTGTTCTATACTGCAAGGAAGGAAAAGTCAATGCTTACTTTGAAGACTACTATTTTGTTACACATATGAATTCTGTTAGGCTTTCTGGTATGTTAAGGTATGAGAGATATGTGAATTTTTTTCCCAGGTGGTACAGTTTTATTTCTATCCTGGTGTGGCTCAGGTGCTTGTCTTGCATGCCTGTGCACACACATAAGGGGTCAGTGAACCCAAGCATATATTAGAGTGGAAATGTTTTTTGAATTATTGCTTTGAATTATTTTTCAAATGTTTTGTATTAGGAAGAATGTAAAATATGATTTTTGAATGTTTTTGCATTTTTATGCCCATGTGGTTATTTTATGGCAAATTTAATTAGATTTATATTTGTATAATTTATATAGTGTATGTATAGATATATATAGACGTACAGATAGATAGATAGATGTGGATATACGTAGAGTTGTTTAGTGGTTGAAAAACTTTTGAACAATATTGAAGAAAATCAAAGAAATGAAAAATACAGAGAGCATGACTTCTTTTTCAAGTTATTCAGGTTTATAAGGCCCAAGCTCTCACTGCAAGTGATGTCACTTAGACTTTCAAAAATTAAGTTTCTATTCTTTTTGATCTGCTGCTTTTGCTCTGAATGGGAACTAGAACAATTCTCATGGTTTATGACTATTAAGCTTACATGGACTAAAAAGAAAACAAAATAATGAACTTATTGAAGAATTATATATTATCAAAAATGACATTTCCATGGTGATATACTTTTATATATATTATCAATATTGAATCCTCACAAAAATCAGTTCTGATTGTTCCAACTTTGTTAAAACTAATATATGTAGGGGCCTCCCTGGAGGCTTAGGAGTCAAGTCTCAGTACTGTCACCACTACAGACTGAGTTTGATCCCTTGCCAGGGAGGTGACCTTTATGATGCAGCAGACCTCTCCTGTCTCACCTGTTGCTCCCCTCAGCAGTGTATTTCAGTACATCTACCTGCTCTGCTCCCCACTCTGTCTCTGGTGTCTCCTTTCACCACCATCCTCCACCGCTGGCCTGCACACCAGTTCCTCTATGCATAAATAAAATAAAATAACAAATGTATATAGCTATTCATGATATGCATGTTGGATTGATGTCATTCCTGGATATCTTAATAGTTTCCTGAAAAAAGTAAATTTTTGATTAATTTTGGAAAAAAAGGCATGTAAAAGAAATAATACTATTCTGCCGTTAAAAAAAAACTCACTGTAGTTGAAGATGACACAGTGTACTTGCCTATATGAGATTACAACTAAGGTCTAATATCAAACAGTAATTTTTTTCCACTATAATTTCTCCAAAGTCTATTGTTTCCTCTGTCATTAGCCTATGACAAATTAATGCATTCTTTAAAGCTAGATTACAGAGTGAAAATGACTGTAGGAAATGTTCTGATAATAATGCTGCTGGATTTTAAGGAACCAATGCTTCATGAGATTTTACAACTACAGAACTCCCAGTTCATGAGCATGTGGGAAAAAGCAATTCAAACATCTCCAAGAAAATCTCCAGCTGCCCCTTTTTTTCCTGATTTCTTAAAAGTTTCAAGTTCTTGTAATATCTTTGACTCACCCTTCTTTGTCTATTCTTTCCTAATTCTGTTTCCAAAAAAGGTTTTGCCATCATCAAACATCTTCTGTTAAGTTTTAGGAAAAACTGGAGTGAAGACTCTTTTAAAGTTTTATTAAACAATTCAAAGGGTTGTAAAGCACCACACTATGAAGCATCCACAACCACTGCAGCATGAGTTTGATCCCTGGCCAGGGAGGTGGCCCACATGGCACTGGTGACCAATACTACCCTGCCCACTGCTCCCCTCATCAGTATATTTCAGTAGATGTCTATTCTGCTCCCCACTCTGTCCCTGGTGAATCATCTCACCCCCCATGCCTCTGGCCTGTACCCCAGTTCTTATCTGGATAAATTAATAAATCTTTAAAAAAAAATTCTAGGTCTGACTAGGCTCTTAATTTTTTAGGCTAAAGCCTTTTTTCTTTTATCTCAAATAATTTTACCTTCGTCATTTTTGCTTGGAATCCTCTAAAGTCACTGTCCTCCACTTTCACAGCTTTATTCCTTTATTCCCCTACACCCTATCTCAGACTAGTAGTAACCCCCCCAAAATGAGTTGATTCCTATAACTAAAGAGAGTCAGAAGACATTGCGAGTCACAAGTAGAGATTACTGATCTTTAAAATGACCTCTTAGGAGTAGCTGACATTATGGAGTGCTATGTATTATGTGTTATTTTCTATGCCTTTTCTTATTACAAAACCCTGTTTTTGAGTTTATATTGTTTCATTTTATAGAGGAGATAGCTGATTTTGAATAATTTGAAGGAATTTGGTGCTTCGTATTTATATTTTTATACATTTATACTTATAATTATCTATAGTAATTTACATTATAAATATATTTATCTATAAATATAGGTTGTATTTAGATGTATTTCATTTATATATAAATATATAGACTTACTTGTATGCATTACTAACTAGTTTGTGCATATCCTTAGAAAGTGCTTCTACCACTCACATCAGGGCATCTTTGAGAATAGAAATAAAGTTTTCTTGCTGTTGCTATAGCTTAATTTAGTTAAGAAGTAACTCCGTTTTGAAATTTCCTAAAGAAGCTGACAAAATCAAATGCTGTGAATCTTTAAATGCTTGCATTGTGTTCAAATATTTATGGAATGGCAGATGAAGTTCTAAGAAAGTGAGAAAAAGAACTCAAGCAATAATTGCAGATTTTTGTTTCCGAGGGACTTAAGGTTCTGAAAAGCAGTGACTGGGTTCCCTACCATTTATAAATGCCCAGGAAAACACAAAGAGGAGATGAAGGACCTTGGGTTTAGAAGAGATACCAATCAAAGGGCAGAAAGGAAACGGATGTTGGAGAAAAGCTCACATGAGCTGAGGCTAGTCATGGCAACAAGCACATCACTAGGTTGTAGGTTACTGAGAAAACAGGCAACAGATGCTGATACCGTCTCTCCAGTTATTCACAATACATTTGCTCATTATTTCTTAATAATATGTCCTGAAAATGCATCATTTTAATTTAATAAGGAGAGAATTGTTTATGGACAGAAGAGCTGAATAAAGAAATTTAAGACTGATTTTTTATTTCATTTACATTTTCCCTAATTTATATACTAATTTAAATTCTTATAAGCACTAAAAAAAATAACTGTGGGGGCAGAAAAATAATTGCTTCAATATCTTAAAGTCCAGTAACAATAAAAATCATAATTTATATTTAACTTGAGCATGTAATAGAAGTTAAACAAGCAATTCACCAAGAGCAGCAGCATCTGGGAACTTGACAGAAATGTGACAGTGTGGGTCCCACCCCCCAGACTCCCAGAATGAGAAGCTGTGGACTAGGGCCTTTTTCTGTGTTTGAACAAGTCTTTCAGGTGATACTTACATTAAGCTTGAGAACCACTGTTAACACTAGACACTATGGTAGACAACCCCCAGTCTCTGTAGCTTAAGACAGTGAGAACTAGTTTCTGCTCATGTGAGAGCTCAAGGCTTATGTGGTACCCTGGAGGCTCTTCTCCCAGGATACAATCATCAATCTTCTGCCTCTGCCACCCATGCCACGTGAGTCTACTCATCTTGGGAGTTATTTTCATTGCAGTGACCTAGAAGAGAATAACATCTTTTCAGCTAACATTCTTTTGGTCATTTCTAACTATACAGGAAGATGGAGATACTAACTTTGGGCATAAAAGCATGAGGAAGTCAAAGCCCCCAGCTGGCTGACCATGCCAAGCATGTGCTTATGCATCAATTCTCTAGTAGTTTCCTACTCTCCTAGGTCCATTCATTTGCAAGATACGTTCATAGTTATTTACAATTTAACATTCTACTCAATCTTGTAGATTATAGTATTGCTTCAAATATTTCACAGCTAAAAAAAAAAAACCCAAAAAACTCCGTTAATAAATTAAAAACAACCTGATTTTAGAGTTCTGTTATTTTCAACTTTAAAATAAATTCTTTTTTAAAGATTTATTCATCTATGCATACAAGCACTGGGGTACAGGCCAGAGATGTGGGGAGTGAGAGGATTCACCAGAGACAGAGTGGGGAACAGAACAGGCAGATTGACTGAAACACACTGCTGAGGGGAGCAACGGGCAAGGCAGGAGATGTCTGCCATGCCTTGTGGGTCACCTCTCTGGCCGGAGGTAGGGATTGAACTCATGCTGTAGTGGCTGTGTTTTGCTTCACAGTGCGTTGCTTAACCCATTGCGCCACCAGGAAGGCCCCAACATAAATTCTCATGACTGTTTAGGTGAGACAGTGGCCGTGTGTATCTCCATTAGTTTAATAAGTAAAAATTCTTATGAAAGTAAAAATTATTTTTCATTTTTATATGCTATAATATATTGATAAATCTATGGTCTAGACTCTTTGGTGTGAATTATCAAAGTAATAAACATTGGTGTCATTGCAAATTTTAGAGAAATGTCTTCGGACAAGCTACCAAGTAGATGAGTAAGTTTCCTATTTGTACTTTCAGAAGGTTTGCTTTGCTTTTCCTTGAATTTTGGACTTCTGCCAGAAGATAAAGAGCATGAGTTATTCAACGTGGTCCTTGGGAAGATGCAGCCGCACTGGCAGATAATTTAATAATACTGCTTGACCTCTTTGTCATATTGATTTATTTATTTACTTATCGGAGGAGAATGTCTATATTAGGTTGTCCTACCAAAACAGGTTATGGAATTGTTCTAAGAAAGTGTGTGTGAGTGTGCATATATCTTTGAAGAGAATTTGGGTTAATCTAGATACCATCTTAAAGATTTATAATCACTTTTATTTTGTGCTTTTATTCAAAAGCAATTTACATTGTCTACTTGAATGTCTATGAAAGTAGTATCCGCATTAAATCTGAAATTGATGAATGTAAACCAAAAATATTTTCTCAGTTCTCTGGAACTATTTTGTTGACTCTATCCAGCATTTCTAACAGGCATTTTCCCCTCTGTAAATAATTTATATTTTAAAATTTGTGTTTGGCCATTTAGATTTTTAAATATATACACATATGTACATATATACACACACTTAAGTATGTATATTAACTGTAAATATATATATACAAACAATTTAAAATTGATATGAATATTGTCTTTGTTTTTTTATACTTAAACAATTCACCCCAAAATATTATAATTTTGGAAGCATGTTCTTTTTTTCAATTCAAGTGTCAATTCATCACTAAATACTACTTTATTGGGAGTTTAGGAACTGATATATTACAACAAGGCATTTTGTTAAGTGCTATAATACTGACAGCATCAGTAAATATTTATTGAATAATTGTAAAAGATTATTGCCCTAATAATGGCCTTAAGTGGTCCAGGTTACATATGGTTTTGCTGCTCAAGGCAAATTTCTCTAATATAAATTAATATCTACAATAAATAAGCAGTATGTGTTTACTGTGTTCAGGGTAGATTTCACACTGCTTGAGGAATTAGTCTGTGGCCATGTAGACATATGTGTGTGCATAAGTTTTCAGTTTTAGAGTTAGCTCTCCAGATGTGCTTTATTACTTCCTGAGTATTTTCCTTCCTAATTAAGTAAGCTGCCAGTAGGTGGGCAGTGGTATAAGCTTAGTACTATGAGCTATAATGATCATATTTTATGTATATTTGGTCAATTATAGTGAAGAATTGAAGCTAATTCTGCATTTGCAGGCAACTCAGGTACCTTTAAGCTTTCTTCTTTAATTTTCTTATTGTAGCCACTTATTATGCAAAGCAAATCATAACTTACCTTTGTGTTTTTTACTTCTTCTACTAAGAAATATTTTTTCTATATTTTCCCCAGTAGTTATTCACTTCATTAAATCTCCAGAGCATGACCTAATTAGTCCTATCTCCAAATGAAGTTTGTAACCATCAGTTTGTATAATTTGTGAATTCAATTTTCTATTTTGCCTGATGCACAAAGGACACGAAAACTTCTATAACCTTTTGTTTTCCTACTTATCAGGCAGCATGGCTACATATTATTTGAGATAGCATACAGAATTCCTATGCTTCCCCTATCTTCTGTTATTGTTATAATCTTCCAGTTAAATAATACCTCTCCATTTTCTGAGCACGTCACAGATGAAGATTTTGAAGAATAGAAATATTAAGTAACATGTCTGATGGCAGATACCAGAATTCCTAATCCTCAATCCAGATGTATTTTAGTTAGACTTGGTGGTTGTTTCAAAAAGTTGTATATCACATTTTGCTCCATTATGTATTTCTCTACATTATCAAGAAAATATATTTTAAATTATTGATATTTGTTATAAATTTAACTCCCAAACATTCCACATTGTTATTAATTTCTGAACAAAAAAAATCTGATAAAGTGTAAAATGAGGCTAAGAACCCCAACTTTGGCAAATAAAAATTCTCAGAAAAAAGTTCCATTGTAGAGTATGATGTAAAATACGATGCTCAGGAAAAAAGAATTACAAATAGATTTTAAACTGTCTACCTTACTGGAAGTATTGACATAATTCCTCAATATTTTGCAATATAGTTTAGAGTAGATTAAAACTATTAGACATTGAAGCAAATTTGTCTAAAAGCTTATGGTATCGAATAATATTTAAATTTCAATCTGAGTTTCTTTCCCTAAATTGTTAAAAAATCTGTCACAGGACATAAATTTATTTTTGTAAACTTAAAGAATCATTCTAACTTTACTTCTGAATTTCAAGTCCTGTAAAGTTTGTATCTAAAATTTACATATTGCTTAATACACTGTTAAGTGAACCCCAATTAATTTAAAAAAATAAAAATGAACTTATAGCCATATTAAATTCTACATAACATCAAGTCTGGAGTAGATATGTGAAGTTAAATGTAGGATTTTAGTAGTTTAAAATACCTGTGAGTATAAAGCACACATGCTAAATACACATTTAGAGTTATTAACTGTATCTGTTGGCAAGGAATTTAACTTTTTATATTCCGTGCATATTTGGAGTACCCAACGTTCTGATAGAGGAGTAAGCTGATATGGCTATGGAATGGACTTGAAAAGTAATCATTTCTTGATGATTCAATTATCATTAACAATTTTATGCATGAAATTAAAAGGCATATAGCTATTGCCAAGGTCAATACAGATAACTTTGTATCTTGAATGTGTTACATTATTTTGAAACTAACATAAAAAAACTTATTTTTTACTAACATAAAAAAAGTCTAAGTGGTAATAAAACTTCATTGATACAAATCATTTGTCTCAATATTTGGACTAAATTAAAAAAGTAACCGCAAAAAATTCTACTAATTTTAAAATAGGTAAGTATATACAACCTCTTTTTCTTGAATGGCACTTTAGAATTGTACATTTTATAACACAGTAGCATCTGTTTTCTGAGGACAATGGCTTGTGATTTTCCAACAGTTACTTCAAGGGTCTTTTTGAGATAACCAAGTCTACTTACATATAAATTTCATTAATATAAATTTCATTAAATTCCACTTGTACGTGCTGAATGCCAAACTAGAAACAAACTTTTTAAACTTTTACACTCAGTTTAAAGTTTCTGAATGAAAAGTTATGAGTCAGAAAAAAAAAATTACACTTTGAAAAAATAAACTCTTCCATCTTTACAACTGATGCCATCTAGTTCCCAGAATAAAGAGGATAGATAACTGATAATAGATACATTTTTGAGCATGTTTATCAAATTACATGTAGTTCTAGCACTTAGATATATACACTAGAAATTTTGTGAACATGTATAAACTTATTTCAGTATTTATTTGAAATATTTTAACTTCCTAAGAATCAGTTATATACATATTCAAATATAAATACAAAAATAATTTCAAAGTCATTTAAAAATAAAAATGACCCATTTTTTTCCATTTTCATAGTAACTGATCCTTGTTTCTCTGGACTGGGCTTATGCTAAGACTTATAAACTTTAAGTATAAGAAATAGAATTCATACCCTTTTTAATGAATTGTTTTAAGTACTTTCTTGCATTGTACAACTTATCTATTTGTAAAATGGGACAAATTAGATGTTTCATAGCTATCTCACCAGAAGATATTATGAAATAGATATTTGGATGACCCAGTAAGAGGCTAATTGTTGTTGAGACAATTCATATGAACTCATGTATACTGCTAGGTTTTATGTTAATAATGGAGCCCAGTTGCATGAAATTATAATTTAGTCATTTTCAACAAAGAGCAATTTTCCCTTTCTGGAAATAAAACTGTAGCATTTCAGAATTTATAAAATCTTTCTTGAGATCCACATTAAGAGCACAAGACAGGGGTAGCAAGATTCTATAATCTATTAATGGCATGTAGTTTAAAGGTATGGTCTAGTGCACCATCACCTCAGTCCCTCGGGGATTACAATTAATGGCAAGTATATGTAAATTTTAAAATATTTTAATAAAAAAATGAAAAAAAAATAAAGGTATGGTCTAGTCATTTTAAAATGTTTTTAACTATATATGTACAATTCTGCCACCAATTGCAAATTTATAAAGGAAATAGTTACTACTTTTAGTAGTGGAATATCAATAACTCATTAGTTTCAGATAACACAAAATTAGAATGCTTGTATGTGTATATAGAGTAGTGCTGAAGAAAGAGTAGCTGCCAAATGTTTGCTTTTTTTAATTCTTACATTACATAATTCAAAACTACTTGTGGCAGAGTATAAGCTTCAGAAGGAGAGAGAGGACAGTTTTCCAAGTTTTTTTCTTTTAAATATTTTGTGAAATTAAGTAACTTCTCCACTTTTTATATTATTTTGTGGACATTAGATTATATTGACAGCTCTAAATAAATTAACTTCTAATAGAAAACAATTTTATGACGTTTGAATGGTTTCCTTGTTGCTAAAGCAATACGTTTCACTGATAGAAATCTGTGTGTAACATATGGTCTCAGCCTTAGGCCAGGGTGTTCCATTTGAATTATTCCAGGCTTTTCCTTACAGTGCTGTGCTTCAAACATGAATCCAATTACCAACTGCAGTCAGGCAATTGAGAGGCTGCAGGAGAAATACTCTAATAGATGGGAAAGGGGGTAAAGGACTATGATTTGTGTGGTAATCAGCAAGAGAAGGTCAATTGTAATAGAATAGACTGGTTTCCAAGCCAGAGCTAATGTAGGATGCCTTCCACTCCATTGAGGGGTGCTATCAATAGATTTGTTGTTTTCATTACCAAGAATGTCACTTACTGACAAGATGAATAAAGGAAGTGTGAGAAGGCTTGTTGATAGATCAGGTGATTAAAACCTAGGTTGTGGTGAGCAATTAGCAAACTGATGACCTGTTTGAGGACTGGAAATGGGAGGTTAAAAGGTGTTATACAGATGTCTACCTGAAAAGAATAGTTTTATGTTGTCTGAAATTTATGGGTATATGTTCAAACTCTAGGATTCATAATATGGAAGCTGAATAAATATGAATATCCTTGAGATCCAACATTTCTTTTTATACTCTATTAAATTTTTCCTCCATTAATAAAATAGAAATGTAAAATAACAGTGATGGTCATATCACATGCTATTTTTTAACAATCTAATCTTAGACTGATACAAAGATAGTAATTCATAACCTCTAGCAACAGAACATGTTCAGTTTGTGAGGACTCTATTCCCTTTAGAAGTTTTATCAAGTTGGCCATATAGCTAAATGACTCTTCTTTATGAGTTATAGTAAAAGCACAATAAATGGCACTGTGAATCTAATAATTGAGAAGTCTTTTATCAGTTATCAATTATTTTTTTAGGAAGATAAGTCCTAGAACCAAGGAATGACTTATCCAAGAATAATCTTACCCAAGTTCCTGCCTCCAATCTTTGGCCCTAACCAATCAAACTGCAATAAAGTAGTTCCTTATTTAAGCTTGCTCAAAAGCTCTGCTTCCTCTAGCCCCCCCACCAGAAAATACACAACAGTGCACTGTGCAGCAGGTATTAGGACACTAGCCCTTTGTATCCAACAGGCACATATAAATTACTATGGAGAGTCAGGGAAAAAATTGACAAGCTTACAATTTAAATAAATAACACTGAAATTTAAAAAGCTAGCTTACTTCAAACTAAAATTTGAAAAATGCCTCTCTGTTCTCCTAAATAAAGGCTGCATACCTTTATTTATGACTTCACAGAAATATTTTATTTTATTTTTATTTTTTTTTTAAGATTTATTTATTTATGCATACAAGCACTGGGGCACAGGCCAGAGGTGTGGGGGGGGGGGTGAGAGGATTCACCACAGAGAGCGGGGA
>JAGFMF010011523.1:4894545-4918968 GCA_019455555.1 Galemys pyrenaicus
ACGCCATGTGGGTCCCCTCCCTGGCCGGCAGCAGGGATCGAACTCGTGCTTCAGTGGCTGCGATTTGCTTCGTAGTGCGTTGCTTAACCCACTGCGCCATCAGGGGAGGCCCCCACAGAAATATTTTAAATTCTAAAGGTGGAAAATACTTTCAAAATAGCAATAACTTCATTGACTGAGACCTATCCTGATTGTAGGCAATCTTTACAACTAATAATCAGTTAAAACTCAAAGTCAAACAGTGAATTACTGAGGATGCAAAAGGTATTTGAAATGCAATCAGTATTAACGGTCTTTGATTGAGAATCCTCGTAGTTAATAGGACGAAATGTGCCTGTGCAAGCTCTCTAAAATTTCAGTTAACTAGCAAAATATATTTAAGTAATGAAAAGACCAGAAAAAACCCTACTGTGTTAATAGAGCCATCTATGGATTTTTGGCACATCCTGAATGAAGGATGTCTTTGGTAGTAGCCCTTATAATGTAGAGCGGCCATCTGCTCACCATGTATGATTGCTGCTCATTCTGTAAGAGCTCTGCTGTTTGCACCACTTAGAAGCGATTAGCTATGGCCCAAGAATCTTGATGCTGCACTTTTCCTGGGCAATTAGAGGAGGAGAGAGTTCACGAGAGCTTCAAGAGGCAGCGATATGCCTTGTTAGCAACTACATTTGAATCAAGCATTAAAGCACAACAAAATAGCACATAAATGCATTCCTATGAAAAACAGAAAGATTTTTAAAGCCGATGTCGGAGAAAGAAAAATTATTCCTTTGCCAGCACTAACTTTCCTACTGCATTCTTTACCAGTTAAGGAAATCAGGTGCCACTTTTTTTTTTTTTTGAGGCAAGGCATTTCCTGGTTAGAAAAAGAAAAGTTTTTAATTGCCTTTGTCACAGGTTTCCTTCAGCAATTTATTTTCTCAGCAGTTACAACTGCCTTTTATTGGTTATTTGCACAGCTCCTGGCTGTGCAGACTGTAATTTTTAAATATTGGGCTGTTGATGATGCTGCTTCTATTGGCAGAAAGGACAATCTGAAATTTTTTATTTCATCAAGCAATTTCATTTCCTGTTACAAATTTAGGAATGTGTTTCTATTAAATATTTTGAATATTTAGTCGATTTTTATGTTCAAAGAAATTTCTAAACATCTAAAGAGACAAGGCTAATGTACAACTATCGTTTCCTTCTCTTTGACCTATTTTTTTTTTCCTGAAGTTGAATATAGGTTTTGTCAACTATGGTGAGATAATTAATGAAAATGTACATTTTTCCAATAAAATTCTATATCTGTTCAATGAAATCCTGCTCTGTTCAACATTTTTCTACATCAAACTTTTTATATAGTGCTTATCAACTAGAGAAAGCTTTCTCTCTATAAATCTCAGCTCAAGTAAATAATAAACTATGTGCATGTTTTCATAAATTCTTGCTAAATCACTGTTTGCTAAGAGAAAATATTAGCTATTAGTCAAACATTTCAATAGCCTGTTTCAATAATTAAAGGTTGATAAATAAAAGATGATTTCCATGTAGAAGACAAAAAAGCGCGTTCTAAGATTTCCCACAGGACAATAATAAACAGTCAGTACTTTTGGTTCATTTCCCCTACTATGTAATCAAAGTGAAAAATGTGTGTGGCATTTATAAGGAAGTTCAACTTAACCATAAACATGACCAAAGAGAACTCATCACCTTGAAATAAGGACTCTGCAAAGGATGATCTGTTGTGTTGCTAAATGCTGACTTCAAACTGCATCTATTTATGATGGCAAAAGAAATCAGATTTTGTAGATGGAACTTTCAGGGAGATGAGTCACCAATCAATAATGCCATGTATTTGAAGTCAGTTAAATCAACTTCATATAAGAATCTTCCAGGATCACACATTGCAAATGAGATTTTTACAGTGGTATTATGAAGTTGAAAAGTCCTTAAAAAGTACTTTTTAGCTATTTAAATAATCCTTAAGGTCCTGACATGCCTTGCATGTGGGAGTAATATATGTACAAAACTCTCTTCATATAAATTGTAGAATAATTTCTATTTTAAGTAATTTTTTAACATGATATTTCCCCCTATTAATTGTATTCCTTCTCCCAAATTTAAAAATTTGACTCCCTTACCTAATTTCCAACTTTGGGACATTTTGTATTGCTTGAAGCCAAATGACTTAATATTAATCATCGTTTAAAATTGACCAATGCATAGGAGGAAACGCCAACTAATTGGGCAATTATCAAAGAAGTTTTTCTCATCTATTGTCTTGTAAGTAGAGCTTGTGAGGGGAGACTACAAAGCTAACTACTTTTATAATGAAGACTCTTCAAAAAAGATAGAATAAGCCCTGAGTATTGATTACACACTACAGGAAAAGGACTAACTGGATTAAAATCCTGAGAGAGAGGGCTTACATTTGAAAAGGGAAGTTGCCATTATGATGTTTGTTCAGGGAAATAAGAAGTCAGAGGGCAAACTTTCCAGGATATGAGTGCAGGATTTCAAATTACAGCATTTGAAAAATGAGATGAAAACAGTTCTAAAGGCCAATACATATTATCAGGTGTTATCAACACCTCTCATATGATTTCTGCATCAAAAAAAAGTACTAATTCTATAACAGTTAGATCCCTAAATTACAACCATCACATTGCACATTGACACTGAAACAATTTATATGAGGTCAATCTAGTGCTTTTAATTTATAAAAATCATAAACTCATTTATTCTCTAAATACCCAATAATTTGTTTAGCACATAAAAGCAAGACTGTATAAAACCTGACTCTGGTCGCTGGGGTTTTCATTGTAGCTATAGAGGCAAACAAGACTGAAAATAAAATTTGACTTGTGACTACTCCCAAAAGAAATTCTAGAAAGTAAATACAAAGACAGGTTTTAGCAGACACTTCAGAAAAATGATAATTTGACCATTTAAAAAATTAATTTTTGGAAGGTAGAACTTATAAAATACTTGGCTTCCTTTCATTCCCAGGTCATTACCTTTATTTACTTTTACACAGAATATTTTCCTCCAAGGTTAAGATTAAAAATTAGTCACACATGATGCTTATATATTCTACAGTCATGTATATTAATCAATAACCAAGTAGAAAGCAGCTTTTTACTTTTGATTCTTTGAGTGGTAATGACTCATTTCCACCTTTGATTCCAGACATGGTTGATCCTTTTTTCCTACAGAGGTCATCTGTACTATTCTGAGAGTGTGGAGTTATTTGTTCAGTTGTTGCATATTAGTTCTTCAGGAGTTAAGAGATCTGAACAAATACAGAGTCATACACTACATTATATTACTCTTTATTAGTGGGGAAATTTAAGTCTAGAGATCAGCATTAAGTCAGTTCCTAAAATCTGCTTGTTCTCTGTAAGGGACCTCAAAGTGACCTCCAAGTTGTGTTATAAGTTTTTGCCTTTGTTACTAATTAAATAAATAGCTATATTTGCATTATTTTTCTTTTTAGTTAAGTTATGACATTGGTTCTATGAAGGAACTTGAGCAATGAAAAACTAACTTAAAGACAAAGAGTGTCAATTTCCCATTTAAGTAGGAAGACTGTGTTTTGCATGCTAAGGTACCTGACATTTAGCATCTACTGTGCAGTAACTTTTTACAATTAATATGTCAGTATCACATGTCAAAGGGCATTTCATTGAAGTTTGAAGCAGGCACAAGGAACGATTTATTAAAACTCAAACTTTTCAGATCTTGGTTACCTGCTCTTCATAAAGCAATTTACCTAAGAACCCTGGGGAGTAAAAAAAGTGACTCAAAACTTGACATTATTTTTTATCCTTGCATGGAGTGCCCGTATATACACTGGCAGGTATATAGAAGGATTTGACAACCTTGGGGGCAATATTTGGGTAATCATTTTTTGTTCATCACATATAATGTATCTGCTTCTTCTGCTCTATCCTTTTTGTGTTTGTGTTATTAAGTGTCATCCTATGCAAATACATTCACCCATTGTATGCAAAAAGATGATTACCATAAATTTTTTGAATGTGTTCTCATTTCAGAAAGGAAATTCTATTCCTCAAGGGCACATAGTTTTGCCCCTTCATATATGTTTTTGAATTTCCAATATAAATACATTCATCTCTTCCCCTCCTCATGAAATTAATGGCATTTTTGCAAAGTTAAGCTGTATTTGCTTCTTCATAAAAAGTCTTAATAATTTTCTTTGTTACATCACAGCTGCAGAGTAACCATAGCAACCAACTTAAGTATCAGAAATAGTTATTACTATGTGCCTTCCATGTCTGGAATGTGCAAATGGAAAAAATGCTATTAAAGTATATTCAAGAAAAAAATTCAGTTTTACAAAGGCCTTTATTTTTGCTAATGTCCTTGCTTTCATTTTGCTTAAGTAAATTATTATTGAAATTAAAGTTCTACTTGTTTAATATCCATATGGAAACATTCAAAAGCAATAGAGATAATATCAGACTCATTCATAAGATCAAAGATGATCTGGTTTTGTGGCCTTAGTCCTGACTTTTGAAGATATGGGTGCTTTTAGTAGTCTTTTATGAAATAGCAGCAGGTATTTGGATCTCTGGACCCATTCTCAGCGGTGTTAGTGTATTACGTTCTGATAATCTTGAACTAAAATCTGTTAGACTCCACTTTCCTAGTTTTTCTCCTATACTTACAGACCATAGTTTTCTTTGTTATCTAATGAAAAATTTTGGAATAGCTTCAGATTGACAGAAGATTTACAAAGTTAAATTATGGTATAGCCCTTTTGATTTTAGCCTGATTACTTAGTTCAGGCAAAGTTTGCCAGTTTTCTCCCTTTCAGTTACTATTTTGCCCTTCTGCTAATCTGTTCTTTGGTAATGAATCACAGAACTAAGCCAAAAGCCAAATGAGTGGAGTTTAAATTCCATCTAATCTAGAAGGGGGAACAATCTACTTATGATTTTTAAAATTCCTTTCTCCTCCCCACCCCATATTTTCCCCAGTCATTTATTTCTGTCAGTTTGGATTCATGCACAATGCAGTACAAATGCAGGTTGTTTATTTTGTTACTCAAATAATTCCCACTTTGGGCAGTTTTTGTTCTTTCAGGATGTTTCCTAAGTGTCTTTGACACAATTATCATTCTTTTGATTTTTGAGCACTCCCTTGCAGTCTAGCACTGCCAAATGCTCCAGACTCATCCTGTCTGCTTCACCCTAGAATTATTCATTTATCCAAAACACTTTGGTAACTTTTACTGGCTTTTAAAAACCAAAATTTGGATGCTGGAGAGATCACAGTTTGTTTGTAGTTGAACAGATTCCTGCTGTTTCAACAATTTCTTTTTTGCACACACTATTAGCTCTAACCAGATTGCTGTAGAGAAAGGGAAACTACCAAATCCATGTTACTCTCCTATTTGCCTAGTTCACAATGGCTAACTGAAAACATGGGCATCATAGGCATATACCTTGAGATTGCTGAAAATCATATTTTCATCTCATAATGTGAAAAAATCATAAGTTTATAAAGCTAGTGGGAAGTGGCATTTAGGGTTAGGGTGCTTCTAGCTACCAAAAAAAAAAAAAAAAAACAGTTTTAAAGACAGAAATTTGTGTGTTACTATCTTTGTACTATGGGTAGAAGAAGACCAGTTAGAGTTGGTAGCTGGGCAATATGGAGGTTCTGCTTGACCTCATTGTCTGTCTCTTGTCTACACTTCATGATTGTAGAATGTCTGATGCAGATCCAAGCTGCATATTCCCAAGTAGTTGCTTCTTAGTGCATAAAGAAAGATAGATTTTACCTTAGGCACTTATTTTTTTCTTTATCAGGCAAAATAACGATTTCTAGGAGTTGTATCACAGGGCAGTACAGTGTCACCAACCCAGAAACTGTCCTGCAAAAGAGTAGGGTATAGGGTTAACACTTTTGGTTTAAACCAATCATGATTTATTCTCTAGAGTTCAGAAAGAGATTACCTTTCTTAAACTATTGCTACCCAACTCAGATTGGAAGAAAACCAAAATAATCCAGTCAAATCCCAAATGGTAGAAAACATTATATAACAAAACTTATGCTGGTTCCAAAAAGTAGTCAAATAATCTTATTGTGTAAAATTTTTTGAAAGATTTTTGTTTGTTTGTTTTCTTGGAATATATCTCATCATCTCTGAGTAATGGAAATAACCACAAAATTATGGGCCCTTGGTGATCTTGTTTCAGCAAAACATGCACTTTTGATTGTGTCCTAGTCTATCGGTCAGGGGGATGGTCAGGTGTGTAAATCTCTGCTGGGGATGCAGCTACAGTATTTGGGACTCACACTGGTGACAGGAGACAGGAAATGGTGAAATGGTGCTTCGTGTTTTAGGATTTGAAATAAGTGGTAAGGTGAATGCAGGAATATCTCCTTAATCTTCTTTTCTTATGAGTTCATTTGTGTGCATGTTTATGTTTGAAAGTTTAATTTTTGTGTGTGGATATTTTGTTTACAGCACTATGAATCGTTCCCTAACATTAGAGGGCACACTGA
Organism: Galemys pyrenaicus; assembly: GCA_019455555.1. Taxonomy (NCBI): domain Eukaryota; kingdom Metazoa; phylum Chordata; class Mammalia; order Eulipotyphla; family Talpidae; genus Galemys; species Galemys pyrenaicus. The sequence goes on from JAGFMF010011523.1 coordinate 4,901,068, forward strand.
CTTTCTATCTGGACAATTCAGATTTCAACACATTGTTCCGGGGTTTCATTATGTCCTCTAGAAAACTGCATGAATCATAGACTTTCTTGGAAAATCTATTATCTTTTACAAAATACATTAAGATGTACATTAAGAATCAAGGATGGGAAATGCTCTGTCAGTAGAATTAATATTGGGCTGATTAGTAAGAAATAATTGGCTATTTCAGTTAAATTCAATAGGAAAAGATACTTATGATTCCATATACATTATTGTAATTGTCAATTTAGTTAATTTCTTAGGAATAAGTTGTAAAACTTAAGAGAAATTGATTCACTCTTTATATATCTGCAGTGACTGAAAGAAATATCCCCATTTCTCATGTCCGGTTTCTATCTGTAGAAGTGCTTTGTGGTAGAAATCTAACTTACTTTTTTAACACTCCCCAGTATAAACAGAGTTTAACATAAGAACATAAAACATGGAGTTTAATATCCTGGGTTCCTAGATCTGTATCAACCACTGACTGGCTGAATGATCTTGGCCAGGTTAATTCAGTTTCTTTTGCCTTATCACTGAAACTTAAATAACAACAACAAAACAACCTATTTTTAATTTGCTAGCCTCATAACATGATTTAACATGTTCAGTTCCTGGGGCCTCCCTGGTGGCGCAGTGGGTTAAGCAACGCACTATGAAACAAATCACAGCCACTGCAGCACAAGTTCGATCCCTGCTGCCGGCCAGGGCGGGGACCCACATGGTGCAGCAGACCTCTCCTGCTGTGCCCGCTGCTCCCCTCAGCAGTGTCCTTCAGTCGATCTGCCTGTTCTGCTCCCAGCTCTCTGTGGTGAATCTTCTCACCCCCCCACACCTCTGGCCTGTACCCCAGTGCTTGTATGCATAAATAAATAAATCTTTAAAAAAAAAAAAACATGTTCAGTTCCTGGTGAGACATAAGAGTTAAAGTTGTGGTTGTTATTGCCATTATAATAATGCATGTAACAATTAAATTAAAACCTCTTTTTATAGTTGTCATCCCAACTATGTATATACGTAATGCTAAGTGATAAACAAAGAAATATAATAAAATAATTCATAGGTGTCAATCTAAGGTAAAAGATATTTTTCTATTATGTAATAAATAATTTTACTGTAATATGTAAAGAAACATTTGAATTTGGGTGAGAAAGGATGTTTTCTTCCACAGGTGACTAGAAATCCACAGGGAAGTGCTAGTGACAGTGGCAATGGCAATAATGACATCACAGGTACAACCTGAGACCCTGAAAGTGCTCTGGGTAGGGATTATGGTTAAGCTCCTTGACCACCCTTGGTCAGTGGCCTGGATTCTTCTCTGTCAAATTATTCAACATGAAAGAGCAATATTCTTAGATGTTGGATGTTTTGAGGGATGGTGGTAGTAAAGCTTAATGTTTAGGCCTCTGGTATTCTAAGCTCTTTTTTCATTAATAAAGTTTTGGCAAGATCAAAATACAGTATTTGAGTTTTTTAAATTCACTTTCTGTAACAAAATCTTGATTTAAAAAAAATATTAGAAGACTATTCATGGCATCTCTAAAATGAAAAATAATATATAATTTCCCATGAAATGAAAGTATAAAATGATCAGCTAAGAATATTTTCTCATTAAAAAAGTCTGCTTTTTAATTAAACATATGTGTGAATATATGTATACACACATATACAAGTGCATTGTATATGCATATATATATACACACATGTAGATGTATGTAGGTATATCTGTCTGAAAAGACAAACCTTACTCTTTAAAGCAAATGTACTAAGAAAGTTCTGTCTAGAAACAATACAAATGTATACCGATGGGTTGATGCACAAGTCAATTTGTAATATGTTAATACAATTAAATAATAAATTTTAAAAGAACAAAATATTGCTACACACACTAGCATGGCAGAATGTAAGATCTCCTGAAGGAAGAGATAGTATACTAATGTTACTTCCAGTAAAAAAATTAAGTAAAAGAAGGAAAAACTAATGTTTGAGGATAGAAATATAGAGGTTCCTTCTATGCAGAGGAATACATTGGGTGTGCATTAGGAAAGAGCAGTAGGGGACCTATGCACTGATGTAGTTGTTTCATAAATCTGTGTTGTGGTCACATAGGTACTTATATATATGAAAAAATCATCATCAAGCTGCTTTTGTAAAATTAATGTGATTTATGCAATTTACTATCTCTGTGGGTATATCATTATATCTATGTTTCTATAATTTTGAAGAATGTTCCTTAATAGTTTTTAAGTACAGTGAAACAGGAGACTACTACATTCTCATGGACCATTAAACAAACCACAGCAAATCAGCCTATAATCAGGCTGTAGATAAAATGTAGGATTTTTAATAAACTTTAGAGTTCAGATAAAAAATAATACATGTTTGTACCCCTCCTGATTTAGTTTATTTAAAATTCTTTTTTAAAAGATTTATTTATTTATGCATCTAAGAACTGGGGTACAGGATAGAAGTGTGGGGGGGTGAGAGGATTCACCAGAGACAGAGTAGGGAGCAGAACAAGCAGATCCACTGAAATGTACTGCTGAGGGGAACAGCAGGCAAGGCAGGAATGGTCTGCTGTGACATGTGGGTCACCTCCCTGGCCAGTGATTCAACTCATGCTGCAGTGGCAGTGGATGCTTCACAGTGTGATGCTTAACTCCTTGCACCACCAGGGAGGCCCTGTTTATTTAAAATCCAAATGAAGTGGGAACTTATATTTTCATTTGATGACTCTGGTAACTGTGAACTGAAATAAAGTCTGGGGCCAAGTAATCCTGTACTGTATATATATTATACATCACTTTAACTTCTACTACCATTGCCAGACAAATCCCCTTGAATAGATATCTCATTAGCCAAATACAAATTTCCTTGTGATTTTCTTAAAGATTTATTTTTTTTATGCATACAAGAACTTGGAAACAGGCCGGAGGTGGGGGGTGTTGGTGAAAGGAGTCACCAGAGACAGAGTGGGGAGCAGAACAGGCAGATCCACTGAAATACACTGCTGAGAGCAACAGCAGGTGAGACAGGAGAGGTCTGCCTCGCTATGTGTGTCACCTCCTTGTCAGCCGACCGAACTGGAGGTGCAGTGGCTGTGAACAGCTTCATAGTGCTGCACTTTAACCCCTTGCACCACCACCAGGGAGACCCCTCTTTGTTATTATTAAGCAGCAAAGTCTTTTCTTCAGTGAAATTTAATTCATGGATTCTACACTTGTTAAACTTGGTAGTAGCAGAACCTCAGGTAAGAGAAAATTTTTCTTTACAATTAAGCATTGATCGCTTCTCAGCCTTTTGGCTAAGATCAAGTGCAGTACAATTAAGGATTGAAATACAATGCTACCATTCAAATAGGACCTGGTGGTATGCGTGGCCATCTCGAAGCCCTGGGGAACCAGGACACAGTGCCAACAGATGGCCACACTTTTTTCAAGATTGATCTTGCCTTTCTGGCACCAGACTCCTACTTCAAGTTTGCCAAGAATGGTCAGCATGTCATGTGTTAGTTGCTGGCAGGGGCTACCCCGTGACTTTATAGTCCAGCTCACAGTGGGCTCTTGATTAAGGAGTCTGTGCTGCTCCCAGCTCCAGCAGGACTGCCTTCAACAGAGTCATGAGACAGTACACCTTTAATATTATTTGCACAGTAGGTGGGAAACAGAGTTGTTTTTGGCTTTATGCCTCTGACTATAAAGGTTACATTGAGGGGCATTTAAGCAGTCACTTCTCTATCAAGCAGAGCAAATTAAAGGGGGCAGTGACGGCTGCTGGGATGTTAGCATGGACAAAGTCCAGTCATGCCTGCAGCTTCTAGGGCTGGCAAGGGGAAGAAGGTATATGCACTACTGGACAACAACGTAGCATCATCCGTGTCTCAGTAGGAGTAATTTGAGGTTAGGTGTTGACAGATGGTGTTCTCTCAGGATCCACTAGGCACTTTCCGTAAGTGGAGATTAACAGGTTGTTTCAAGATACTCAAGTCTAGCATTTTGTGAGTTAGGATTGTAAAAAAAAAAAAAAAAGAGAAATTTTCAATATATCTTTATAAAGAGATGGGTGAATGAAAAGCTCATGGTTGACCAAAGAATGACTATTCTGTAGCTATTTCTTAAAACTACTGAAAAAAAATAAAGTTTATTATAAGGAGCCTATGCCAAGATACCCAAAGGCAAATGAAAGAGAAGTATTGTGCTTTTGATTTAACCTAAAGAAAAGCAACTGTATGCTATACAGAAACATCATACATGCAGCACACAGTTATAACTATCTTTAACTCATAAATGCAAAACTCTGGACTAAAAATAAAGAAGGAACCATGTTACTCAGACATTCAGATTTTCAAAGAATTAATAAATTTTACCCAAATATAATAATAGTGTATATTTATAATAAAATATTAGAAAAGGGTTAGTAAAATAGAGTGGAAAATTAAATATTACCCAAATCAAACCATTCACCAGTGACTATACTTTGTGAATTCTTTTCAGGTTTTTTTTTTCTTTTTTCCATCAATCAATGCAGCCAGTATTAATGAGATTCTATAATATTTTAAACAGAAATTATTCAGAATAGTCACAGCATTGTATGGGAATTTAATATCTAAAGCTGTAATGAAAGCTCCTTTCCACTTTTTTCATCTTCAGTAGCACAGGAAAGAGCCATTTAACAGGAGAGGATAATACCACAAACATCTGTACAACATCGTTTATGCGTATCTTCGCTCCATATTCTCTACTGTGAGTTATGTCACTTTTTAGAGGCTAAAAATAACAAGCATTCGATAATTACATACTGAACTAGCATGTTCTTAAGTCTTAATCAGGTCTTATCTTTTTCATATATAGTATAAGGCCAATTGATACGTCCCTCTCAATTGTCACCATCTACTTAAAAAGGAACCTGAATAATGTCTTTAAGTAATTTTTCTTCCTCACCATTTTTAGTTTTCACCAAATGCAGTTGCTTCTCTCCTCTACATTATTTTTAAATGTATGTAGATCCCCTCTTACACTTTGACACTAACCTAGAATTGCTGCTTAGTTAAAACAAAAACTTTCCCTGCATCTGGGATTTAATCTCTCTAACCTTTCCCTTACTCCACAAACATACACACAGAGATACATACGAACACTACTTTCTGAGTTTTTAAAAATATATGCATTTTGACATATATATTCTCTCCTAAAAATGATCCATAATTCTCTGTGTTTCTTATGATATAATATCCAAATTTCTCAGCAAGACATGCAGTGATCGTTGAGGATGTGGACCTGTCTTGCTTTCTGTTTCTTGCCTCCTTCACTTGGGTTCTCTTGAAGCTATCTGCCTCTGTTCATCCACTGTCCTCTGCTGATGCTTCTCTCTGTGATGGTCCTTTGCTCCAAGTTGGCTCATTTCTATTCGTGATTCAGAATACATCTCAGGTGTTATATTCCTTGATTTATCAAGTTGCCTTACTTATGATTATAACCATGGAATCTTCTGAAGCTGTTGAGGAGTAGCTTCATAGAGATTTTGATATCTAATAGGGATTGAAAATACCAAATCCTGGCAGTATTTTCAGAATTTATTATGAGTTTAAGAAAGAAAGCTAATTCACATAGAATGGTTAGTTGAAAATATTTTGGTTATACTGTTTTAAAATTTGTTCAATAAGTTTTAGCTACCTATAATTCCTAGTACTAAGATATCCTATGCACCTGGAATGATGTCATTACTAAAAGCAATTAAAATGGCCAGATAAAATATTTTGCAAAAAATAATCGTTTATGAAAACATGAGCAATATGGATATCTAAATGGAAAAGTGAAATTAAAATGTCTAGCTCATGCTATGTATGTGTATATACATAAATCTTAATAGAATATAGATCTAATGTGAACAGCACAATTTCAACTTTTATAAGAACATATTGAAATATTTTGCACTCGATGTAGAAAATATTAAATAAATTGAGAAAAGCATGGATTTAGAGAAAAATTATGACCAATTTGAGTACATTAAAATTACAACCTTTGGTAGCAAAGCTCGTACATGCCTTGTAGTTTGGTTCTGGGGAATTGTTTTCTCTCTGTGGTGTATTGTTCCCTGAGGGCTTGGTTGGACATTTGTACTTTTCTTTCTCCCTATTGTTTTCTTTGGGTTTGCTCAGCTGTAGTAGGCCTTTTGTTTGATGTGAGTCCATCTCCCCCCAACTGTTTTGGGTGTTTTCTTGATATTGGGCAAAGCAACTGGGCTCTTGTGGAATCTGGGTTGTGCTAGAGTTCTAAGCCTTGTTCTGGTGGAGAGAGGCTTGGATAGTGGGAAAACTATGGTTTTCTCTGTGGGGAGAAATCCTATATTGTGCAAAAACAAACAAGGATATTTAAAAATAAATAAATAAGTGATAACCTCTCTTTCCAAAATGCATATTGAGGAAATAACAACCAAAGCTTGGGAGGAGAGGTTGCTGGTAATAAAATTCAAATTTAGTATCTAGAACAGATAATGCATCACACATATTTATAAGAGAAAGATAATGAATATAAAAACACAATTGACAAAACAATATATGAACTGGGAACTAAACCAAAGGAATCATATCAACAGGTAATGAGCATACATATACACACACACATATGCTTACACTTGGAAAATTCAAATCATAGAGTGACTGACAAGTATTAAAGTCTGATATGTCACATGCTAGAAATACTGTAAAAATAATTTTATTTTGCTGAACAGTAGGGTTAAGGAAAGTTAACTGAAGCAACTAAAGCAATACTGAGAGAATTTAACAGGTAATATCTTAAATGGGATTTATATAAACATAGATTCAGAAAATTACATTCCTATAATATATACCAGAGTAAGTGTTACTTCTATATACAGGGAGATATGAACCTGGATGTTAATGGGAATTTTTAAAAAATTATTTACACAAATATATGTCACTAAATAGCAGTAAAAGTTAATGAACTGGAGCTACTTGTGTTAATATTTGAAAATATCATTGAGGGCCTTCCTGGTGGCGCAGTGGGTTAAGCATCGCCCTATGAAGCAGACGACAGCCACTGCAGCACGAGTTCAATCCCTGCTGCCGGCCAGGGAGGGGACCCACATGGCGTAGCAGACCTCTCCTGCCTCGCCCACTGCTGCCCTTGGCAGTGTACTTCAGTCAGTCTGCCTGTTCTGCTCTCCACTCTGTCTGGTGAATCCTCTCACCTTCTGCAACTTTGGCCTGTACCCCAGCTCTTGTATGCATAAATAAATAAATCTTAGAAAAAAAAAGAAAATATCATTGAATGAAAAAATAAGATACAGCAGCAAATATCCACTGTTATTTTTCATATAAAAATTGAAGTAGGCTAAACAGTACTATATATTATGTTACCATAATAGCATATATATATACTATATATTATGTTACCATAATACCATATATATTGTTCAAAGCATAGGCAAACTTAATATAAATAAATGCTGGGAATGAATAAAAATAAATTTTTATCTGATGGAATAGGATAACTATTATTGGAGACACAATTTTTTCTAATTTTTTTTGTTAATGCTTGTTTACTTTGCATGTGTGTTTGTTTTATTGTTCTTTAATGACTTTCTGTATGCTGAAATAATTTATTGTAAAGTTCAAAGAAGCAATTTTTTTTTGAAATGACAGAGAAGCTTAGTCCATTGATTAGTAACAATGGAATGTAGATTTTGGGGTACATTATTGCTTTTCATTAATGCTATTCCTAGTTTTATGAATTAACTATTCACAAAGTATTTCCCTTTTCACTTTTCTAAAGGACATGTTGCTGATGTGCTCTTTGCAAAGCAATTTGCTGAAAGAAGCAATTTAATTTATTTCCATTTATGTTTCTTCAGTGATGACTTAGCCCCACATGAAGGACTTGAAGAGATCCAAGGAGAATGTCAGTCATAGGCTGATTAGCATGAACTTCTCTAAGTGATGCATAATCTTTGACAACCATGGTAGGAACTTATTCTTTTAAGAGATTGGAGGACAGGCACCTATAGATGTCATCTGCCAGCTCTAATTTATTAACTGACTTATAACCTGCTTTCATGGGCATTCATTATATTCCTTAACCTTGACCTTCTCTTTTATAGCTTGATATTGTTATTACAATAAAATGCCCTTTCCCACTCCTTACTCCAAGTAGAGAAATTAATAAAGGCATTTTTTAAAATGTGAAACAGAAAACCAAAGAAGTGCTGAGAACAGTGTCACTTCAGAGAACTCAGGTCAAGAAGGACCCATTTGTATAAATCTTTGCAGTACTTTCACTCATGTCAATTAATTACACCCTGATATTTCTAAATCACATGATCTTTTAGCAATAAAATGACCTTTTCATAGGGATTAGGCCTGCCTGACTTATTTTGAAAATCTGATTACTACATGATTGTATGAAATACCCATTTTAATTAGATGGTGACTAAAATTACAGAAATGTTTTAGGAAAACTTTTCCTCCATTCTAGTAGTTGGTAACCTTTTTCAGGAAGGGTCAAAAAATAAATCTTATGAGAGACCAATAGGTAAGCTAATGGATAGGATATTGGCAATCACTCATAAATATGAAACCATTTTTAGGTTGCAGTCCATAAAAAGGGGGGAATGCGGCCAATGTGATATATTTTAGATGTATGCTATCCGATGACACTTCAACTTCATTTTTGAGTTTTTAGTAGGAATGGTTGATGACAGCATAGTCTCAGGAAGACCAGCTATTCAACCATGTGCAGTGGGGGCATGTATGTGTCCCTTGGCTTCTTCCCCAGTCCCTTCTGGGGTCCTTGGCTAACCCTATACAGCTGAGTACATCACCCACAGTAAAAGCTTTCGATTCAGCCCCTTGCAGTCAGCCTTGCTTTTTTTCTCACTTTGGGCAAAAACAGTAAAAGTAGTATAGAAGTGTTTCTTTTTTTAGAAAGACTGAATCAACTAACATGTCATTAAATTTGATATAGAAATGCTAAAAAAAAGTGTAATGGTGCAATTGAATATGATGTTGAGATGGGCAACACACTGAAGTTGTTGTGAAGATTGCTTATCTGAGCTGCACTAACATTGCTAAAGTACGATAATATGCTTTGACAGATTGTCATATCATATCATATAACAATATAATATAGAATATAAAAACATTCTGAAAATATAATAATGAGGCTCTTTCAAATTGATTTGTCTCATTGCAAATGATTAATCAATATTACTTTTTATTGATTTCAAGTTAGAAATTAAGACAGATTTTATGAGACTGTTTTTCCTGATAAACACAAATTTTGAAGTTTTTCAAGTGACTTTTAGGGAGTTATTTTAATATTGTTTTAGTGCAATATATTATTTCTCTAGCACTATAAAACATGGCTTTTAGTTGCTATTCCTTAAATAATTGGAATAACATTTAAGAACACCAGACTTAAAATATGCAAAGAAATTGCATATGTCTCTCACTTGTATGTTGAGTTCATAGAACACTGGATAAAACCCAGTTAGACAGTTTATGATTAATATTTTACAAATTTTTCTTTAATAAAAAGAAGCAGAAAGATGACATTAGTGATCAGTGAATATGAGAGTATTGCTGAAAAATTCCTGGAAGAGATGCCTGACTTTCTGGATTAATTTTACTGTATTTATTTATTTTATAACTTTTTTGAGGTAACATCCCTTTATAAAACTGTATATGATTCAGAGATATATGTTCATAGCTCTACAGATATGGGTTACCACATCCACTACCAAAGCACCCATAGCAACTATAAATTTTGGGTGATAATGATGTGTAGGTTCATCACTTGTAACAGATGTATCACTCTGGTGAGGATGTTGCTAATCAAGTAGTGAGGGCAGATGGTATAAGAGAAATCTGTATGTTCTGTGCAATATTATTGTATATCTATATACAAAATTGCAAAATGACCTTTATTTTTTAGCCAAATTGAAGAGAGGTAGATGATGTTAAAACAATGTAGAAATCTTATTTTACCTTTTTGTAAACAGCTAAATGAAAATTTCCATTTGTGTTATCATTGATTTTATTGTATTATATATATCCAATAGGAATTCATTTGTTCTAAACATAAAATACAAACTGATTTCACTTATTTGGTGTAGAATGCTATGTTCAGAATGCTGTTTCAGGGATTGTTGTTATTTCCCCAAGAGATAATATATTTCATTTAATTTTCATGTTGTGTGCCCATACATATAATTACAAGAAATTTAATCAGCTACAAATACCTTCACAGAAAAAAGCCTGGGAACATGGTTACTGGTAATTGGAACTGCTTTTCAACTGCAAATTGCTCACTTTGTGAAGGTTTCATTCACAGACCGTTTTTTAATACATTTCAAAACAACACTTGAAGTTCAATTTAGTTTACTGATGCATACAATTATTTTTTGGGTAGAAAAATACGAAATTGTGGAAAGGGATAAAAGTTATACCTACTGGGAGTCATTGAAGCCTATCTCAAAACAGAAAGGAAAGACATACAAGTAATCTAAATTTATTAGGACAAATTGGGGCCAGAACTAGAGGTAGAGAATCTACAATCAAAAGAGTCATGATCAATACCTACTTGTATAAGTCAAGTTCCCAGCAGAAAATAAGTTGCATACACAATATGGTACACTATTTTAAAGGAGGACTTGTAGAGAAATTATTTATCAAGACATGGGTAGGATTCTGGGACACCCAGAGAGCAATACCACACCCCGTGGACTGTTATCTGTAGATCTGTTACCACTTCTCAGCCAGAATAGGATGGGTGTGGGGAAGGACCTGTACAGGAAACTAGAATAAGAAAAGAGTGTAGAAAGAAGCTTCCTTGACAGAAATATTGACCTTTTATTGAGGGACAGAAGCAGAACAGGGTCACCCTGCAGAGATGGAACTGGAAGAATTAACTCCATGTCCTCAGTGTTCTCTCAGCCTTTGATCACCTGTAAAATCTCCAATTGCCTTAAATCAATAGGAAACCGGCAGAATTTAAGGAGTCTATTGATGTACCATAACAAAGTCAGTCTCCTGGGATGAAGAGCATGGGGAGAATGATTGAGAATGGATTTTTAGGAACAAAAATGTTAAAGTTATGTTAAAGCTTTTTAACATAAAATAAAACTTTTAACCACCTGTGTAGACTCTAAGAATAAGGAAATCAGAATAAAATAGAATAAATATAGATGGAATAAACAAAGGTGATTTTTAAAAACATTTCCTACTACTTGAAACTTAATTACCCACTTTTAAGTCAAATAATATCTAGTATATAAGATGAAAAGGAGATGTACAGATAGAAAATAATTTAATAAGTATATGAAAATCATAACATTAATTTAAAAATTAAGAACTTCTTTAGACATGCATCTCTAAATTAGTAGCTATTCTTAAAATGTTCACTGTGGCTTCCATATATATGTTTTTAATTTCCAAAAGCATTTCATACATAAAAAGCATATGGTACAGGAAAAAGAACATCTTGATACTGCAAGAAAGCTTTTAAAATAGAAATTTAAGATATATGAATTCATATGTTTATAAATTTGTATTTTTAAAGGATTTTGTAATGTGGAGTTGACTTTTCATTCTATTTTAATGCACACTTTAAGTTGAAAAACTTAGTCATGTACAAATGACATCAATGTTCATCATCTTCTTTGTTAAAAAATGCTCTGTGGGTTGAATAAATTCTGTTGTATCTGCCACATACTTTTGGAAAGGACATAGAATCTAAAACCAATGTTATTTTATTTTGAAATACGATGTGATTTGAATTTCTTATCATGACTTGGGAGGCAGCTGTTTTTCCTTCAAAAAAAAGAAAAAAGATGTTTAGATCACACCCATATTAAGTATGAGGCAAGACTCAGAGACAGACATAGGGTCACTAGAGATAAAAAACCTCTCTGCAAAAAAAAAAAAAAATCATAAAGTGTAAAAGGGGTTTCCAGATAACTGAGCATTAATGGCCTTTCTGTTTACTCAGTGTAGGGAGGGCAGAGGAAATCAAAGGTAAACCTCTAGAGGCAATGTTGGGTTCCATAAAGCCATTGAAAGTTACAGATTTACACAAGGGATTCTGCAGGGTGAGTGTTTAGAAAGTAGATTTCTCAGCATGTTCTGGCATGATAAGGGTTTTAAGGCAGATGGATATAATGTGAATATAATTAAACCCTTTTCAGATAATGGTGTAACAATACTGTGTTCTCCCAGGATAGGCAGAACTGCAGCTCTGAGTACATTTCATTCATTTATACCTATGTGCTCTATTTTATTTCAGGGTTTCATTAGGAACAATTTTCATGCATATTGCTCCCAAGACCTCACTTTATTGTTCTAACATCTCCAGTCTCTTAAATAAAGATTCACAGAGGAAGAAAAGAATAAGAGAATCAAGGAAATAAATGGAAGGGACTAGAACAAAATAAATGAAGAAGGAATTTTCAGGCAATATTTTTATATAGACATTATTATTGCAAACTTATTTTAGAAAATTTTTATTATCAGTGTTTTTGTAGTCACATAGGAGAGTTGAAAAAAAATGGGACTTAATATTTTAGAACAAAAAAACTAATTTCCTTAGTTTTAGGATAATTTTACTTCACTACTATTCTTTACGTTTATTAATCTTCTCACTTGCTCTTAACCTGGTTTGCTTTTTCTTCTGGAAAGAAAATTTAACAAACTTTATTTTTTCATGTTTTAATTAAATGAGTATTGAATAGTTGTCTAATACTTAATCTAATACTTAAAAATTAGTAATCTAATACTAAAAAAATCCATAATTCATGCATATGCCTATCTTTCTTAACCTAAAACACAAGCAATGGAGCAAAATACATTGTTTCAAGTTGATAAGAAATTGAGAGAACTTATTCTTATCTGAAGTAGGGCTCATATACTGAGTGAAAAGAAACCTTACTAGTACCTTCATTGATTATAAACAGAGATCTATAATAAAACAGAGAGAAACTGATTTAAGAAGAAAAATTTCATTATTTGCATTGTAAAATGACAGACTATATGTTTATAGTTCATATATGGCCCATGAATATCAAGGAAAAATAAAAATATGAGCACACTTGGGAAATTATTACATCATATTCATCTTTGTGTTGTTCTTTATTTTATTCTTAAATTCCTATTACAACACTTGGCATTTAACAATAGTTCAATATTATGAGGGTGTAAGGGAAAATTCCCTATTTCTCTGGGTTCTTCTAGCCCTAGATGAGTAATCAAAACAAGTTAGCAAAGGAAAAATCAATTTAATAACATACATGTGGAGAATATACATGTTTGTAAATTCTAAACAATAATGGAACAGACCAGGAATATTTATTCTGTGTTTAAGGACCCACAACACCAAGGAAAGAGAGGGAAGGGGAAACTTCATATGATGAAAAGAGGATGACCCTTTTCTTTTACTCTTAGAGTAAAAGATGAATTTCTCAGATAGTGAGAACATGTAAGATAAACTTACACCTGGGTGATGTACCTCATTTTACATCTAGGCCATAAAAATGGGGAGACATTGTTTCTCTTTGATTAAGTAAAGGGAAAATAACTGAAAGAAGGACAACACCTCTTAGCCTCTTGGGCCTGGAACACATTCTACCAGTAATGGTAATAGACTTCCAAGGCACATAGAACCTTAACAGACTTTTAGTTCCCATACTGCTATGGTCACTGTCATCTGAAGAGCCCTAGTCAGGCATATTGAAAAATGCCTCTCTGACCCTTCTGGGGAGAGACATCCTAGAGAGTTTCATAAGTAAATATAAAAATAAATGAATGCAAAACAAAATGGTCAGTGAGAAAAATTCTGTAAAGAAAAAAAGAAAGCCAAATCTAGAAATTATAACTTGCAAAATTATAATAATTTTAGAAATAAACAGAATCACCAGAAATAACATCACTCAAGTACAAGTCTGGCATCCTTTATTTATGAAAAGGAGAAGTGGAAACCACTAGGGACAGCCTGGTATAATAGGAAAGAAAGCACCTGAAGGATGAGAAACCTTGGCTCTGACTTAAGCATTTGACCATAATTAAGCCGAGTTATTTTCCTCATTATATATAACTCATCATAGCTGACTTATTTTCCTCGTTAGAAAAATAAAGATTAGACTATGTAATTACTAACATTTCCTTCTAACATTCAGTAATTCGTAATGCAAACAAAAGACTGATGCATTATTCTGTAGAAATATATGTCCTTAGAAACAACAGTAGAATGCTCAGTTTTGCATGAAGTGACAGATTTACAGACCCAAAGTGTAATTAACCTAGCCTTCTAGTTCACACTGTAGAGAATTGAATATTATGAACAGTCAACTCATATGGTGCACTCACACACACACACATACACATATATGCACAAATGCAAAATCTTTTTGGCTGCATGACTGTGATTTTCTAGCATTCTAAATAGAAGTGTTGAAAGATCACATGATCGTATTCTATTTTTTGTAAATCAGCATCTGAGACTGGATCAAAACAAAGCCCAGTAGACAGGTGCCAACTATTCTCTTCTAAAAATAATTTCTTTTATGACAAATATTTTAACTGCTTAAGAATATTGGAAAATTGGAAAGATCAATCAATGGAACCCCAAGTTTTGAAAAAATGTTTAAAGAAATTGAAAACAGATGTGATTGAACTAAAGAAAATACAATCTAAAATACAGTATAAAGAGGATTTTTATTACGAGTGGGAGTGATTTGGGGAGTGTTCACTGGTCAGGCAATGATTCAAGGGAATTGTTTCAAAAACTAAATTTAGGCAGTCTTTTCAATTGCACTCCTCCCTTAAATCCATTTGTGTCCAGTACCTGGAATTTTTTTCAGGATGAGGCTTTGTGTGGGAATACTGGGCATAGGGAAGGAATAAGAATGTCCTTTAGCTCTTGTGGGTGGTGTTTAAAATGACTTTTAAACATTTATAGTGGTATTTCAGAATATTAAATGAGCTCACCAAATAATTATGCATATTCTAACATCAGAATATCTTTGAGGGCCTCTCTTGTGGCCCATGGATAAATTCTCAGTGCTATCACTGCAATGACCCACCAGAAGGCCTGAGTTTGATCCCCAGCCAGGGAGCTGACCCACATGGCACAGCAGGCCTCTCCTGTCTCCCCACTGCTCCCCTCAGCAGTGTATTTTAGTAGATGAATGATAGACTTTTCCACTATCCACAAATCAATATGGTGGCAAATCTTTTAGGTCTACCTTATTCCCCCCTATTATAGGAGGAAGGTTTAGTGAACACAAACATTATCTCAACATCTGAAGACAATGAGGGGCCTAAAAATACAAGAAAAAGATGAAAGATTCAAGGTTTCAACTTCTTGAAACACAAAAGGGAGCTTTGAAAGAATGAAAATACATACACTCAAGGAGAAAGTAGAAGTAGATGCAAACATAACAAATGTCTTAATTATTGCTAATGGTATACATGTCTATTTAAAAACATGTTTTCAAAATTGAGGTAACATGAATTGATGACATTGTCTATGTCTCAGGAATACAGTGTCACCACTCATTTCTCTGTATATACCACATACATTTTCTGATGGGATACAAAATCTTGCTATGTTTACTGAAAACTCTACCTAAAACAAAATGATAAAATAAAGAGTTTAAGTAATACAAGCAAGGAGAAAGAGTCTGCTAAAAAGTGCATTGGTATAATTTTAAATTTTAAAGATTTCAGGCCTTAATAACAAAATATTATTCATTTGGTAAGAATAGTAGTCCATTAAAAACACTTACTATTCATAAATCTATATGGGTATAGACATAAAGAAATGATAGAACTTCTCAAAGCAATTGGGAATTTCATAATCATAGGTTGGGAGTTAAGCAATTTAAAAAACTAAGTCTATAATTAAAATGGAAAATCAGCAGATTTAAGTATCACAATTAATATGTGTGAGCTTTACAGTAAATTGATAGAAAATGCACTTTAAGTTTAAAACCACATGAAATATTTGAAATCTTTTTTTTTTTTTTTAAGTCTTAAAAAGTAGCTCTGGCCAAAAGGGAAACTCAACAAATTAGAAAATGTTCACAATCTTATAGACTACATTCTCTGCTGACAATGAAAAGCACTTAGGAAAATTAATGACAAAAGCAGAGACATTAGACTTCTCAATGTTAAAACTTCATGTGGGAAAATAATGGAGTAATATTCTCAAAATTTTCAGGGTAAAGGGAGTCTGCATACTTCAGTGTTTCTACTCTTCATCTAAATGCAGAGGTGAAATAAGTAAAATTCTCTATCTTACAAGGCCTCAGTAGTTTTACCATATAACTATCTTTTTATATCTATGTCACTATTATTAAGACAGTTAAAAAGAAAAAAATTGTAAAAAGCTAAAACATAAAGAAGACAAGAATGAGTAAATTACTTGAAATATTATATCCACATACTTGTATATACCTGTACAGATACATATTTTTATATATTTGCCTTTTCATGATAATAATAATTCTATCAAAATATTACTAAGAAGGTGAAACAAGCAGATCAGGGAACATAGATTAGACAGCTATTGGAGAGGTAGTTGAGAAGATGAAAATTTTGTAGGAAACGAAGTACTGGTATAGGTTTTTAAAAATTTGATTGTAAATTTAACAACTGTTCTTGTGTGCGCCTACTGTATGCCAGACACTATTTGAAGAACAGGATATCATTCATTGAACAAAAAAAAAAATCTCTGGTTCATAGAAATAAAAGTCACATAAAAGACAAATGAAAATATAATAGGAAATAAAAGAACAATGGGAGAGGGAAACAGAGAAGGTGATAACATCTCAGATGACAGCTACACATGCAGGTCTGCACTGGTGGAGGCATATCTCTGAGAACCTTACATGCAGGCCCACAGGGAGAAGTACACAAGACTATTCACCACAGCTTTTTGTGAGTACACAGCACTGGAGACTGTCTAGAAGGCTAAAAGGTAAATAGAATGTGGAGGCTGCTTAATCTTGCATAGTGTGCAGCAGTTAGAAGCAATCAACGAGGTGTGTATAAATAGCAACAATGATAGAAATTAGAACTTCATGCGTAACAAAAAAGTAGGAAGAAGCTAAGAGTTCTGTAATATGCTATTTTTACACAAATTAAAGTACCTACTTATAAAAGAAACAATTATTTTTCACAGATATTTACAAGTCCAAAGACACATTAAAATGCATTAATTACCTTATAGGTAATTTGACAATATGACTATATAAAAACAAAGTAAGAGGGATGATGGAGGAGAATGATAAAATAGTGAAATTAAATGAAAGAAGAGCCTCTGGGTTTATGATATGCCAAGGACTGAGGAACTTTACTAACTCAATTCACTGAATCTGAGCTCTTGCCAAAATAAAACAATAATTACTATTATTATATGTAATTATACAACTCTCACACTGATAAAAATAAAGAAAAAAGGTGAATAGTATCTAGGACTTAGGAGAAATTATTACTTTCATTCAGTTATGGTTGGAGTGGGTGTTAATGAAACTTTTGAAGAGTAGACTTTCATTGTCTTGAACTATTTATTTGTTTTGGAGAATTACTTTATACTAAGTGAAAGCTGAGTAATGTATTTACCCTTTATATACAGGTGTTGGACAGGTGTATTTATTGCACCTCTTTTACAAAAGAGATGAATGAAATTAATAGTGCATTCTTTCTACAGGCCAGATTTTGGACTGATTCCTCCATGTGTACCTCTGTTACAGGGCAGGGAGAGGAGCACCCACAAGCCCCAAGCCTGCCCTCTCTGAATGGGTTCTGCCATCCGCCGCATTAAGACAAACATACAAAACCTTTAATGGAAAGGAACTTTAATACAACTAGGG
>JAGFMF010011523.1:4919286-5051187 GCA_019455555.1 Galemys pyrenaicus
CTTCTCTGCAGAAATCTTCTTATCCTCAGCTCCACCCACTTAGGGTGGAACCAGGATTTTGGGAACTTCCCCTTTTCCTGGGACCACCCTGTTACACCTCCACTTCACTCTGAGCAAGAGGCCATTTTTCTCCCCTTTAGAGTGAAGTAAAGTAATATGCAGGAGATAGTTATTGTGACCAAGTCGTCAAAACAATGAATAATGAGAAACTGACACTGCACCTGACATACTTACTTCAGCATTTGAATTTTTGTAACTCTTTGCAAATGCAAATACTATTATTAGCAAGAAACTCCAACAGTATGATGCTGATACTAGAAACAGTATCTTCAAAGTCATGTTGAACAAAACAATGTCAATTCATTTCCATTTGTGATCAGTGAGGTCACCTGAGCTGAGATACTTAATCTTGGGAGAAATTATGAGACTGGAAGATATCTTTACTATTATTTCAGCCTTGACATTACCAGATACTGAGTGGTCCTTTGGGTTTTTTTCAAATATTTATTTATTTATGCATATAAGAGCTGGGGTGTAGGCCAGAGGTGTGGGGGCTGAGAGGCGCAGAACAGGCAAATTGATTGAAATACACTGCTGAGGGGAGCATTGTGTGAGACACGAGAGAACACGAGAGGTCTGCTGTGCCATGTGGGCTAGCTCCCTGATGGAGGGTCAAACTCCTGCTGCAGTGGCTGCAGATAGCTTCATAATGCAGACTTATTAACCCCTTGCACCACCAGGGAAGGCCCTCCTTAGGGATTTTGAAGCTCAGCTTTCTCTTGGTTTAAAGGAATAAAGCCTTGCTCTTGCTCTCTCCACCTGGAGACTTCGATACATTTTCTCTTCATTGTTCCAGAGATAGTAGTATATCCTGTAAGGTCATGCTCAATTTAAGCTCTAATTTTAGACCTTGGAGGTCACAGTGTCTCAAATGTGGTATTTACTATTTTTCTGTAACTGGTAATTTTCCCATAGACTCCTGGGGTTTGACTCTATCCTGTCATCTGGCATTGCCCTAGGAAATGATAAACTGTTTTTCCCCTTAACCACTAAGGCAACAGGAAAATATTTGTTGGCTCTTTTCTTTGAAAGTAACTAAAGAGATGCAAATGAGAATTGAAAACAACACCACCAACAACAAAACCACCTTAGGCTGAAAGAATTGCAAAGCTTTATTTATATATATATATATACATACATATATATATATTTTTTTTCTGGTGAACAGTTGTTAACCACAAAAAAACTACATATATCTTAAGTGTTTTATTTTCAAATATCCATCTGGCTCAGTTGTTTTATGTAGTTATTTCCCCCCTTGAGGCATTTTCTCTGTAACAATGCATGGATAATTGCACCCATGAAGACTCCTGCAGTGCTGTAATAACTATATAAACTAAAAGATGGTTTTTCAATGGAATAAAGCAATCCTGAGGATCACAGAAGAGCTCTATAATCAATAGTGTACAATTTTTGAATGGAACACAGAAGTGAGAGAAAAGCCCTTGTCAAAAAATAAAAATAAGACCACGAAAGACCCTTTTGTTCTCCCTGTGTTAGAAACTCAACAATTAGACAGAGGTGAAAATATTCAAATTCTCTAGGGTATGTTATGCATAGAACAATGCTTGGCAAATAGCAGAAAGTCTAATCAGCATTGTTACATTATGTTGCCTCTTTAAACAGTAACTATAAAGCTCCAAGACTAGAAGTAAACAAAACAAAATGTTTGTTTTTATTTATTGTTTTCCAAATATTCCTTTAGCATTTTTGCATAAGCTATTATTTTTCTTAAAGAAATAACAGTAGTTTCAAAAAGAAGACAAATGCAATAAAACTTTTCACCATTCTTTAGCTGCTTTCTGAACTCATTCATCTCTAAAGATTCAGCCCTGGTGCTAACATCTCTGAGAAATATTTGTCCCCACACTGCTGATCCCCTTTTCTCACTAAATAGGGCGTTTCTCCCTCTGCATCTCATATATTTACCAAATTAATATAATAAACTTAGCATACTTTATCCTGGCTATTGATTTATGTTCCTGCCCCTCTGCCCTGAAAAATTCCATTAATTTTTGGAATGTGCTTTATTCATGATTATTTTCTCTTTCCTTGAAAATTTGCACACAATAAGTGTGAGAATAGGCTATTTTCAGAAAAAAGAAATCATTAGCTGTGTAATATCACAGAAAATTACCGCTATATTGGTGTTCAAATTCCTGATTCCCAACCTTGAAATAATTCTGATTAGTCTCCATTATGTGAATAATTTTCAGTGACTGATGAGGTAGTGACAATTAGACATTGTAGATTACATCATTTCCACATAGAGATTTTCTAAGTTTGCAACTCAATCCTTTGTAGTAGATTTTTCTGACATAAAGACATTTTAGTGACAATACTATGCTTTTTCTTCATAAGGCACATTTGAAAATGTTTTGTCTACATTAATCACTATACTATATATAGTATATGTATAGTCACTAATGACTATACATGGTAAGGCGTGATAAAAACAGTATCTGTCATTTCAATATAGTATACAGTAGGATACAACTATATTTTTTCCAAGAGGCCAAGGATTTTTTGTTCAAAACTATTAAGTTATAGCATGGACAATATATCATTGCACATGGAAATAAAGTCCCAAGAGACTCTCAGATGAATAAACTTCTCAGGCAACTCTCTCTGTGTTGCAAAAGAGTTGTGAGTTTATGTGTACTGATAAAGATTGTTTAGTCATGAGCAGAAATAGGAAAAAGTGAAACATTCACAATCTAGTAATAACATCAACCCATGTTATAATAGTCTTCCTTTTTCTTTTGACTTGAATGTGAGAAATCTAAAGTAAAAATCTAAACTAAAGAGGAACTCTTCTATTAATGAAGAATGTTTATATGCAAGTCAAAATGACAATTAAGTTTACAAATCATTATGTCCTAGAAGCTAACCATACATTCCTGGGTGGAATGAATTAACACTATAAAGATGTCAATTCCATGACTATTTAGTTATGAATTTAAAGCAAACATAGTACAAAATGCCAGCAGGATTTTGGAATGTCTTGATATGTCCAGTCAATAAAGAAAGAAATTTGTTAATTACGAAAGTGATTTTTTTCAAAATTAGAGCAAAATATTAAGGTTTACTTCCATTACCAATATTTTAGTATATATTATAAGGCTATATTAATGAAAACAAGATCTATTCACATAAATAGAGATAAATAGATTAATATAACAGATTAGTTCAGAAGTAGACCCTACTGTAAATGTGAAGTTAGTATGTGACAGTGGTAAAATAAACCTATGGAGAAAAGATTCATTTTTAGCAAATTTTCTTGAGAAAATATACTACTGTCTCTAACAGTGCTATATGTTAGAATAAATTAAAGTCTTAAATGTCCAACATAATGTTGTAAGGCAAATAAATGAAATTATAGAAGAATATCTTTTTGAATTTTACATAGTGACATCTTCTTAAGCTGGATGCCAAAATTATTAAGAAGAATTGGAGAAAATTGATTAGATAGCATAATTTTTTTTGTAATTGGAAGGTGTATTATCAAACATGTGAAAGAGTAAAATATATATGCATATGATATACATCAATATTAAGGGTTAAAATCTGTCGTATACTTTTCTTTGAATCAGCAAGAAATACAGAAGAAAAGGCACTTCATTCATCTAATAAACAATTATGATTTAGCTCCATATTTCTTGAAGTGCTTAAATATTAATTCATTTAATAATAATAAACTTATAGATGGAATATTTTTCACTTCTTTTAATCGTTTAAGAAGCTGAGAATTTGACTAGCTTGTTCAAAGTCCCATTTTTTTGTTAATTGGTGGAGCTGTGTTTTGAATGCAGATAGGCTCTGAAATAGGTACACAACTCTTCAATAGGAAAACCAAGAGGAAAAAGAGCAAAGGATATAAATAGGAACTTAAAGAAGCAGATAACTTAATAACAAAGGGGAGACAGACCTATTCAGCAAATCGAATTGCTATGGTTCTTCCAAGCAGCCAATCAATGAGTTAGATTGAGCTCCAGAAAGAACTACAAATTCTCCCAATAAGAAAGCCTCCAGTATCCAAAGTCCACAAGTTGCCTGACTTCTGAGAAGAGGCTGGTTTTTTGTTTCTGTTTTTTTTCCATTGACAAAACTATCCCTTCAATGGAAAGCAAGGTGTGCTAAACCCTACTGTCTGGTGCTAAAACTCCCTCTTGACAGCTATAAGAGACACAGCTTAAAACAAGCCAAGTGAACACCAACTGTATCTGTACAAACTTGCAGTTGGAAAATGCCCTTGACCCCATATAGGGGACAAAAATTGGGCTCGATTACCACAGACATATTTGTGGAATATGCTCCGTTCTCCTTGTAACAGAGAGAGAACGTATTAGCAAACATCTGATTGACAATATTTATCCAGCACTGAAGTTTTCTAAAATGATAAAATTTATCTAAGGAGTCCTATTTGTGTCTGTCACTGTCCTCGGCTTCCCAGTTTGGTATTTGGTGATTAATGTCACTACCAAGCCTGGAGAGTAAATACCACCGAGCAATGGGATGATCCTCTCAGAGATGATCTACAGCAGTCTCTTTTGTAATGGCTTCTACAGGGATATCCATCTCAGTTGTCCTTGAGTGACTGAACTCTTATTAAACAATTGAGCACTGTTGTATCTGCAAGGATTTTCTGCCAAGGTGAAGCTCCTAAACCCCTATGTGTCAGGCAGGGGGAATGAAGAAGAAAAGTCTATGTGATAAATCAGGATTCTCATATTTCTAGCCCAATATGAAAAGGTTTTTTTAAAGATTTTATTTAGTTATGCATATAAGAACTGGGGTACAGGCCAAAGGCATGGGGGGGTGGTGGTGGTGAGAGGAGTCACCAGAGACAGAGTGGAGAGAAGAACAGGCAGATTGACTGAAATACACTGCTGAAGGGAGCAGCAGGTGAGAAGGGAGGTTTACTGTGCAATGTGGGTTAGCTCCCTGACCAAGTTTCAAACTCACTCTGCAGTGGTGTGGAAACCCCTCAATGTTTGCTCAACCCCTTGTGCTGCCAGGGAGGCCCCACTATGAAGAGTTTTGTGTATTTAACACAAATTAAATAGACTACATCTACTGTTCCTATAGAAAATGCAAGCAAACAAAATATTCCTCTCATCTGAAAGGGCATCCCCAAGAGTGGGAAAGTCAATACCTAATATTGCTGTTAGCTGAATGTTTCTTGTCTATTCCTAACTTCCCAGGAAACTTGTAAAGAAAAAGGTTAATGGAATAACTTTCCTGGAACACCAACTACAATGTGTCTGGTTATGCTAAGTCCAGCTATACTAGGAAAATGGGATAATGACGACACAGGGGACTGGAAATAATCAATTTCTACCTAAGAGTTTCCCTAAGAAGCCAGGTTTATATCTGTGTATGCATTATGCCTACTGTGATGTTTACCTATTAATAAATATACAGAGAAATGACTGATTTTACTAGAAATAAAAAAGGTAACTGAAGAAAAAATGATGAAATTGAAAAATGGAAAGAGCTGACCAGTATAAGAGAAAAAGATTAATACTCAGGAGCTTCATGGGAGATGTTGTTTCTCTCAATCTTGCAACATGTTTTGAATTTTAGTTACTATTGGCCTACAGTAAAGATGCTTCTATTCTTGTATATAACCCAAAGTAAACTTTACACTCGTCAAAAGAAACAATATGGTTTTCAGTGTTTTCATGGGAGAAGAAAAAATGGAAAGGCAAATTGGTACCCATTTCTATAGATACAGATAAATATTGTGTGGTATGTCATAATATTGGATGAAATAAATAAACATATAAGTAAAGCATTGATAGATTTCAAAACCATCAAAAATGTGAATGATACAACAAAATATAATTTATTGCACAATTTTATTCCTATTTATTAAATATTTGAACAGTCACTTTACAATTAGGTAATGTATGATTTTTTAATAAAAAGATACACAATTTTATTAATAATCAAGAAAAAGTAGTAACATGTACATACAAAATAAATTCCACAGAATGACTCAAATAAAATGAAAAAAAAAAAAAAAAAGGAAAATATCCATTGAAACCAATAGCATGGAACAAAGGCAATTCCCCTTAACTGTCCTGAGAGTGTGAATAGTATAAAACTTTTAAAGAAATGTTCAATGGTATCTAATATGCTGAACACATGGGTATCTTTGACCAGTAATTTCTGATCTAGATATACCCAGTATGAACACATACTTGTGTTCACCAAGGGCATGTACAAGAGTCTTCCTAACAGTACTAATCATAAAAGCCAAAACCTAGAAACTACCCAGATGTTTGTCAGTCGTGGAATGATATGCTGGATGTTATCATTGGCTGACCATACACTTGGACCTTTCCACTGGAGAGCACACCAGACTGATGTCCAGCTGTTAGCATATGTATCTCATTGTCAGAAGCTTTTCTCCAGTGGCTGAATTTCACTTTATCACAGGCACAGCAGGAATTGCCAGGGAATTAATGCTTTGCTGAAGCAACACTCCTGAGTGTGTACAGTGCCGGGTCCCTTGATGACTGGGATGTATTCTGAGAAATGCATCATTAGGAGATTTCTTTGTTGGGCAAATGTGACATTAGCAATGGATTTTTTTATGTGTGTTTAGGGACCATGATTAAATCAAGCACAAGGGAAAATGATGCTATCAAGAGATGCAGTAAATACGAGCTATCAGAGACTTCTGCCTGTGTAAAGTGCTCTGATAGAAACAGAAGTAAAAACGTAGGGGCTGCTGTGTATTTACAACCCATTGTTGACCTATTGTGGTCTTGCCTCTTCTATAAGTCACACAGCTTGACCTCTCATAGTTGTCCCCCATAGCTGTCCTGTCTCTGAGTGACCACCCTTATAGCCCTGGCCTCTAGGCTCAGGTGTGCACATTTATGCACGCCCACGCCCATATTCCAGGAATCCAACATCAGGCACGTGTGCCCTGCACCACACTCCTAAGTGCCTCCCGCGTTTCACAATCAAGGCCGCAGGTGATAGCCACAGAGGCTAGTGGTGCAAAAACCCTGATTAATCTATTTTCCCTACACCCAGCGTGGGTACATCTGTAACAGGGGGCTGGAGCCACAGACTGTTACAGGTGGCACCCCTTGAGGAAGGCTACTGGTGAGGATGTATAACCCCAGGGAAAATGTGAGCAAAGTATTGGTGAGGGTGGAGACTCTGATAAGAAATGTAAGGCACTGCAGAAGCATCCTCCAGGACAGAGTGCTGGAAATTTAGCATTTGGGATCTCACTATTTTCAGGTCTTCAGGGATTCTAGGTCAGAGATTTCTGCTCCTACAATGCCTCTGTTCCAGAAGACTGTTGTGGGCTTCTGAAGAACTTGGAGAGGCCTCCAGCAGCCAACCTCAGAGAGGAAAATTTCGGAGAACTTGAAAATAACCAAGTGACTGAAACTGTTCCCAGTTTTGCTGCTATTACAGCCTGGTAGGGAAGGCGAAGACTGGGCACTGGGTCTTTCACTGAACTGTGAGTGTGGCCGTTTGTCTGGTGGTTTGTCTGCTGCAGCTGTTGTTTTGAGTGTCACTTGTCTGGTGCTGTGCTGTCTCATGTTGGCAGCTCTATGGGCATCTCCTATTGTGTCTTCTGCCCTCTTTGTGAGTTGATCCCGGCCAATAGTCTAACTGCCACAGCTCCAGGCCCTCAGAGGCTGGAAGACACCATCTTGGGAACCTTTGTGTTTAGCATTTTAAAACACTGGAAACTGCTTCAGGTGAGATAAAGGGCCATTTGTGGCCTCAGTTACTCTTTGTTTTTCATGGTTTGTTAAATAGATCCCATTATTGTTTCTGAACCTGTGTAGGCTTGTAATTGTGCACCGGTGAAGAACTCAGATGGTGACTGGCAAACTATTTGGGCAGTGTCCTTGGTCAGTTTTAGTGCCCCTTGCTGCTCTATATTGGGTCTAGTTGGAGGTGCTTGAGAACTTGACCCTGAAAAGGGGTCTCTGAAAGGGGGCTCAGAATAATATCTTAGATTTTTATAAGAACAAATTAGACTAGCACAAAGAAATAGTATAATATGAATAGCACAAGCTTTACATTCATTTACAATTACATAGGATTTTAAAGTTTTACAGTGTTTTCAGGGTTTTTCCTATTTACAACAGCTCCATGAGTTAGATAAGAATATTTTATTTCTGTGTTATTCTTTGACTTGACAAGTTATTTATCATTTAATGTTTGATATGTCCTTGTCTAGGCTTTAGGCTTATATAGATAAATAAAATACAGCTTCCGTTCTCAATAACATCCAGATAAGAAGAAATGCTTTGATAACAGAAGCCCTATGATGCTGAGAAAGCAGAAATCTTTAGAGGTTAAAAACCTGTCCAAAATTGTCCAGATAATAAGCCTTCTCAGTCCATATCCTGTGATTTACCCTCAAGCATTATGTGGAATGGTAGATAGTCTTTGTAAGAGGGTGGGTGTGGGTGGGTCTAAGATTTGTTTTCCTTCCTATATTTTAGTCTTCCTTTTTTCACCTGGTCTCCCACTTGGTAAGAAAGTATTATCCCCAAATCATAAATAACAAACCTTATTAAAGGGTCAGGATGGTATAAGTGGAGGCTGTGGTCGTGGTTCTCTGGCTGGTTTACAGAAGAATAGGTACAGTCTGCTTTACTAAACTGGGAATCCAGAAACCTAGATATGACCTTGGGAAAATTATTTCATCTCCTGCACCTTGGTAAATGTTAGTTATCATTCCACCTTTATGGCCTCTAGAACGACCTGGAGGGGAGTTACATCCTGAAAGAAAACCCAAACAAAGCACTGCTTGACCTCAGAGAGCAAGTTCATCTCTATGTTGATTCTTTACCACCTTTTCCATCATGTCAAATTTTGTTAGTTTTTTAAGCAAAAGGAAGTGACTAGCACATTGCTTTGTACAGAGCACAAATTTGAAAATATTTCCACAGCGAATGAACTGTCATCCACACAAAAAAGCATATTAGTAACTCCGTGTTTAGGAAGACACATCTATACATCTCTAGCTCTTTCTAATCAGACACAGTCTCCCCTTTTAGACTCAATTTGTAACACCTGCAAGTCCTTTAGCGCCTTCCATTTCTTTGCAAGCGGCTTTCCCTACAGAAAGACTGCCTTCTGCCACAGCTGCACCAATTAGTCTCCCTGCCTGAGAAGAGTGACAATAGTGATATTTTTCTGAATGAATGATAGACCTACTGGAGAGTCCACAAATCAAAATGTCAATTTTCTTTTCTCGTTCAGTTTCTTTTGTGTTGTGTTTGTATGTAATTTCTTATACAAAAATGCCTTTGTAGAGAGATAAAATATCTCTCTTTTCTTCAAGTTTAACTAAATTATGAAGCAGATCTGTCACAGATTTTGACACATTTTGGAATTACTGTTGTTGCCTACAATGTGTGGCAATTGCATGAGTTCTTTGAGGAGAAGGATTTAAAAGCACCAGTGGTACTTAGAAAAAAAGCCAGGCTAGTTAGAGGGTAAGGCAAATGTGTATTTCTAATAATTAAATAAAACAGAAAAATATGGACTTCTAACTCAAGCACAAAGGCCTAGTAGATACTCCAGTTCAATACATGTTTTAATTATACATTTCTTTACAGTCTAAAGGTTTTATAGTATTTCAAATTTCTGTGCATCTTTTAAGGAACTTCATGCTAGCCTCATGTGACACAATGAAAATCAATATCAAGAACTTTTTTTTTGTTTGTTTTTGGTTATTACTAATTCAATGATTAAAAGATTTTTGGATTAGCACTCAGAATTTAAGATGAAATAATGTAAAAAGAACGTTCCACACAATAATCTAAGAAAACACAGGACTAGTGATAGGGCATGACTAAGGAGGGAAATCACAACATTAATTCACAGCTATAAATCATGAGATTCAGACAAGGGAAAGATAAAATGAATGAACAATGCTTATGCTTGATGGTAAAGAGGCTTGGATTTGGGATACTTCCCAGGACTTAGGGAACATCCAATATTATCTCCTTTAGAAAATGTAAGGGCTTAAGGCTCAGACCTCCTCAGCCATTTAAGCCATTTAAATTTTCATACATTCTGTAGTGGCAAGGAGGTGCAGGGCAGAGAAGTGGGATGGGGGAGGGGTCGACTCAGCAGGCATCTGAGTGGAACCCCCCAGCAAATCTGTTTGCTTCTCCTTGAGCTCTCCGTGGCATTCTCTCACAGTCTTGCCTCTGCTGTACTCACATAGTTGTCCTCCCATGTAGTGTACCGCCTGAGTGACACAGCCATTGAATGCTGACCTCTAGGCTCAGGTGCACACATTTACGTGTGTATGCACACCCTTACGTGTGCATGCACACCCTTACGTCAGGTGGCCACCATCAGACACATGTGCCCTGTGCCCACAAGAACCTTCTGCATTAAATTAAAAAGTCTGATTAACTCATTTATCCTCTAAATTCTCACATGAAAATTTCTTATTTGAATACAAAATACATGCATTTCTACAAAGTATGTGATAGTTTGCTAGATGCTGCTTGAGGGAAAAATGGAGTTAAATACTGCACTCAATAAGCCTGCTATATAAAAGGAGACATAATACTGTTAACTGAAACAGAGAGTCCCAAGAATAGTGAGACAAAGAGTTTACTAAAGAGTGTATCAGATAATCAAAGTGAGGACTCAAACTCGGGAAGCAGCCCACCCGATTTTACTTTGTGAAAGCTGTCCCAATAACCATGTTTGAATTTGGTTTATATACCAGAAACATGGACACAAAAACTTAACAATTCTTCACAAGAGGGACTTCCAGCTCTAAGTTTTCTTCTCCAAAAATATGTTGATGCCCTAGGGAGGCTTTGCAGAATCCCTTCTCCTCCCCTCATAACTTCAGGCAAAGCAGATTCCTGCATACTCCACAGAACTTGTGAAGGGGGCTTCTGAATTGTCTATCAGATCAGGGGTGGGCCCCCCCCAATTTTACATTATGTACACAATATATATGTTTAATTAATTATAAATAATGGAGAAAATATTATGAGATAAAAAGTTGCTCTAGAGACCCAGAAGATGAAAATAGATCACTATCAGATGGAACAGGCAGTCTTGTAGAGGAGCAGAACATTTGAGCTGGGTTGTAAATTACAGGAGACACTTGCTTATGCAAAGGTAAAGAAAGTAGCCACCAGGAATAGCATATTATAGGGTAAATTGATTGATCAGGCTTTTTACGCCCCTAGCCTCTGTGGCTGTTGCTTGTGGCCTTGATCTTGTTAATGCAGAAGGGGCTTGGGAAGTGTGGGTATGGGCCCACGTGCCTGATTGTGAACACATAGAGTCTGGGTGTGCATGCATGTGAAGGTGTGCACACTTGAGCCTGGAGGCCAGGGCTACAGGAGGATGGATATGAGAGGACGAGTGACTACAGAAGAGGTGAGATCATGAGAGAATGCCAGAGAGAGCCCAGAGGTAAAGTGTAAAGATTTGTGGTGGGCTTCCGGGCAGGGTTGCCTGTCTACCTCCCAGCACCCCCTCTCCTATGCCAAAGCCTGAAAAACACATTGAGGGCTCTAGGACTCTCCTTTACCTGTCTGCCCCAATGATAGTGAACTTGTGCTTGTTGGCACAACACATACGCACAGGCAAGTTTGTAGTCTTACCAGAATTATTTTTCAGCCAGTTTAGCTCTATTAAGAATAGAGGGAGTGTTTGCTTCGGCAGCACATATACTGAAATTGGAACGATACAGAGAAGATTAGCATGGCCCCTGCGCAAGGATGACACGCAAATTTGTGAAGCGTTCCAAAAAAAAAAAAAGAATAGAGGGAGACCAATCTGGGAAGTTAAATGAGGACATAACTGTGGAAGCCTGAAAAAATCACCTGATCAATCTAGAAGTGTTGAGAAAAGTTTGTAAAAATGTTGTATATGATGTAAAATGTTAAAAAAAATTAACAGTAACTGATTAGAGAAAAACATGTCATTGTGAATGTATGTTGAAAAAGATCAATATAATAACAGATGAAAATATGAGTATCTGCAGAATCCCTGAGTCTTGGATAGCAAGCCTTTTGACTATCTTTTAATTTTTCTTTTGTTTTTTTTTCATTTTTTTATTAAAATATTTTAAAATTTACATATACTTGCCATTAATTGTAATCCCCATGTATTCCCCATCACCATCTCACCAGTGCACCATCACCTCAGTCTAATTTTTCTTTTGAAAAGGGATAAAATGAATATGAAGGAACTAAATATAAATACTTTACATAGTTCTTTTTCTATAAAAAATGAGCAATTATTTTAATGTGGTATTTATGATATATATACATAAATCAGCACACTACAAATAAGCTTTTAAATAGTATAATAAGCAACAAAGGGGTTTTGTATAAAAAGAAAAAAATCATAATTTCATATGATGAATAAGTATTAATAAAATACTATAGGTAATATGTGTCAGATAATCTCACAAAAAATGTGTTGAACTTATATTTTAATGATGTGTTGAGAAGTCCATTCCTTTGAGAACAAAAATGACAGATATTAATGCTAACTAAATCTTTTGAAAATTCATTGCAAGTAGGGATTGACTATATGAAAATGACACAAATTCTGCAGGTTTTATTAGACCATTATTCTTTCCTAAGAGAAAATCTGTACATGTAGATTTATCTCACAACAGTATCTCACTCAGGTATTCTGTTGGGATCTTTTTATTCAGTCTCTCGTCCAGCATGGGGATAAGCCTATTCTGATTCCAGTTTATATTATGGATCAAATCTAAAGTATTATCTATGAATTTAATTATACAACATTTACTAAACAAAAGGTAAATTAAAGATTTGATACTCAGTACATCTCGGTACATACTTACATTGAAGGTACAATATAATACAGTGGAGAAAAAAATCAAAAGAAAAGATCATTTCAGTTTGGACTTTATAGCATCCAATTGCTAATTGTATCATCTTAGATTACTTTGCATGTCTCTATTGTGTCATTTGAAACCCAAGAAGTAGAGTTATTAGGGTCTCCCTGGTGGCACAGTGGGTTAAGCAATGCACTATGAAGCAAATCACAGCCACTGCAGCATGAGTTCAAGCCCTGCCTCTGGCCAGGGAGGGGACCCACATGGGGCAGCAGACCTCTCCTGCTGTGCCCACTGCTCCCCTCAGCAGTGTAGTTCCATTGATCTGCCTGTTCTGCTCCCTGCTCTCTGTGGTGAATCCTCTCATCACCCCCCCCCACACCCTGTAGCCCAGTGCTTGTATGCATAAATAAATAAATCTTAAAAAAAAAAAAAAAGAAACCCAAGAAGTAGAGTTATCAAAAGAATTAAATGAAGTGCTACAGGTAAATTGTTTAAGACTGTTCATAGCAGGAAGTGAGTGTTTGATATTTGTTAGCAGTTGATGCTAATGTAAGATAATTGTCACCATTACTATGATGATTGTTGTTATTACATTATACTTATTCATTCTCTTTACTAGGACATTAGTGAAATTTTGCATCAAGAATAAAGTCTTCTCTCTCTCTCTTGCTCTTTCTCTTTCTGTAGCCACATCCAAACCATCCTTGTATTTGGGGTCACACACAGTGATCTATCTTTTTCCAACAGAGCTCTCTTTATAGATACACATACGTATACCTCCAAACCCCTTAGTTCACTTTCAGATGAAACCAGCTTGTATGTCATAAAATTTATATGTGAATGGAATTTAAGTAGCTAAAACCACAAGTACCGCAGTAATTTTCTGTGTTCTATATTTGAAATACTAGAGGGCAATATGTGATTATCTGTATACCATAGAGGAAGCTGAGAAGTGCAAAGTGTAAAAATTCTTTTTTTACCAGCTACATTATTAGAAAAACAAGCAAGCCTTACCTTCAGTACATTAAAGGAAAGGTCATTGAGCAGCTTTTAATTTTCTTCATTGCATTTTCCTTTTGGTGCAAGTGTCAGTCCGGGCAAGAATCTACCACTTGTTCTATTTTTTTTCTCTTTCAAGATACTTAGGAATCTAAAAATATCATTTTTTCTATGGTTATTTCTCAAAAAAAGCTACCCTTCTGCCCTTCTACTCTTCTATATTTCTTTATATCCTGTGGACATATTTTTGCTATGTGATTTTTTAGTTGCAGTTGTTGGTTTGGAAAAGGGTTAATATCAATTCTTGACCCTGTGAAATAGGGGTGAAATAAAAAGCTGTGTACCTTGATATGAGACACAGCAAAGTCAACTGAAGGAAGCCAAGGAAATCCAATTTTGGGTACTTGCAAACATATCTGCTTGCAAACAACTAATAACATTATAAATTATGTACATGTTTAGATATCCACAGTGATTTATTTAAATGGAAAATTGTTATAAACTGAGAAGAATAATTTTCAATATTTGGCAAAATTTCAGAACATACAATATTACATGCCTTTTATTAAAAATCGTTTTAATATTTTAAAGAATAAAATCCAAAATGCTTTTGAAATAATAAATGTTTTGCATAATCGAAGAGACCTTTATAAAGGTGAAATTTTCAGTGTCTACTAATTTCTAAGTGTTTATTATGCTTATGAAACTGAAAATGTGAGGTGATATATTTACAAAGACAATAATTGTTAGTAGCCTCATGTCAAATATTTCTAAGTTTAGGGTAAAATGATTTTACCAAAATGACACTATATTCTACTTATTCTTTCTTTTTAAAGTGTTCTACTATTTTTTTTTGTGAGAACAATAGCATGAGTTCCACCCTCTTAGTATTTTTAAGTGTTTTTTTTAAATGTTTTTAAGTGTTCAATGCAGTATTGTTAGCTATAGACATGGTGTTTTACAGTAGATCTCTAGAAGTTATATTCTTCCAAGGCTGAAAGTTTGCAGTGTCAAGCAACAACTCTTCATTTTGCCCACCATTCTCTATTTATATTAATGTTATTAATTTGTAATCATGTAGTATTTGGCCTTCTGTGACTCCCCTGTTTCACTTAGCATAATATCCTCCAGATTTATCCATGTTGAACTATATCACAGATTCTTCTGCCTTAATATGGCTGAATATTATTCTCTTGTATTACATTTTAAAAATCTATTTCCATATTTTAACCACTGTGAGTAAAGCTGCAATAAATATGTAAGTGCAGTTATATCTTCAAGATCCTGATTACTGTTCTTTTGGATATACAACCAAATGTGCACTTTCTGGATCATATGGTAGTTGTGTTTTTAATTATGAAAACTGTTCAGTACTGACATATAGACAGGCATATAGACAAATGGAAGAGGACACAGAGCCATATTGTATTACAAATTCAAAAAATTGCTAAGCACATATAAAAATTACTGTGATGATCACTTTTGCATTGTATGCAAATGTCAAGTCATTGTGTTGTACACCTGAAACTAATGGGAAGTTGTTGTCCATTATATTACTATCTGAAAAGAATGGAGAGATCAGAAATAAATCCATACTTATATTGTCATTTGATCTTTGACAGTTATCAAGACTACACAAAGAGGAAAGAATTTCTTCTACATAGTAGTAGAAAAACTGGATATCTGCATGCAAGAGAATGAAACGGGACACTTATCTTACATGTTAAGCAAAAATCAACTCAAAATTGATTGAAGACTGAGTCATAATACCTAAAACTATAAAATTCTTAGAAGAATACAGAAGCAAATAACTTTTGTGTTGCTAGTGAGTTTTTGGAGATGACACCAAAACACAGCTGTGAAAGCAAAAATAAATGAGTGGAACTACCTCAAACTAAAAAACCCAAACCCAAACCCAAATGAAACAAAAGAAACAAAAAAATTCTGCACATCATTGTACGAAATAAACAGAATGAAAAGGCAACCTCTGGAATGGGATAAAATATTTGTAAACTGTGTTTCTGATAAGGGACTAAAACCTAAAATATCTAAGGAACACTT
This sequence comes from Galemys pyrenaicus, assembly GCA_019455555.1. Classification (NCBI taxonomy): domain Eukaryota; kingdom Metazoa; phylum Chordata; class Mammalia; order Eulipotyphla; family Talpidae; genus Galemys; species Galemys pyrenaicus. Next base: position 4,935,257 of record JAGFMF010011523.1, read on the forward strand.
ACAACTTAATTGTTAAAAAAAAAAAAAATCCAAATAACCTAATTAGCAAATGGGCAAAGGACTTGAACAGACAATCAAATGGTTACCAGATGTATGAAAAGTTGCTCAAAATCATAGAATGCAAACTGAAACCACAGACCTGGTAGGCTGGCTACCAATAAGATAAATGGCAAATGTTGGTAATATGGGAGCAAAGGGAAACCTTGCACACTGTTGGTGGGAATGCAAATTGGTGTAGCCACTGTAGGAAACAGTATGGAGTTTCCTCAAAAAATTAAAAGTAGATCTACTTATCCATTCTGATAGCACCAAGTACTAACTTTTATTTTTACCTATTATTTATTTTTTAAAGATTTATTTACTTATGCATACAAGAACTAGGGTACAGACTAAAGTGTGGGGGTGATGAGAGAATTCACCAGAAACAGAGTGGGGAGCAGAAATGAAATGCACTGGAGTTACTAAAATACACTGCTGAGGGGGGCAGTGGGTGAGACAGGAGTGATCTGCTATGCCATGTGCGTTAGCTCCCTGGCCAGGATTGAACTCATGCTGCAGTGGTTGCCTATAGCTTCACCGTGCCTACACTTAACCACTTGCTCCACTAGGGAGGCCCCCAAATACTAATTTTCAAATGTCAGATACTGCTCTAACATATTGTTTGTTTTTATAAACTTAATTCTGGTAGTAATAACATGCATAGACATAAAAACAAATCCAAATATATCACCATCTCTCAAATGCAGTAACATTTAGCACAAATTATAGAGAATATGAAAATAATGAGCAATCAGTATTTTAAAAGGTAGTTTAAGTGGAAATTATTGTACTTCATTTTCACGTAGGTTGGATTCTTTTTTAATTAGAAAGAACTAGAAGGTGTTTGGCAGAGGAAATAAAGTTTTGCTTTAGAAATTATACTGAGAGTGTGACTAATGTCATGTAGTTTAAATATGTGGATCTCTAGTGATTAAACTAGAAGTAAAGGATTACAAAAAAGTTAAATAAGTAGTGACTGGCAGTATAAAACTAGTGTACTTAAAAAGTATTTAGTCTTCAGTCTATTATTTAAGTTTCACATGGTACGGAAATGAATGGTTGTAGAAGGGAAATTTAACTCTGTACTGACAATCATATTTTTAAGTTTCATGATTAGCACATAATAAGCATTTTATAGAATTTGTTTCTTTAAAAGGTACTAATTAGAACCCCCTTTAAAACTCTCAAGAAAAAAAATAAAAAGTACTTAATGAGATTGAAGAGTATATTGGAAGTCAAAATAAAAAGGAAATAATTCTTTATAAAGTGATTCTTTTCCACATTAAAAGGAAAGAAAATTTGGGAGTCTTGTAAAGAAAAAAACTATTTAAAAATAAATGTAAAATAAAGGCAACAACCTGAAATGTGAACATGAAGGGGATTATTAAATCATCTTCCTTCTGCTTTATCTGCAGAGTCATCAGATAAATATGCTAGATGAAGAGTTTGTGATGGAGAACACTTGCTGGATCAAAACCAAGAAGGAAAAAGGTAAGCTTACAATTTATGACAAATGTTTATCATGTGTTTTTCAGCTTAAAGGAAGAGAAAAAATGTCCTAAATATGTCCAGATTGCCAAAAGTTTTGTTTTTCACATAAACAAATATATCCAGAGACAAATGTTTGATATCCATGAAAACTGCTTTTTAACAAACTTTAAAATGAGAGGTTTGTAAATATATTTGAAACTCAGAATCTCTGTGGCATAGAAGGAAACCGTCAGTACTTAGCTTTCTTTGGCTTTCCTTCAAAGAGTGTTTGGAAGAATATACTGAACCTTTCTTCAAGTGCAGTTTTAACTAAAATTATTTCATGAAAGACATGGAGGGGGAAAAGGTGATATAAATTTTAGTTTTAAAAAGAATAGTGAATATTTGATGGATGATGATAGTTATTTTCTTCTAGAAATTCAGTCATCAGCAGGGAAAGAATACCACTTAAATAGCTGGTCTAATAGTTAATGTTCATTGATTTTCAGGATATCTAAGTTGGTGAAAATCAAATTGCACTAAAGTTATTTTATAAACTTTACACACAAACACACGCACATACATATGTGTGTGTATATATATATATAGTCAGATTTATATACTTATTTTCATGTTTGTAGTGGGCATATTCCTTTCATTGACAGATGTACGTGTTTAAGTATTAAAGGAAGTGTAACTACAACATCTGTCCATACTACGCAAGATATAATATGTCTAGGTAGTGTGGAAATTGGTACTATACATTTTTTTTTTATAAGCAACTGGTTGAAATCATTGATTTCTGTGGAGACTTACACATTCACTCTGGAAAAGGGACGGCTCAGCCAAATTACAATACTGACTCTTACACACAGAGACATGCAAGGGCTAGAAAAAGGCAAACCCAAAGAGAGGACAGGTTACTGAAATGGAACTAATGATCATGGCCTGGTTAAAGTGAGAGAGATAGTTTTCACTATAAAGAGGAAAAAATGACTAGAAATGGGAGCCAGAATTAATTAAAACAGTCTGAAAGTCAAAATGGACTAGAGTGTTTGCTATAGTGTGATAACAGATGCTTGAACTTAACCTCAATTTCTCTGGTAGTGTATTTGTCTCATAAAAGTGAGTTGTGTTTGGTTCACTTAGATCTTACTGTTGTTGGGGTTTTTTTGCATTTTATTCTGTCCTTTGCAGTTAAGTGGTAGGAAATGTAATGGTGGAGATTGACTGGAACCAGCATTCATAGTTTGTGCTCACAGTGTATTAATTTTTTCATTTTGCCAGAACAAACAACACTAGTTATTTCACATTTGTGTGCCATCATTTTAAAAAGGGGTTTTTTAATATTAATATTGTATGGTAAAGGATAGAATTTGACTTTTAAAAAAAAAATTGCCGTAACAGTGATTTATAACACTGCGTGAATCACATCTCCTCAGATGCATGTTACCATACCACACTCACCACCTAGCCACCTGCCATCCTCCACCATAGTCCAATTATTCCCCATTTTATTCTTCCCCCTCCCTCTCCATCTCTTAGTCTATATTTCACAGTCAGATTTCTAGGGTTTGTTATTTGTTTGATTTTCTTTTTGATCCTTTACTTTGTGCCTCTATATTCTACATAAAAATGAAATAATCTGGTATTTGTCTTTCATTTTCTAATTTATTTCACTTAGCATGATTCCACCAGTTCCATCAGTGTTGCCTCAAACAAATTGCAAGAATTCATTTCTCTCTCTCTCTTTTGTTCTTATAACTGTGTGATAGAATTGGACTTCTAGTAGTGGACTTTTAGTACAGTCACATATGTTGATTTTCAGTGACATACAATAGAAAGTTCATAGTATTATAATGCAACATTACTTCAATTAAAATAAGTGAATTAGTGATTGATTAGGACTGTGGCTGGGAATGGGAAATAGCTGCTAATGGATATGCGTTTCTTGGGGGGTAGGCAACAGAAATGTTCTAATATTAGGTAATGATGAGGGTTGCAAAAACTTGTGACTACACCAAAACCTACTGAATTACTCACTTTCAATGGGTAGGCTTTATAGTAAGGGAATTTGGTATTAATAAAACTGTCAAAAATATCCTATCAAGGCCTCCCTGGTGGTGCAGTGGCTTCAGCAACACACTGTGAAGCAAACCGCAGCCACTGCAGCATGAGTTCGATCCCTGCTGCCGGCCTGGGGGGGGGGGGGAGGGGACCCACATGGCACAGCAGAATTCTCCTGCTGGGCCTGCTACTCCCCTCAGCAGTGTACTCCTGTTGATCTGCCNATCCCTGCTGCCGGCCTGGGGGGGGGGGGGAGGGGACCCACATGGCACAGCAGAATTCTCCTGCTGGGCCTGCTACTCCCCTCAGCAGTGTACTTCTGTTGATCTGCCTGTTCTGCTCCCCGCTCTCTGCGGTGAATTCTCTAACCCCCCCACACCTCTGGCCTGTACCCCAGTGCTTGTACACATAAATAAATAAATCTTTAAAAAATATCATATAATAAAATTTTACAGTTAGAGGTGAACATAGCAGCTTATTGTCTTGCTTTAATTTGCATTTTTTTCAAACTTGATCTGTCAAATAAGAGAGCAGCAGAATTAATTTTCTGGCAATGGAGTTACAGTTGTTATATTCATGATAGGCTACCATGCTAGCACATCAAATACTTTGCTTATATTTTATGTATCTTTAAATAGTGTTCCTCAAACAGGAAAAATTTTTCATTCATTAAATTTATAATCACACAATATATTTGCCAATTTGAAATGTTAAATATACTTTGCTAAAAGGTTTATTAAGGTACTTTGGATCTATATTAAATTCTGTTTTCTTAAAAGTATAGCTTCAGTATAATATATTATAAATATGAAATATATTCCAGACTTTGGCATCCTTTGAGTATAAATTTCCACTGGTCATTCAAAGTGAGTGTCAACCCCGTGAAAAAAGTACATGTTTCACTCAGTGAAGTTTCCTAGTTGTGAATCTGTACTTCTTTGCAGTATAACCATGCCTCTGACACCTTGTAGTGAGATAGCCAAACTTATAGTAACTCATTCAAATAGGCAAAATGTTTTGCAAAGGCAAAGGCTGTTGATTTGATGAAAATTGTTTATGAAGTTGATAAACACCCACAAAATAATTTTTATTAAAATTATGTAGAATTGACAATATTTAAATTGTGCACCTTAACTATGTATTCACCATATGTTAGTATAACTTCCAGTGTGTAAGCAAAGAAATAGATATATGGTGATATTAATGGAGTGGAAATCTACTGAATCAAGAATAGTCTGAAGAAGAGCAACTGAGTAATCCATTAATTTATTGCTGATCAAAAGAGACAAATGTGCTAGAATCCAATTTGTTTGGTTGATGAAAAATTGATAATTAAACTTTATATTAAACATGTAACTGAGGTACTTTTTCTTTAATTTCCAATGTATTTAGAATAGTTACTTAATATTATGTCAAGTGACAGAAGATCTTGTCTCCTAAATGTCATGTACTGTAACATAAACAGGATATTTTGGGCACTGAGTAAAACCTGTGGGATTTGGTATTTTTATCTATGCAATATAAAGTCTACTTGGTGCATTTAACCTGTCTTCCTGATGTGATAACTAATAGTATCCACTTTAAAGATATGACACATCAGAAATCTTTTACACTTAAGATTTTCTATACAAGAAATATATTTCAATTGATTGGTGGACTAAGTAAATTTGAGGAAAATGTTGAAATGTTAACATTTATATTATCTCTGAATTTCTTTGAAGCACCTAAATTCCATAGTTCTGTGATAATTCACATGGACTATATAATACAGATTTTTGACATTATAGTTCTACTTGTCATTATTCATATCCTGTTATAGTTTTGAAGTTCATATAATCCAATGTATATCAGTGTTGGCAAAAAGAGAGTGTATCTTTTCATTCCTTTATTCACTGAGATCATTCTAGAATATACAATTGTTTGGCAATGCAAGTGATAAAAACCAGACATGTTGAGAGATCTATTGGTATGGATAAATCTTATCTTGTTTTCTTTCCTAAACTTGGCAGCTACTTTTGACATCTCTCAAGTTAATCCATCAAGGTTAGCGAACAAATCATGGCATATTCAAGTAGTAAATTTTAATGGACTAGGAAGAGCATTGGTTCCCATGTCTTTTTTGGAATAAACCATAACATTAGAGAGAGAGGTTTTTATAGTGGGGTTTTGCTTTATTTCACACAGCAGTCCTGTAGAACTTTTTATCTGTTCTGAATTAGAAATCAGGTAATCCATTTTTATCTTTCTTTTTAATTTTAAGAGAGATTTAGAATTTCCAAATATAAGTCAATGAACAAAAATTAAGTCTGATCCAACAAAATGAACTAATAATAGAATTAAATGAGCCAGTAATATATAGCTAGATAGGAATAAAGGAATTTCCTATGGAGGGGTGCTTTAGTGGTTTATAGTGGTCTCTAAAGAATGTACTCTCCAGATATATAAAGAAGTGAGAAAACAAGGAGAGGGACAATTTTGCAACTATTGGCAAAATTATGTTTTTTTCTTTCTCAGTTTAAGAACAAGGGCTTGGTAAGATTTGTGCCTCAGGAAGAGATCAGCCATCATGGTAGGAAAATATTTAACCAAGTCAGACATCATAGGGAAGTTCCGGACATTTCCAACAATTAGTACATGTTGGAATTATGGGCTGCTAGATTGTAACCAATATCTCATTGGCTCAACTAGAAAAGGAAATGAATCTCAGATAAAACTGTCTAAGATTTAATAATATATATAATTTAGGAACAATCTTGGCATATATGATAAGTGATATTTTCTTTTAAAAATTAAAGTTAGTGTAACTTTGTGGTAAATATGCCTTCTTTATTCCAGAAATTCTCAGTGCTTGGAAAATTCATATTCTTCAATTGTATCTTAAGTGGATGTATGAAAACTAGACTAAATAGGTACAAAGCAAAGACTACTTTGAAATTCAAAGACTGAATAGTCATTCTCCCTCTTTTCATGAATGTTGATGCAATAAAAATATGATGGAGAATGGCTAACATAGCAAAAATCTATAGTTCCAGAAGCTGGAAAAACCATGATCATTCACTGGCAGATTTCGTGTCTGGCTGTCTTATCACTGTGTCCTTACATAGCAGCAGGGGCAAAGAAGTTCTCTGAGGTCTCTTTTAGAAGAATGTTAACCTCATTCATGAAGACTCCAGCCTCATGATCTAATCACAGCCCAAAGGCTTTACTTCTAATTATACCACCACATTGGTGACTAATTTTCAACATATGAATTTTGGAGGGACATAAACATTAAGTCTATATTCTCATGGTTGAATATTATGAGTCCTGAAAATTTAGAGGTCTTAACTAAGTTAAGAAAATATCTTAAAGAGGAAAGAATTTTGAAATGATAGTTCATTATGATAATGCACATTTGTGTATTATCTTTTGTGATAGATAGTAGGGATTATGCCAAAACACAAAATTACCCAATATTTTTTACTTCAAACTATCTTCAAATAATATTTGTAAAGTATTAAAACAGTAGCTAAGTCCTCAAATTTCAGGGGACCAGGACATAGCTCAAAGATAGTAAGGTAAGGCTTAATATATTATTAACATTAAACCTTCAAATCTTAAAGAATAGTCACCATAAATATGAAATGTATTCTATTTGAAAAGAATGAGCCATTAAACAAAACAATAGTCAACAATTTCCAGTTTTTAAAAAACTTGGTACAAAATTGAACCCCAATTTCAATCTGAACTATGCAGAGTTTAATTTGATTTATAAGAGAATCAATTTAATCAAGCTCAGCTCTCTGTTTATTCAACTTGGTCTTCAAATTAATGTTCCATGAAATTCCAAAATATTGCATACTTACTTGATCCAATAAATCATAACAATCAGCACAAAAAATTTCTTTCCTTACAAAGTTTCTCAAAACTTTTTGTTTCTATATTTCAGATTGTTTCAAAGATTTTGTCGCTTGCAATTCTAAAATTACGTATTTGTTGCATTCACGTGAAAAACACTTTTGTCTTGTACAAATTTCTTAGTGTGATAGTAGCATATTAGTTTTAGTATGACTAGTGTGACACTCTGATACTGCTGTTCAAATATCACCAGTTATCACTCCAATTTCCCACTTAGTTTTTCTTCACATCATCTAGTCTGTTTCTGTTGATATTAAAATACTTTTCTACTATATGAAGCACGTTTTTTCATGATTTATCTTTTCACTCCTTTACTCACAAATCTGCTGAATTTTAAATTGATTTGGTCAGTCATTGTGCTATATGTGGAATAACTTTGCCCTTCTTCTTCAAGAAAGTTCTTGTTGAATTTCATATTCTTGTTTAAAACCTACTTTTGTTTTCACTTTCTGAGTTCTTAGTAAGTATATTTTTTCCATTTTGGAAATACCTATTTGTAAATATGTTAAGATATTTGGGTTGCTGTTTGTCTCTTTAATTTGACTGCAAATACCATAATGAATAAAATTGGGTTTTCAACTTTTATTTCCCAAAGTTTTAAGCTGGTGTTCAATCAATCATAAAAGTCACTGAAAAATTTATGTAAGCTTTTAATCACTAAGAAATGAAATCAATAACTGTAGTTTGTAAAACGTTCCTTTGGAATGTCTTTTCATCCATCATGATTATTTTTCTCTTGGCATTGCAAGCTGTAAATGTTTTTCTACTATTAGCATACATACCTGCACATACCTCCCTCATGAGTTTCCTTTGCTACAGCCTTTCCCCAAATCTGTTATTATGCTTGCCTTGTGCATTTTAATGTGTAATGAAAAACCTGCATGCATTGTGAACAGTGGCATTATGTATTCTTCAGGGTGATAAGTTATGTTTCATATAATGTCAGTTCTTCTCTCTGAATTTACTCTGTTCTCAGTAGATGTGTTTCAAATTAATAGAGCATTAGTCCCTAATCAAGTAAGTATTTAGGAATACATTTTTAATTAAAATGAACTATGGGGAGGAATAAATAGTGTTAGACTTTTTGTGTTAATTTGACATAATACATTAGTCATGTATCTCTATGCATTATTAAAATTAGACTACTGGTATTTCTGTAAATCCAATATAAAAGTGAAAGCAAATGGAAGGAAGCAGATTTAATAGAACATTTTAAAAAACAACTTAAAATCACACAAGCTGTGAATAAACTAAATCATAAAGTATATACTTGTAAGGACCTACAGCAATTATATAATCAAACCATCTACTTGCTTACAAGCAAAGAACACTACAAGACAGATGCATCACCTGTTCTTAATTACAGAAACTACATGATCTCCCTTTGAGGTATTATCATCTTTGCCATCAGGAAGTTCTTTCACAAGACAGGTTCAATGAACAATAATGTCAGTCCTTTTCTCTATTTGTTAAAATATAGTTGCTTCATTTATAGAGCTCCAAAATTTGCATTTCACGTCTTAGGCATGCAGTATAAAAGCCCATATTCTAGTCTCAAGGATTTCATAGTTATATTTTAGCTGTTAGCAAAAATTCAGGATATATGAAAAACAAACAAAATAAGATTTAAGTTTGCTAGATACTATCTGTGCAAAGATGCAATCTTATTTTGCAAGCTATATGAAGAAATACATTTTTGTATAATTGGAACCTGTGGTCTTTTCTCCTTAGATCACAGGACAAAAAATGTTCAATGTGAAGATATTACTGGGATATAGATTATTTCTTTGACTCTGATATTATCAGGAGCTAAATTTATATGAAATTTGCAATCCATGTATTTAAGGGTATGAGCGATAACTTCCTTAGCAACAATTACCAGGATATACTATACAATGACATATGGTAGGCATGATATTCAGAAATTGGAAATTAGCTTTTAAAAAGAAATAATTTTTTTCCAAAGAAGTAAAATCTCTCTCCTCTACATAGACATTATTTGAATAAGAGGGAGAACCAGAAATCAAAAAGAGAAGACCTGCTGACCCAGAGGATAGCATACCAAATGTGCTCCAACAAAAGGTTCAGACATTAACACTAGTATTAATAAATAATGAGTTAGAACTACTGATGATAAGTTCTGTAAGTCTTAATGCAATAAACGCAGCAAAAACTGATACATACACAGACCAGTCAGGAGAGAAATAAATTATTTTCTGATTCCTGTTGATTAAGAGTTATCATCCATGTTTTGTGAGGATACAAAGACAGATGATGATATATATCTTATGACTTACACAATTCATTATTTATAATTCAAATATAATATGGCACTTCTAATTTTCATTGCATAACATGGATCCTGACAGGGTTTACAAAATTTTTATTGCATTCAAAACTAGCTAAAGTATGTTGTCTGCATTGTTCTTCCTAGTTTGTAATGGGACAGCCTTCCGCATGAATATTTTGATTAGGTGAAAATAAAGCTAGAGAAGCAACATTTCATGCATAAAACATAATGTGACAAAGACACATTTGTGTTTCAGACCAAGTGTTACCTTTTTTCAGGTATCCTCAAGTAGGCTTGTGGCTCAGACTTAGAGACAGAAACTGAACAATCTTTTAGTAATATTAATAGTTGTGTGCATTTAAGTCAACATTTTTTCTCTTTCCAAACTTCACTTGACTCAGCAATAAAATGGAAACAGTAGTTACTCAAAGGAATTCTGTGAAGATTGGGGGACACAATGGACACAGTTACATTTAGATCAAAGCCCCCACACATCATTTACATGAATAGCCCATTATGAAAAAGTGTACATAATAGATAGTATTCTGTTTCTATTTCACTTTTAGTACCCGTCTTCCTATCACTCATTGCTATAACTTATATTACTCTTCAGTCTTGTGCTAAATTAGTGGTCAGCAGAAACAATTTCCTTGAGTACCAGCACAGGAAGGCCATTTGTGGCTTTATTACAAGAAGCAAATTCTTCAAGATCTTTATACTTAGTTACCAAGTTAATTTGGAAAGTCAACATAAAACTGCCATATATTATTGGGTGCTTAAGCAGGCAGAGTTATGAGTATAAAATGCATCTATTTACTAAATCTTGGAAGAATTTGTTGTTACTTATATGGAACTTGAAATTAGTTATGTCTGTAACTCTATTTCACCATTAAAACCAGAATGCACGTGGGATTCTGTGTTTACATCTGTGCTCCACAAGAAAAAGCCTACTATGAATGCAGATTAATCATGCATTAAAAGTCTGAAGGGTCAAAGAGGAAAGACAAATGTGCAAAAAGAAATAGTATTTGGAACCATCTCAAATTGATAAATAATTTAACAGAGTAGAGCACATGAACTTATCTTAAATGTAGCCACTTCTCTGCTTTATTTGTAAGTGAATGTAGCTCTGGAGAATGGCAATGAGCGATACATGCACCAATAACTCCTCATACTCCTTCAATAGTATCTATTGGCAAACCTTTGCTGCAATATGATTTGGGGGCATTTTATTTGTCATGAAATAGAATAATTGATAGTATTTTCATGCAAGAGACTTTTAAAATTAATAAAAAGTACAGATATTACTGAGAACCTAAATCAATATATATATACAATTACTATATTAAATGTATAAGGTGTTTAAGAATATATGGAAGTAACTGATTCAATAAATTAGTGTCATTAATGATATCAAACTATTTATATGCATTTAGTACATATTTTTTTATTTCTGTTTTTTTATTTTAGTTCCCCTGTAAATGATGATTTGATTTGGTTCAGGCAGTTTTCACCTCACTTTATCATCAAACCCAGAACAAGTTGTGGCAGGGTAGGCACAAGATGAAGAATATAGTCAGCACAATCACTCATGCATTTCTTGTTCACCCTGATGTACTAGTATTTTCAGGACTCAGTAGTATGTGGTGAAAAATCCAGGGAACTGAGGAACCCCAACTCAGAATTTCACCTTGCTTCGATCAAGGGGATTCTACTGTGCCAAAGCTACACAAGCCACCTGTCATGTCTCAAACCACAATCTTCCAAGTGCACGTCTGTGCAGATGGCCTGGCTGTAGCTTATCATGAGCTAAGAACAAGCAGGATGCTCTTAACCAGATGTCATGTTATTCTTAGATGATGCCCTCCTGCAAATTTGTCTTCTACTTTCCTATGGAGATACTACAAATTCCTATATAGACTTAAAAAAAACCTTATTTTTTTACCTTAACATAAAAATTATAGAATCATTATTAGATAATGTCACTACAATATATTTTTCTTAAAGAAAGACACTGTAGATAATTTGCACAGTTTCTAAAACATTCCTTCGCTGACTAGTTTCTCAGTATTTTTTCAATGGTTGGAAATATAAGATACTGTTACATGTCTACTTAAAAATCTTACCAGGACTTCTGAGTCTAACAGAGAATTTAGAAAGCTATCAAAAATATTGATCCCATCCTTAAAAGAGAGCTGAAGAATGTAGGCAACCAAACAACTCCAAATCTGTGAATATGCAGTTCCTCCAGAGAGCAAAGGAGCATGAGCATTTGCTTGTGTGGGGCAGATTCTGCCAGGCAACATCCAAGCTGGTAAGAAAAATTCAGTTAACATTTTAACAAGTTGCTAAAATCTGAGTGTAAACTAACATGAGAAATCAGGACTTTTAGGAACTAAAGGCACATGTTGAATTTACCACTGAAGGGCTGTTCTCCATGGACCTCACTAGTACTCATTAGAAACATTTGGGCAAAGTAGGAGTACTGAGAAGACATCCTTCATGGGACAGGCCTGGAGTACAGAAATAGACATAACTGCTGCTGAGTCACAAGCCACACCTGGATCCATTTGTCTTCCTCCCATTGTGGTTCTTGGGAAAGGGCAGCAAACAGTCATCCCTGTATCACTGGATTTAAAAGGCCTACTGCCATGGAGAGGGATAAAGCAGAAATGCATCTTGTCTGAAAGGGGTGTGAATATACCCCAGCCCAGACAATTAAAGGTCAGGAGAAGAAAAATCAGGATGCTTCGCCTTTGAAATCCAGGCACAGTGTCTGCTTAAGACTGAGGCTAAGGCAGATCAACAGAGAATTTCCTGATTGTCAGAATGTACAGTTGGGGGAGGATATCTTCCAAAGAGATATGGGTTAATTTGTATTATATCTTGATTGTATTTTTGGTTTCACACCTGTATATAATTGTCACCAAAAATGCTGAATTTTATTCTTTGAAATTATACTCTAAAAATTAATGGAAATAAAATAGTCATAAGATACACCATAGACTAAAGAACACATTTTTGTAATGGAAATATTGCAGTAAATGAATATGTAGTTTTGAGACAGATCTTGACTGCAAAAATGCCAGAATGAAGGACATGAAATCCAGTTTTAAAAAATGAAGACCTACTGAGATTGTCTCTATTTTGGAGAATCACAAGCACCATCATCATGTTAAACTTACTGTTTGGATAAAGAATACTAGAGAATCTTTGTGTGTATGCATTTCTTAAGGCAATAATTTTTTATGTAATACACGACAAGGAAAGATGACTTAAAGTTTTAGAACTTTGAAGACATTCTTGCTAAATATTGGTTAAGTGTTTTTCAAATAAATCATTTTAGAGAGATACAATTTACTTATAAAGTGTGGCTGAAGAGAATCAGTGAAAGTGATTCTACCTTCACCTGGGTATATAAAAAATTGACTAGCAGAAAGTTATTCCTATTGCTAATACTGCAGTAGCTGTGTGAAAACTGACCCCGACTCCCCAAAGCTATGGCCATATCTCAGGAAGTTACACTGAATGAAAGACACAGTTGCAAGTCACGTCATGGTCATTGCCAGGGAGGGCTTAGACTACATAAATTTCAGGGTTCATTGACAGATGAAAACACAGAGACATCATTCAAAAGCCCGTATCAAAGAAACAAAAACAAATGTTGGTGAGGGCATAGTGAAAAAGGAACCTTCATACACTGTTGGTGGAAATGTAGATTTCAGGCCCTGTGGAAAACAGTATGAAGATTTTTCAAATGATTAAAACTAGATCTGCCATATGATCCAGCAACTCCACACCTCAATATCTATCTGGGGGATAGAAAACCACTAATTTGAAGGGATATATACCTACTATATTCATTTCGGCACTATTTTCAATTGCTAAGTTTTGGAAACAACCGAAGTACCCAACAACAGATGAATGGAGTTAGATAATGTGGTACATATACACAATGGAATCTTACTAAACTATAAAAAAAAATATGAAATCTTGCCATTTTCAATAACACAGATGGAACTGGAAGGGATTATGCTAAGCGAAATAAATCAGAAGGAGAAAGACACAAACCAGATAATTTCACTCATATGTGGAGCATAAAGATACCAATAAAGGAATAGACTAAACTAAACTACAATAAACCCTAGAAATGTACTTGCAAGATTGAGCTTACCAGAGGGAGAGAATAGGGATGGGGTGCAAAGGGGGAAGGGGTCCTTATAGCCTTTGGTGGAGCATTATGGATACCTTGGTGGTGGAAGAAGTATAACATTTATCTAAAGATCTGTGAACCTATATCCTTATAGCTATACATGTTATAAAGCAATGTTACTGCAGTAAAAATATGATAAACAAATAGGTTGAATAAAATGTTGGAAAAAAATTTAAAGAGGGAGAGGGACATGTCATTAAAAATTTAAAACTTTTTCTTTTCTTTCATCATCTCTCTCATCTTGTCGTGGAGTTTTTATTTGCTTTTCAATGACCTTAATGGCCTCGACAGTGTATCCTGCCTTGGCAAGTCCAGACCCCTGCTAGATATCCCTAAGCTCCTACCAAACACATGTTCACACAGCCAGGGAATGTTTGCCCTTCCTGTGAATGGCCCCGCCATTCACAGAGGGGGACAACCTCCAAGGCATTACAAACTCCTACCCAGGCCTCCTTTGTTTGAAGATCTGCCAGGGTCACCTGTCTACCCAGGTGCTGCTAACCCAGGATGGAATGGCCACTGGTGTGCTATGCCTTGAGACAGCACAACACCTACATGAGCAACTTAACTCTGTAAACTCCTGCATTGTTAAACACTCGATTCCCATTTCCATGCTCCGCCCATGGGGATTTTGGCTCATTAATTCTCTCTTGGGGCACAGAATTCTGCATGTTTAAGCTCTACGTGTGATTTTGGTGTTGCAGCTATATTTGGGAGTAAGGTATTGCACTTGAGAATTAGAGAACTAAAGTATAAAGCAAAGGTGAGTTTAAAAGAAGGTTTGTTTTCTCCTATCACATTAATGTGGCTTCTGAGGGAAGGTGTTTTTCCTTAGCTTTTATTGGGAACAGAATTCAGCTCACATTAGCCATTTGAAATAATTTAAAAATATCCATACTCTACATCTTGGAGGAGACTAAGAACTGAAAAGAAGGACTAAGAATAATTTAAGATTTTTGTCTCAGAATAGCACATAAAAGATAAGATGAAGTTACATAAAAACTTCTTAGAAGTTAAGTGATCTCATAAGACAAAAATATTAGCAAACTTTTATTCTATAACATTGCAGAAGCAGATGGGTCTGTTTACTTGAACTATTCAAAAATAAATTTGTATATTATATCTGTATGAAGCTGGTTTATTTCCAAAAAAACCAAAGAAGCAAAACATTGAAAATTTTCACACACCCTTGTTCTAATTATTTCAGCATCATTATTTGTAGAAAATTGAAAATCTTTACAATTTAAAACAAATAGAAATACTTAAAAATGTTCAAATGTGTTTGACAGAGAAAATATTATCAAATTTTAAGTTTATTTGGAGATAATTAAAATTATGACAACCTGTTAAAATATTGCCAAATAACTTATAAACTCATATAAATAGCATAGTCCTTTAAAAAACAAAACCATATCTACTCTAATTCTTTCACATACCTCACAGGGGAATCTATCTAAACTGAAAATATGGTTTTCTAATGTCTCCAGAAAAATTTTCATTTTTTTCAGCATGACATAAAAAGTCTTTAAAATTTGACTGTTTCATCTCCCACTATCTTTTCCTTCATCTTTATAAACTCCAGACTTTCTGAACCACTTGCTTTCATGTAAGTTGTTCTGTGCCTTTACTACTATATAAATGCTTCTTAGTCCTTGAGGTTATGTTTAAATGTTTCTTCTTTGGGAGAGCTTTTTCTGATATATTATGGACTTTGTTATATCATCTGCCAAAAAAAGAAAAATTGGAAGAGGAAAAGGGACACTGTAGTGGGAAATAAAGTTTAGTATTAAAAAAAAAAAGCCTGGAATAAGTGCCTGTAACACTCTTTATTACACTGGTTTTGTGACTGTTTTGTCTGTGTGATCTCAAAGTGCTACTTAATCCTCTCTGTCTTGATTGTATCATTGATTAAATGAAAAAGATGGACCATATGACCTGTAAATTACATTCTAATTCTAACAGATGGCCACTCTGTTCCAGTGGAGCCAAGAGGGGGTGGCTAAAGAACATGGAGTGAAATAGAAAAACATAGCCTTAGACTTTGACCTTTCTTAAGAGACCAGAGGTGGAGAGGAGGAAAGGAAAAGCTAGGCTCCAGTTGTAAGACTCGATCTCAGTTTCTTTCAGTGCAAAATGTTTATGATTTACAGAAAAGAGAAAGAAATGGGAGCACATTTTTGAATGACCTTGAGCATGAAGGATAGTGGAGCTAAAAGAAATTGGAGTTGATTTGAACATCGACAATTTGCTCTCATCAAATACTTACTGAGCATCTACAAGTAGGAATTTTTGTTCAGGCTATGGGGCTCTAACAGGGGAGAAAAAAACTTGTGTGTACCCTATCTGTATAGAGCATCATTAAAGTTGTTAAATGATGGTACTGGTTACACAGAGTAAATTTCTACATGACCCAGTTGGCCAAAATTATAACTTGTCTCCACAATGCTCAGGAGCTGACTACTGGTGAAGAAGAGGCCAGCAGTGGGTCCCACGTATTTAGTGAAGAAATGGGGAGGAAAGAGAGGAAGCATTCTAGGGTGGTTGTGTTTGATTTCAAATACAGCCCTATTTAGTTAGGTAGATAAGTAAGTCTGAATATAAAAAGTCAGAGATCGGGGTCAAGATGAGAGTGAAGAGTGAATACTTTCTAGTTATGATATTCAATTACAAATGACTCAAATTTATGATTTTGAACAAGCTAAGCATAACGAAAATACATAATGTACAAGGCAAGAAGCCAGCATTCAAAAGGCAATGATATTACAGCTAAATGAAAATTATTAACTCCAGTTGTACACTTGATTACCCTTGAGCAGTTTCAATTGATTTGGGTAAAACTCACATATGAGGAAATCTGAGATTTTATCCTGCATTTTTGGCACAGTTTATAGTCCTCACACAAACACTAAAGTGCAAGTCCACGTAATTAGATAACATTGCATGAAATATTTTTGAATTGCTGCTTTCTTTGTGTTTAAAATAATTTTAAATGGTGATTTGTTGAGAAAAAACAAAAGTGAATTTGGAAGTATAATAGAAATGCGCTGACTTAAAAATATTGTAAATCAAGAAGAAATAACATTTGCTCTCTTAAATATCAGTTGTTAAGTAGTTTGACTGCCAACTTTGCATGAATTAGTTATTGAATTTTATTCTGAGAAATGGATCTTGTCAAGTCACCTAAAACAATAATGATTAACTAGGAGAAAAGGGAAGAAAAAAAGAGAGGATATAACACTTGACTAGTTTTCACAAAAGGAAATTACTTTTAGTGGAACCTGGTCCAATTATAATATAAAACATTCATATCTATGCTATGTCCATTTTACTTACAAAAAAATACCGTGATAGAATTCATGATTTTATAAATTCTAACTAAAAGTGATTTTCATTCTTCTTACTTTCTTTAAAATTGTTACTGCACATCGAGTCGAGACATCAAACTACCTTGTTTCAGATAATTCCTCCCAAAATGATAGCAGATTTTAGCATAAGCGGAGCAGCAATGTGAAGGGCTATTCTGTACATGGGAAACGGAGGCAATATCTAATCAGTCATGAAAAGAGTCACTGATACCCTTGGATTGGCATCCATGCCTGTGTTT
Source organism: Galemys pyrenaicus (assembly GCA_019455555.1). NCBI lineage: Eukaryota > Metazoa > Chordata > Mammalia > Eulipotyphla > Talpidae > Galemys > Galemys pyrenaicus. The sequence goes on from JAGFMF010011523.1 coordinate 4,952,837, forward strand.
CAAGCAGGAGCTTTCCCTAAACCAAAGGGGATTGAATCTCTTCATGGCAGTCAATTATTCTGATGGAACAAAAGTTGTGCACTGAAAAATATGCAATTACTTTGGGTTGTATGCAGTGTGGTTTCAATTTTATTCTTGAGGCTTTGAAGGTAAAAATAAAACATTTGAAATGTTTTGCAATGTATATGCAAAGTATTGATCTATGATATCTATTTTCAATTGTAATAACTGTATTTGATGGTCTGATATTTAAGGAACTTCCTCAAATTGACTGTGCTTCATGTCACTGCCTGGAGTTGATGAAGCACTGTGTTGTGCAGTGGCAGGTTAATTCTTGAACACATTTTTCTGCTTCACTACCTCTTTTGTAGGTGCCAAAAATAATTGCTGATTGTGCCAAGTTGTGTCTTTATCACTTGTCAAGCACCTTGGTACACTGTCATGTGGTAGCTGAGGTAAATATGCATTTATCCTTGCCTATGCTTTTCACATTGCGTTCTTTCCATCAAGCTTTTCTTTCTTTCATTGGCCATTGTCATCTCTTGTAGGAGATGAGCGTTCAATCCATGTGATATGTCTGGTTTTTTTTCTCATTTGCTTTTTCAATCGTGCTGACTATCTGAAACCACCTATCAAATAGAAACCAGAAAATGAGTATATTTTACTTTCAATGCTGCTTAGTAAATTTTGATTTTTAAGCACAACAAATCACAACCAAAGAAAATAATAAAGATGAGAGACAGGGAATTCTGAACTAGCCCCATAATGGTTTTTGCCAAAGTTTCCAAAACACAATGTTGGACACACTTGTGATTTAGCCCTGGAAACATTCTGACTCAGAGAAAATGGCAAATATTAAGGATACACTTTTGTGGATTAAACCTTAGCTCTTATTTCAAAAGTATTTGGATTGCTTTATTTGTGAAAACATCTATTGATAAATAAAACACAGCATTATATGCTAAGATGAATATTTCAGAATTAGTTGTGCTTTTCTTTCTAAATGCAGATCTCAAAAGACTATTTACATTCATATTTGCAAGTGGAATGATAGCTATAAATATAGTTTATTCAAAATTCTGTAGATATGCATTAAATTTTTGCAATTATTTCCTATATCCACATCAGTACAAGGTATAATATATATTATGGCATCCTTAGCTTTCCAACATATCTGGGATTTGAACTTAAGAATTTTGAAGTTAAAATAATTTTTTTGCAATGAATTATAGCAAAACTCATAAGTCAGTTTGATTATGCAAACTAAAATTATAAAAAAAAAACTCTTACTAACATTTCTATTTTTTATATCATCAACTTTTAATTATCCAAGAGATTCGGTCATTATAAAGAATTGAATATATATTTTATGTCTAGATAAGTGGAAATATCAAGTGTTCTTTTACATTGAAAGTCATAGGTGAAAAATGGGGCCTCTCTGGTGGCACAGTGGGTTAAGCAACGCACTATGAAGCAAACCATAGCCACTGCAGCATGAGTTCAATTCCTGCTGCCGGCCAGGGAGGGGACCCACATGGCGCGGCAGACCTCTACTGCTGTGCCCGCTGCTCCCCTCTGATCAACTTCAGTTGATCTACCTGTTCTGCTCCCCGCTCTCTGTGGTGAATCCTCTCACCCCCCCCCACACCTCTGGCCTGTACCTCAGTGCTTGTATGCATAAATAAATAAATCTTTTAAAAAAAAGTCATAGGTGAAATTACACATATATGTAATGTGTGTTTGTGTGTCTGTGTGAGTGTGTTTCACTCACCAAGGAAGAGCATTTTTTCTGTTATATATGAGGAAAGAAAATATTGAAATCATTGTTTTGCTTCTATTTGAAAACATTAAATTAAACCATTTTATTTTTAAAATAGACTAAGTATTAAAATGAATAATTGCAGTAACTCAGCTGTCACCCAGAAGATTGTCTTGTATGAAGAAGGCCAAGGCAGAATTTGTACCATGTTCATTTAATTTTGATGAATACATTTTGAGGGTGTGTTCTGCTAGAAGTAGGCAACTTATACAAGTTGCTATATAGACAGATTTAGAGAAGGTGATGGCCCAGGAGATTTCACCTGGGATGTGCAAAATCCAAGTCATAACCCAATGCATTTATTATACTTACTTGAGACTAGAATCACAGACTATTGACTACAGAAAATAAAAGCAAATAAGGGGTTTATGGGTTTTAATAAGAAAGGTGTTTGTGTTTGAGTGTGTATGTGTAGATGTATATATGCATCTACTCATATATACATGTATACCCACAGTACACAGATATGCAATTGTGGAAGTCATGTAAATGTTATATTTAGCAATAAAAAAATATTTTCTTTGTTTGAGTTGGATCTATATGAAGCATTTCTGTTTCATTTCATAGCTTTGTGGTAGTTTCCTGTTTAGAAAAGAAAGGAATGGGTGATGACTCCAAAACTAGTTTTTCTGGAAGGTGTTCCCCAAGGCTTCTAGCTCCACCCTCTGGGTTATTCTCTTTTATTCATCACTATCACTTTTGGAGACTGTAGAGCTTTTGCAGTCTCCTTCCTGCCTTCGGGCCCACAGGTTGCTTTAAGATTTAGACACTGAAATATTTTTTAATCCAGGCTTGTGGTTTACTTGGAAATAAAACCCCCTCCAAACTAGGAGACTTTGAAGTAATTTCCTGCCGTTGAGTTTCATGTGCCAGTAACCACATCCAAATTTTTTCTAAACATAATTCTTAGGCATTATTTCTTTCTTTTGTTCTCATCGTTATTTCTTTCTTGCCTTCTCCCTTTTCCGTTCTTGTCCTACTTTCCTGTTTAATAAATGACAATTTAATGCTAACTAGAAAGAAGTAGTCTTGGGAGGAAAGGTAGCAGCCTTAATCTGATCATTTGATCTTCACAGCAAGATTCAGTACTTGGATGAACTGAGAAGTGTTACTGGGCCTTTGGCACTCAGATTATTGTTTTCCAGATTTATCTATTCCTTGAATTCCAAAAATCATCTTTTCAAACATTAAAGCCCTTGATGTCACCATGAAAGCCAACCAATCACGGTTTGGGTTTATCTCTTGTAATTAGAGATAGCTGAGTATAACCAATATATATTCTGACTCTTTCCTATCACTTGCCCTAAATCACAATCTAGTTGTCACATGCTTTGATTTCTAAGTTATTTGAGGCCTCTGTTTTTTAAAGATTTAACATGACAGAATAGGGTCCTCCATGACCCAATATCTGGGTCCTCATTACCTGCCACCAGTCCACTAAATGAACTCTACATTTTTAGCCCTCCCTATACATTTATGTTTTATAATAGTTATGTTAGTTGGTGAAATGTCAACTTTGCTAACTTAGTGAATCAGTAAAATGAAAGTTAGTTGTCACACATGTAAAGGTTCAATTGCCAGAAGGGAGTAGAAGTCTTTTTTTCACATAGTCACTTAGTGACTTAAGTGCCTCCATGTCTTAGAGTCTCAGTCTTTTTCTGGATTCTCTGCGTCTGGCTGACAGATGGGGGAATAGGTAAAACATGACACATGGGAGACTTTTATGACTGAACGCTAGAAATAGCACATATTTAAAAGCATTTGCCCACTTCTTTTGGCCAAAATGCAAACTACACCTCACTACTTGAAAGTCTAGATGTGCAGTGAAACAATGAATTATAGGTGCAGGTAGTCTTTACAAATAAAAATCAACCTTATTCTTATGTTTTAATTTTTTTTCAAATTATATTTATTGAGATAAAGAAGGTTACATCTTTCTAAATTTATTAGAATTGGAATGTTTTTAAAAACTTATTTATTTATGCATACAAGAACTGGGGTACAGGCCAGAAGTGCAGGGGGTGAGAGAAGTCATCAGAGACAGACTGGAAAGCAGAGCAGGCGGATCCACTGAAATACTCTGCTGAGGGTAGCAGCGGGCGAGGTAGGATATGTATGCCATGCCATGTGGGTCACCAAATTTCTAAGTCTTTTTTTTTTCCTTCAAAAAGCAAAGTATTTCCTTGTCTATATGGGCAATTTTTCATTATAGTGATTTCTTAATAGCTTTCTTGATCACTTACATCGAGGTCAGAAAATTATATCCCAAGGGTTGGCTGTTTTTGCAAATAAATTTTACTGGATCACAGTCATTTCCATTATTTTCGTATTGTCTATGGCTGCTTTCAAGCTACAGTGTCAATGCTGAATAGTTTCGGCAGAGACCTGATAGCCCACAAGCCTAAAATATTTACTTTAAAAAAGCATGGTGACTCCTGATTTAGAGAATCTAAAATCAACATTGTGAATATATTTGCCAAGGCCAGTGAATAAATGAGCTCTTCATTGATATCAAACCAACCTCAATTACAATTTATTTAAGGAAGCAGATGATGATTTACTTTCTTTCTAACTTGATAACATCATTTTCAGTACTATAGAACTGGAGAATCGAATACTTCATGTAGGAAATGGCATATGATTGTAAAATCAATGCAATTTTGGCAACCCCCCCAGACAGGAACCTCATTTCTCTATCTTTCTTCATTTGATCAAAATGCAATAAAATGGAGAGAGATTATTAAAATATACATAGCTAAACCTCAAAAAAGAAATGATGCTCAATTTTGCACAATGAAAAATCTGAATATATTTGATGTATCAGGAGCTTATGCTATGGGTATATTTAATCATAATATTATCAGGAGTTTATGCTATGGGTATAGTTAATCAAAATATTATGTCTATATAGAACCTTTTTCCCTTTGATTCTCAGAATTGTGATTTGCACACATTATCCCTGATTTATCATTTTGATAATTGACTAGCCAATGCCACCACACAAATATGCTGTTGAATAAAACTGGGACCAGAACATCTCATCTCAAATCCATTGTGGCATCCACTGTGATTCAGCTGTTTTCAGCTTAACTAGTTCATGGGTTTTTCAACAATTTTCCAAATAACTTCAACTCCCCTATATATATATATATATATATATATTTAATAAAGTGAAAACTCAATAGTTCTCAGAGTGAGGTGCTTTATGTGCATGATCTCATTTACCCTTTGACAATATTTGACTAGTGCATTATTATCATTAATATATAGAAGAAAAATTGAACTCAAAGCAGGTAACTTGCCTAACCTGACATAGAAGAAAAATGGCATTTACCTTATCATTTTTATTAGGAACAGTCTTTCCCATTGACAAGCATGCCTTGAAGGAAATAAAGAGGGTGGTTGTTGAAAACCTCTCTAATAAGTGATTTTATGTTGAAATCTAATGTGAGGAGTAAGTCATAAGAAACTCAATGAGTTCTGTCACTGGAGTAGTAATATCAAGTGCAGTGACTTTAAGAGAAGTAGGGAGTGTTCTTATTTCTATTGAACAACATTCTGGTTACTATTCCTAACTTCAATTGTTGAACATATCTCTTAAGTTTTTATTTCCAGAGTTGCATGTTTTGTTATACAAATATTCATGTTTCATTTTTATGTTACTTTGGTCAAATTGTTCACCATTTCATCTATTTTTGTCATGGTATTGGAGATTTTAATCACAGCGATATTAAAGTTTGCTGCCGATAACTCCAAAATTTTGATCACTAGAGTTTTAGTACTATTGTCGATTTTTCTCTTGTGTTTTGATAATTTAGTTTTGTCTCTTGTCATGCCATGTAATGTTTAACTCAGTGTCAATTATTTTGTGTGAAAATTTCTAGAGACTGAATGATGTCACCTTTCTTCAGAGGAGATTTAATATTCATCTACTTGGCAGATAGCATATGGGTAGATCACCTGGATCCAATTTGAGACTTGGATTTTTCTATGCTGCCTTCAGGCTTTGGCAGGGCTGCTGTACTTCTGCTTGTCCTTACTCCTACGAGTCAGATTTTGCCATTGTTGAACTGAAAGGCTGGGGCCTTTCACGGCTACTCCTTTTTGGTAGACCATTTAGCAGTGTCACGTTTTTAAATCTCTTTTTTCATTTCAGACATTACCATTTCCCCCCAGCTTCTCAACTTTTACTTTGAATAGGAATTGGCACAGACTTGAGTGGAAAGCTACATCAAATTTTACTTTATTTCTCTTAATTTGTAAATTTAGAAGATAATTATAATGACTTAAATTATCAGAGCACTTGGCATATAATAATGAAGCAAACAATGTAAATTCTTTCCTTTTCTCTTGTTTTATTCAAAGCCCTTACTTCTGACTGCTTATTAACCCATATTTATCATTCAGTGACATTTTTATGATACATTAGTAAGTTTGGAATGATGTTGTAAAAGAAATATACATGGAGAAAGTATAATGTATAGATAAAGCTCAAGAAAAGTCATTTCATCTTTATACCATGTATATTTGCCAATATTAAATTTTCCTAACTTTTTATAGTTTTTTTTAATTAGGATGCATATAGAATGATTTAACTTTAAATAAAGGCAGAACAAATAGATGAGAGACTACGTAATGAAATTATTTAATTATATTAAGTTATTCAACAGTTGGTTAAGAGAAAAAAGATATACATTGCATCTGTATATACTCAGATCTGTATAAAATGTATGAAATGATACATCCTATATTTTGTAAAAATGCAAACATATTTTAAGTGTGTTTGGAGTGCTCCTGGCATAGTAATCCAAAAATGATTGCTAATGATTTTGCTATTCACATGAATACTAATGTATTTACCATTTTACTTACTATCCTGCAAATTATTTCCAAAGGTAGAATTTTATAGTAATTGTTAATCATGTTTTAATTGGCAATTTTTCTTTGTGACTTTCAAATTTATAGCACTGTACATTCATATTTTAAGTAGGTTTTTTTAACTTGTCATTCTACCTTTCCAGGGCCACCAGCCTACCTGATCAATAAGAAGCCCATTGTCTTGACAAAGATTTAGGTGATAGGTTTGTTGAAACTATTTGCTCTAGTCAAGAAATGTGTAAGATAAATATATTGTCCTCAAATTCCATCTAAGAATTGAATAATTTAGTCATGATATTTTTTATTTTCTTTTGAGGGAACATGAATTAAGTATAATTTAATAAACAGAAACTGAGGGAGCCAAAAGCCACAGAAAAGAAAGGCAGCTGAGATACAGGTCAAAAGTTTGCCTTTCCTAATAGACAATAGACATTAAGGAAAGTGATCATTGGGATTGATCAAATTAAGCCAGTCACTCTAGATGTGATCTCATATCCTCACCCTGCCTGAGGGTAGAGTTGCTGAAGACTTTGTATAACAACAAGAAGGGGTAATACAACACATACAGGTATATCAAGCCCAAAAACAGCAGTTTTCAGAATATTCCATTTTGTGGTTGGGATAAAATTCTAAGGAATTTTTTGAGACCAACACATTTTTATTGTGCTAAAGAAGGTCAGTATTTTTTTTAAAGAAAACACTAAAATATTCATAAGCATAATTTATTTCATAAGAATGAGGATTTTGGGACAATAAAATGTAAGGAGAATACAAACTAAAAATCAGACTATCTTAAGGAAAAACAGTGAAATTGTTGGCATATTTACACACATACACATGTTCATATATATATTAGACTGTCATTATTTTCACTTTAAAGACCATTGGAACAAGAGCAGAGAATTGCCTTAGTCAAATCACTACCTTGACAGACTAGCCATTATAGATTCTTTTATACAGTGTCCTTGGGAGATATAAGGTGATCTCATTTTTTTATTTCATTAACTCTCTTAAAGTTTTGGTAATACATGTAATGTTTTCCAACTTTCCTCCAAATATATTCAAGTTATTCTAGAATGAGAATGTGCTTCATTTATTTATTTTATTTCTGTTTAACATTGAACATTAATGTGTAGCGCTTGCAAAATTTCACAAGTGTGTATTTAGGAATGGAGAAAAGACAATAAAGTAAGCCCTACTTTTATCTCTTAAGCTTTTAAGCTTGTTTCCCAAATCCACTGATCATCTATCTGAATATGTGATTGGTATATTAACTAGTTTCTATGATTGTGGAATAGAATAAGTACCACTGCAATGCTTATGTAAGAACTTACTATGTAATAAACATGTATTTTGTAATCTAAGAACTCTTCCACAGAATAATACCCATAAGAAAGCATTCCTAGGGAAAGTCCTATTTGACATTAATGTTACATCTTTAAGATGACAATGTTAATTTTTGTTGGTGATGGTGTGTTAAAATAATTGAATTTGTAGCCAACTTCTAAAAATTGAAAGTTTCCACAAAATTCCAGATTCCAGTCTTCTTTTGAGAAACCCAATTTACTTCACATGCCTGTGGTTCAGTCATCTTGTCTATTAAAAAAGGGGGAGACAATAATGATGACACTTCTCTCAAAAATACCACTCATTTGGGAATAGATGGAACATTCTGCATGAGGTGTTGTGAGGCTTAATGAACCAATACACATAAGGTGCGAGCAAAGCCTGGCACATAATCAATGCTTCACTGACACTGCGAACCAGCCTTGCTCAGCACGATGTGAGGACTTGGTGGACCAGGGCATACTTCTTTCTCTTGTTTCTGAGTAGAGATACTCCTCTGTGCAGCTAAGAAACTGTCTCTTGGTTCTAGTGTTTGACAATGCAGTTGGCGGGCTGAACACAGTGGGGGTGTGGGCAGGGCCCACTGCACATCTGTAGACAAAGTAGAGAGAGCTATGGTCTTTTTTCTTCTGCCTGTGGGCAGAATTTGCACAGGATATTAACAAAAACTGAACAAGACCATAGTGGATTTAGAAAAAATGAGCACAGTAACTACTATTTTTACTATAGTACTTATTGTAGTAATCATTTACAGGAGATATATGTACATTGGTATATAGTGAATATATAATATGAAACTGTCATATACATTTACATATATAATAGAATCATCTGCCTAAAAACTAAAGCAATCATTTAGTAAGCACTTCTGTTAAAGAGGAAATGATAGAAGAATATAGAAAGTATTTATAAATATTTCAACTTGATTTACATATAAAATTAAGTATAAGAACAAAGATTCATACATAGAAGAATCATTTCCAAAAATAAAAGGTCAAGGGGAGATTTTTTTCATCTCATCAGAAGTTGTGAATTATTCTATCATTTAAAAACAAATGTAATAGTCCCCAAATTATAGCAAAATACACACACATTTATTTATGGAACAATATGGAGAGGTCAGAATTGGTGTGCTGTATGAGTCAAGACAAAGGACGTAAAAGTACTCCTTATTTGGAGAAGATGGTGATGGTGTTTTGCATGTGATGCAGGGAAATACTAACATACTACTTTGAACAAAAGAAAGTCCACTTTAAAACAAAACGTGGGTAAACTATGAAGTAAAAGGAAGTAACATTTAAAGGAAGGCACACAGAATAATTTTTTTTTAAAGATTTATTTATTTATGCATACAAGCACTGGGGTACAGGCCAGAGGCGTGGGGGTGGTGAGAGGATTCACCACAGAGAGTGGGGAGCAGAACAGTCAGATCAACAGAAGTACACTGCTGAGGGGAGCAGCGGGCACAGCAGGAGAGGTCTGCCGCACCATGTGGGTCACCTCCTTGGCTGGCAGCAGGGATCGAACTCGTGCTGCAGTGGCTGCGGTTTGCTTCATAGTGCGTTGCTTAACCCACTGCGCCACCAGGGAGGCCCCTGTTTCTATAATTTAAAGAAAATTAACAAGACCCCAAAACCTAAAATATAAACAATTGTATTTTGTTATAATAGAAGTTGTTTTTTTTATAATAAAAACTCCTAATTCCTTTTAATGAAATATAGAAGACTCATTATAGGAGATTTTTGCATGAATTGAACCTATACCTATTAATATCTAGAATATCAAAGGGATTTTTAAATAAAAAAATTAACAAACTCAAAAGATGAAAAACATATTAGAAAATGTTTCAATGCCACTAAGCAGCATACAGAAGGAAAGCAGAATGGTTAACTGATATTTGGAGAAATTCTTATGAGTAAGTGGAGCCAGGTACTTAAAGCACCAAGCATATACACTTCAGCTCAGATTAGCAAAAACCTTCAAGTTGATCAGTACTAATTAATGGTGAGAATGTGGCCTTATAGAGTGGTCACTCTGAAGAAATGTGGAATACTTGAGATTAATATTACTCAGCATTCAAAACTTCCACTCTAAAAAATTAATCATCACAAATTTCATGTGGGAAGCTCCTTGTAGCATTGATTGTAGTGCTGGGGATGTGAAAACCACTTAAGTGGTCATCACTAAGAAATTAATATGCAAATTTTTGTGGACCCATGCTATACGATACACTACTGCACATACAACTGGAGCCACAATCATTAAAATGGATACCAAGAGAAGTGATTATAAGAATAAAATCTTTATCCCACTGACACATATATGAACAAACTTCCTACATAGACTATATACATTATTGTATATACAATGATACACAAGTAGACCATTGGGATTATTGTTTGATCTAAGATCTGTTTCCCATTCTTTAACTGCAACTTATATTTCAATGACTTTGTTATGATTTGATATTTGGCTAATGGAAGCACTCGTTGGATTTGGAGAAGAAGAAGAACAGAATCATGACTTTTTTCTTTCCTTTTCTCCCTTCTCCTTCCCTCCACCTCTCTTCCCCCTCCCTATTTATCCCTGTCTCTTCCCTCCTCATGCCCTCTAGTTTTGTCTAGACATTTTTCAGCGATCACATCTCTCCCATGATTTTTGCTCTTCACTGACAATTTCCATTTTTGTGTTCTTAACTCGTTCAGTGCAATTCCTGAAACCTTACTGATTTCCCGGAAGCCTAGATTATGTTGACTGCTACCCTTCCTGATCTCATTCCAGTCATAGAGGGGGCGTTCACCTCCTGCTCCTTTGCTGTTGGTTCACTTATGCTGACCTCTGGTTTGCGTCACCCTCCTATTTTTCCTAATTGTTCTTCCACCTGCTTAACTCTATGTTTAACTTCATACCTGAAATACTAGAAAAATTTCTGTTTACTGATTGGAATCTTACTGCTATAGTATCTAATAATTGGAATGATGCCAGGAAACAGCCCCTAAAATGAGAGGAGTGAGTTGTGATACTCATTTGGGTAACCTTTAACATAACAATAACCTGCTTGCACATGAAAAGTGAAATAATAGTAATCTGTAATGGGAAGAGGCATTAAGTGTACCGTAGGTGAATCACAGGTTGAAAGCAAGTATTTGAAAGATCAAGTAATGAACATAACCACCGTGGTAACTAGGATGGGTATGGGACCTGCAGCTATTTCTAACTATGATGAAGAGTTGCGGGGAGGGGTAGGAGAGACTCAGGACTATGTTATCTTCCCTGCTCTGTCATGTTACTCAGAGACTCATTTTCAGCATATTCCAGAGAACATCACATGGGTCAAATAATTTGACCCCAATATATTCACCCATGTAACCAAGAAATCAGCAACAGGCAAGAACCCCAGGTGTTTTAACAAGATAGATGGTGTCCAAAATTGGGAGATAAACACATGTCTCTATGCGTCTTATAGGCTGAGGAATATTGAGGTGTTTTCTCAAAACAGGAAGATGATTTTTTGGAGGCTATATATGTCACATTAGGTGTGTTGCTCGAGGAATTTATGGAATAATGTGAAGGTTTCCTGCTGCTGCCTGACTATTTGCTTTAGCATCTGTTGCTTGACTTATCACCCACAAGTCATCCTCTTATATGAAATCCCCAGTTTGAAACACTAGATGACTTCTGTTTTCTTGCCTAACCATTGATTTATACAGTATGCATCAAAAGAACACAATCTCTACAAATGACAGTGAGTTTCTATGTGGGAGATAAAAATTAGATAGTAGAAGAAGAAACTATAAAACAATATGGAGAGCTTGAAGAGAATATGATATAAATGAAGGCATAATATTTACCCTGACCATCTTAAATGATGAGTAAAAACCTGCATATCCCAAGCTAAGATGGTGCCATCTATTCAAGTTTGAATATTGTTTAAGTGGGAAATTAGAACTGAAAACCCTGATCTCTCGATATGAAGGCTATTTTAGTGACTTTTGCTACTGTTTCTTACTTACTTTCGTGTTTTAATTTATAAACTATCCTTGTTCAATTATTCCTCCAGAGAAAAGATAAGAAAAAAAATATATAAATGCACCCTGTAAAGCAGTAAGTTTTAAGAGTGGAAATTGTATACTCAAAGGAGAAGAGTTATTATGAGAATTTCCATTAAAAACACAGTGTTACATTTTTCACCCAAAGCTCTGCGGTTTATTTTTCTGTCTTTGGGTATTTCACAAACAACTTGTAAAATTCTAGCCAAACCTTTGAGGTTTGCCTTTCCATAAGTGTATGGAACAAGCCAAAGGCTGCAGCTCTAGCCAAATGAAACAATGGAAACCACAGGACCTGCTGGCCTGGCTCCTCTTTCCTTTACTTGATTTTAAGCCCCTGGAGAGAAAACCACCTGAGTCACATTTGTATATGGTTAGTGCTCTTGAGAATTGAGCCTCTGAAATAATGGTTCTTGCTTAATTTGGATTAAAGGGATAAGCATATTGAATACTAGGAAGCAGTATCTATTGTGTTTCTACCATTCCTGGTGTGTGTGTGTGTGTGTAATTGGTCACATTTAAAAGCAGCCACTTCTACTTCTAGAATTTTTGGTGGACACAGTGACATAGGTACCGCCTCAGAAAAAAACAAAACAAAACAAAGTTCTTAATAGACATACCGTACACCAATTCGTATAACACACTACATACAGCTTGAAACAGAGTTAAAGCATTCTAACATGACTGTTACTCACTGGTAAACCTACTTAATAAAAGTTTATTTTGAATTATCTGGCTCAATTTACACCCTAGACAAGGCTGTGTCATACATCACATTTGTCTTCCTTGTCTCCAGCCTTTTAGTGCCATGCCCTTCTCCAATCCCAACCTTTATTAAATTGCAGTGCAAAATCAATTTAATTAGGATTTGTTAAGCAGTATAATATCTGAAGCCTGATTGCTGGAGTTGCTTAACCTTTCAGTGTTTCAATTTCATTATCTGCTTTATTCTTCATAGTTTTATTGTGAGATAAAATGAGTGAATGCATAGAAAATACCTACCACGGTGCCTGGAACATTGGACATACTCAGTGTTTGTTGTAATTAAATGTCTCAGCAGCCTGTTAGGTATTGGAATCCTATACCTGTAAAGAAATATGGTAAACTCTGAGTAGTCTTTGAAAGTTAAAACTTATTTGACAGCGTTTGATACTAGATCTTCCTTCCTCTTGTGCCATTTGTGTTTTTTGTTGACATCAAAAGCTATTAAATATAAACTTTCAGGCTGATGTTTCTTACACTTCATAGTAGTAAAACTCTTAGAGGACTGAGCAATTTTACTCAATTTACTCACTTTAATTCAGTTCTTGAATTATCTGCAGTTCTTGTGCATGCAATATAGAGTAATTCTAATGGCTGTAACACCATTAAAAAATTCAGTGACTTAACAAAACACAAGTTCAATTCTGGTTCAGAACAGATGATGCTTCTCATTGGCATGTGACTTTCCTCTACATGTTGGGTCAAGGACCTAAGTCATTTCATCATGTGACTCCATAGTCCTCCAGAGTTCTATGTTTCTCAACCCAAGATGGGTTAGGAAAGGATGGGTTAGGTTAAATTGCTTACTCACTACTTTGTTCTGAAAGTGAAAAACAGCACTATACCTTATAGAACTCAACTCCATCCAGAGGCAGAAAGATTTGGGAAACAATCACTGCTTGGGTAAATGCTCATAAAACAAAAATCTACAGAAGAGGGAGAACAACTTTTGGTGTATGGTTAGCCACCTCTTCCATACAAGGATACAGAAATATATGTAAGTACAACCTATTCTCATATAGCAAGGGAAAAGTTGGGACACAGACTGAAAACAAGAGCTGAGGTTTGACATCATGCTGGAGAGAGCGAGCAATGCTCTATGGAGGATGTGGACATTATAACTGCCTCATGAGTGAGCAGAATTTACCAAAATGAATGGAAGGATAGCATATTCTAAAAAAGGACTATAATTTGTAAAGGTCCTGAAGTTAAGTGACTTGATAGGACTGGAACATAGATGTGGGAGTTGCCTAGGAGCTGAGCAAGTGCTTAGCTAAGCAATGTTTTGGAGGGGAACATACATTAATTTATAGAAAAGTGATCCTAAAATCAGGGTCTAATACATTTGAAAGTACTAGAGTTTCTGGAGCTATTTAACCAGTGGAGAAATATAAGTAGAGAGAAGTGAAGGTGGTAGGTTCTGAAGGAAATTCAGAGTTTTGGTATTTTCCTTTTATATGGTCTCCCATTTCTTCTACATGTGATTTTTTGCTATTCTTTCTGTCATTCCAGGGTTCAAGGCAAAACTAAGTGGGTTAAAAAGTTTTATGAGCTTTTGGAGAACTATAAATTATTTTTTTTCTTTAAAAATTTAGTTTTTTTTAAATTTTCAAAACAATAAGAACAATGTGTGCCTCCCTGGTGGCATAAAGGATTAAGGCATAATAATATGAAGCTGTCCGCAGCCACTGTAGCATGAATTTAATCCCTGGCCAGGGAGGTGACACACATGGCACAGCAGATCTCTCCTGTCTCACCTTCTGCTCCCCTCAGCAGTGTATTTCTGTCAGTCTGCCTGTTCTGTCTCTGGTGAATCCTCTCACCCTCTATACTACTGGCCTATACCCCAGTTCTTGTATGCATAAATAAATAAATCTTAAACATACACACACAAATGAGATACTAAGTTATGAAGAGTGAAATAGGCACCCACCATGCTGGACTGAAAGTAACTGATTTAAATATGCACAGGCACACACACACATGTTCTATTATATGGGAGACAAAATCAATTTTAGCTTGACTGCAAATAAAGAAAAGAAACATTTAGCTTGATTTGTCTTTCTTTTGATCGCTTACTTCCCTTACATATCCCATAGTTAATGTCCTAGTGATTGTAAATCCACTAGGAGATTTAGTTTACATATGAGTAACCATCATCTGCTGAGTATTTTCTGGGAACTTGGCTGCCATTTGGGTTCATCAAATATTTGAGGGTTATTTTCAAAGACTCTAGATTATCCAGTGCCAGCTCTCCTTGGATCAACAACTTACCCTTGATTCTTAAGTAGCTTCCTTCTAAAGAAATTTAATCTGCATGTTTCTAATCCATTTAAAATTAGATAACCAAAACATAGTTTTTGTATGAGTTATCCAAAGTCCTTGTGTGAGAGTTGTATTTTTTTCACCTCTAAATGATGTTGTCTCATTTGTTAAACTTCAAGTTTTCTGCAAAGCTAGAAACCCTTTAGAAACTGATTTTAACACTTGACAATCTCTATTCTCTTATCCCTAAGGCATATACTAGATGTTTTAGAAGTTTCTTTTTGAACATGTTTTTAGAGCATCACTTAGAGTTTCTTCAGATAGCCACAATTCTTCCATTTGGAGCCTCTCCTGAATTGAAAGGAAGCTACACAGGTAGAATGTCATGATGGCTTCAGAAAAAAAAGAGTTTGGGAAAGATATTTCTAATTTTCTATTCAAGATCATCTCATATACTTCCTCAAGCAAGATTTGTGCTCAAAATCACTTCCTGCCACAAGAATTCTGAATATCATTGTATTTTTCTTCACATACTGCTGCTATCACATACTACAAGTTATCTCTGTTAAATATCTATAAATGCACAGACACACATTTATATTATAGAAATCTAGAGAAATTAATTGTCCAAATTTTCTATATATGAATTTTCTGTTAAATAATTTCTTAGTTTATTTGTAAATTTACCAGTGAAATCGATTAAATTTATAATCAATATTACCTTAAAAGCATTGCATATTGTCTCTCAGTAATTGCACTTATTTGCTAAGGAAATTGCTTGCATTAATGTTTAAGAATAATTTTAGAGTCCATGATGGAGATATGAATGAATGATAAGTGAATTAATATACATATGCTTATCATTGTCCAAGAGTATTATGTCAATGCAGCTTCCAAATCTCTAATTCTTACTTAAGGGAATTCCATGTATTTCATATGATAATTACCAATACTGTGTTTAAAGATTACTTAAAAGAGTTTATGTATTGTAAACTTTATATATTTTAGAACTAGTATAGTAAAATAAGTTTCAGGGTGGTATAACATTCTTTTTGAACATATTAATACATCTTCATTCAGCTCCTTAGACATTTCTATACTCAGCATTTTCCCTTTTTATCTCCATTACTCTGCCTACCCTAGTCTGGATCTACTGCTCTTCCTCTGTCAGCCCTTACTTACATGAAAGTCTTTGCACTGTAACATTTTCATTCATCTAACACCAAATCCTACAAATACTAATTTTTTCCCCATTCACCAACATTCTGCTCTAACAATCACTCGTCAATTGTCCTTTCCATCTTAATACATTCTGTTTTTTTTTTTTTTTTCCTGTGACAACATTCATCCCTATGTCCCTGTGTATCACTTGTCAATCTCTTGTGTTGGTTCCTCTTAAACCTATTACATTACTTTTGCTCTTCATGATAATAATTAAGCAAGTGTTATTTTCAGTAGCTTAGATGATGAATCTGAAAGCACTTTAAGAATACATAAATAAGAAATGTCATGATTAGTATTTGAATCAAAATTGTATGCCTCCAAAGTTAGAATTTTCCAGGATATAATTCACATTCCTAGACCATTGCCAGGCTGCCTTCAGGGATTGCCACTCTACCTGATAAATGTATCAAGGTATCGATTTTCTTTCTTCTTTGGTGCTGTTCCTACCCATGCTTAATTCAAGTTCCACCCCCCTACATGCCTAGTTTTGAGTAACACATAGTCTTTCAAGAGCACCACTTCTTTTTTCCTTGTTGTTGTTCAAAACATTTACCATAAGAAAGCAAATGGCAATATCAGGTGATTAGTAAAAAAAGCTAAAGAATCTTACCAAGTTGTTCATAAATCCAGATAACCTGCTTAATTATAAACTAGTCCTCATATTTCTCCAGTCCCCTGTCCTCATATGCTAATACTAAGAATTGTAACCCAGATATATCCCTTTGTACAAAGAAACAATTTCAATATACTTAATTAATATTGCATGTCTCTTGTACCCATGTCTACAAAGCTTTGCAACCAAGTGCCCCTTCAAGAGAAGTTATGAAATTTTAGTGATACATAATTAAGAGAAAAACAAGCATAATTAATCTTTGCCAACTCTTTCAGCTCTCCTGTATACTTTAGTTCTATCACTTTGGAGATTTAGGTGTGACAGTAACTAATACATTCCCATACGTGTCTAACACCTCCTCTTAACAGTCACAGACTTCCTTATGCACAATCATTCTGGAAAGTGTAGATTTATTCCCTTATGAGCATTTTCAAAAAGGTGCAAACTGAAGTGTAAATGGCATTCATTTCACCAAATCAATTGGAATGTAACTGCTGTTAAGGTGTTTTGTTTTGTTTTGCTTTTTAAAGAAGAAATATAATGCCTCTTTTAGAGATAAAGATTTTGAATACAGAATAACTAGGCACTAACGTCAGACTTGGTTCAGGCAGTTTGATTTGCAGTTTTAATTTGGGAACAGTCATGGTTTTGGTGTATTAAGTTGGAGCTTAGAAATCTGAATAAACAATGACATAGGTCTTGCCTGATATACTTGGTGTATTTTTTTTTTTTTTCTTTTTTGACACTGCTTCTGGAGAAGAGGTAAATGGGACTTTGCTCAGGTGACAAATCTGCTCTGCTCTCTCATGCATGTAAGCACAATCTAAGACTGGCTGTGAGGGCAATTTCATTTTCAAATAATTTATTCATTAAATAATCTCTTCCACATCTTATTAAAACCCAATAAGCATAAGAAAAAGCGGAAAAAGGCACAGCTATTAGAAACTACAATCAATCTCATTGATTTAAAAAGTAAATTGCCACCCCCATCCCTCGGGGTAGATTGTGAATTCCTCAAATAAATCGACTGGAATTTAAGCATCATTGTTCCTCTTGTGCTTATCACAGTAATGACAGACAATAGAAAAGCAATGAGTGGTTGTTGTTACAAACTAAAGACATAAATATTGCTGCTATTCAGAGATATAACAGAAGCACTAAGATGTTAAAAAGATGCAGCAGCTTAATAGGCTAGGTTACATGGTTTAATTCCATGGTTGGAATTAATCGTTTTCTTTTGTCCGACTTGGATTTTTTTAAATCACTAAGCATGGGGTTAATTTTGACAGGTAAGTTTTATAGTTTGGATACAGATTAAACATTTGGTTTTAATTGAAGACTTTTTGCTCAGGCCACCCAAAAGCTTCCTTGTAAGAATATGTTTATGTCTATATGTTTTTTTCCCTGTCACCATTTGCTGATGCAGTATTTAATTTCTTTCATTTATAGCCTAAAGTATAATATTCTGCCAATTGAAAGAGAGTTCACTGAGTATGAAAAAATATATTTTCCAGTTTTCCATTAGGAAATCCAAACCTCCATAGATCCATTTGGATGCTGCATTTCACTATTTTGTCCCAATTCACTAGTTACAGATGTTTTCAAAAGTGCTGGAAGGCATGAGACCAAGATCTAACAGGAATATGGAAATTAACTCAGTAGGTATCCTAAATTTTATTTCCCCTAAGCCTTCATGTTAAACTTACATGAAACTAAAATAACTAGTAAATTCATTCAATTTAGATGATCTTAATGCATGAAACTTATTGTTTTATTATTTTAGAAAAAAGCACACTGAGCAAGAGATAGAGTGGTGAAAGATATTTCTTTAACAATTTTTTCTAAATTTAGAAGATAGCAAAAACTCTAAAACCTTTTATTTAATTTGTTGCTGAATTCATGATTAGGAAAGTTATCTTCAGGCTCTAAAAAATAATGTGGTCCGGGACTTGGAGAATCAGGTCATAAAATGTCATTGTCTCAGCATAAGAATATATTCATAATGAACTCTTAATAATTTATAGAAGTGACCCACCCAGAGTGGTTATTTATAAATTTGTTATAAGTCGAGGTTTGTGACTTAATTTTAATTTACTGTTAAAAATATACCCTTGTAAAAGTATGATATTCTGTACAAAATTTTAGGAAAGTAAAGTAAAAAAAATATGAAGATTTTTCTAGCATTGTTGAAATGAAAGGCATCAACCCTTGAGCCATCAGAAACTTGTACCATATAGAAAAGCAAAGATAGTTTTCCAAACTTTACCACAGCCTAAATAAAATATCCCTCAAGACCACACAGATCCCTTTGCCTAGATTGCATGCTCAGCATATATTTTTATAGTAAGAAAAGGATGCCACAGTTTGCAAATATAATTATTTCAGGAACTAGAAAAGTATGTTTAAAAATGTTCTCTATGTGAAAAATTAGCATTCTATGTTATAAGCTAAATTTTTGATAAATAATTCAATCACCATTCACTGAGCTAAGCATATAATGAGGAAAATAGTGTCTATGAAGAGGAAATTCATGCTCAAAGGATGGGGGTACACACACTGCTCTACTATACGCTGCTTGTTGATGTCCTGATGGTTTAAATGAAGGTTAGCGATCACTGATTCTGAGTGTGTTTGTCCACTGAAGGTTTCCTACATTCAATTGTTCATTGCAACTTTAATGGATCAATTTATTTATGAATTTAGTTAGTATAAATTCATTTGATTAAACTTCATAAGCATTAAACTGTTGAATTAATTGTTTGCCTTTCTTTACATCACTTTGGACTTTTTAACAATAATCCTATGCATTGAAAATGACTACTTAAGTATGAATATAAAAGAAAATAATTTGAAGTGGATTGAAGATGTGTAATCTAAGTGGAATTGGGTGTCTTTGGGCTATGTTAGATAACAACTTAGTATTTATTGTGATTGAGAAAATAGGCACAATTGCATGTGAGTTTGCATATACGTGCAAACGTACAGACTTAAGACATTTAAAAATGATGCAAATTTTGCTGAACTTTAATTTGGAAGAGCACATATTTTAAATGTGTTATAAATTTACTATTTCCCATTCTTCCGTAGCTACCACAGCTTGTGCTTTATACTTATTACCTTAATGTTGTATTTGTCAGTGTATATCCTCAATCTCTCTCCACAATCCTACAACATATCCAACACCACAACTTAAAAGTTAGAAAAAGTGTTTGACAATAACAAACCATGCACTTAATTAAAACTTAGACCTTGTCAGTCAACGGTGATATGGGGAGACTTAATTCATGTGTATAACCCCAAATGACAATGGAAACAGTCAACCGAACTCTTCTCTTTATAAATGAGTGCAGGGAATAATAATAGCTTTCATTACAGATTAGGGAATACAGGTAAAATATAATTTGAGAATCTCATGATACCAGACTAGGTAAGTTTTCCTTATTTTAACTCATGAGGAAACTGACAAAACTCCATTAAGAACAGAAAAAAGAAAAAAACAAAGTTTGTCTGACTTTAGCATCCTTACTTACTCTTACAGTGTGATGAATCTACACAAAGCAGTAACAACAGTGTGTTTTGCCTATATAAGGTCATACAACAAGTTTTCTAACACCCAAAAATGTAGTAGACCCCAAATTCCTTCTTCCTTCCCCACCTCATGTGGGTATTCCTCTTCATGATGAAATAGTCAATTTAGGAAAATTCCCCAAATGCTGATGTCATAATATCCAAGGCCACACTCACTGTTGGAAACTATAGTTATGAAGGGTCAAAAGTTTTCCTAAGGTGGATCTTTAAGAGAAAAGTGAGTTTTGGAGATCTGCTGTCTTACGATGCCATCACATAAATGATCTACCACAAATGCTCAAAGTAAACTTTGAGACTGTGTCCACCAGGGACAGTGGAATGCTAGTTTGATATAGGATATTTGGAGCATAAAAATGATGAATGATAAGTATTTTTCAAACTATTGAGGCACCAAAGTACTAAATTTTAAGGTGACAGAAACTTTTCACAACTACAGAATTTTCTATATAGATCTGACTACACTTTGGTATACACAGAAAATTTTATCTACTGTATCTAAAAGCAAACTTTCAAACCTCTCATGAAGAGTATATATGTTTAAGACTTTTCAGATACCACTGACGCAATATGAGGAAACTATAAGTTAAAATATAAGACAAATAAAATACATATCATGACTGATCGAGTGTTTTATGATATTCCCTGTGAGAAGAACTCAAATAAATGTCTGAAATAGCCTATTGTAGATATCTATATTAAGAAGAGGCCAGTGATTACTTATAAGAAGTAATAAAAATGTTATTGGCTAATGACCTATTTCCAATTGGAACCTGATAATGTAAGGAATAGATAGAATTTTAGAAAATAGTGGTTTGTTAATGCCCACCAGCAAGACATAAAATCATTTTTCTTTACTTCAGAAATGTGTTGCACTGTACAGAGAATTTACAGTTTTAAAGCGAATGATTGATGTCTTGAATTTGAAAAAGTTCACATAATTTAGTAATATAACCTCCTTTTCTGTTATGATTTGAAGCATTTGCAGCTGTAATGGCCTTTGAGTCCCTGGGATAAAGGCCTCAGCCAAAGCCAGGAGTTGCCTATAAAGTTTTCTTTGACAGAAACTGGGATGAAATCCAGGCTCATTTCAGCAATATTTGTGGAGAAGAGGATTGAACTCAATATATTTGACCCAAAAGTGCATTTTTGGGGCTTGCACCATATTTATTAAAGCCTTGTGGCAGAACTAGAAGTTATTAAATGGTTGGAGCTGGCTTATAAAGACACAGTTGTAAGCAGTCATAGTTCAATTCGACATACTTTTACTGATCACCTACCTGGAGCCATATCCTAGGTTAGGAGCTCAAGGTTATAAAAAAGAGACAAATATCATCCACAGACCCAGGCAGCTTTCAATCTAGTACAGGAAGAAAACAGCTATAAATAACTGTAACACATGGCACAGAGTGATCAAAGATTATAAAAGACATACACAGCAACTGGGAGGCATAGATCCTGAAAAGATGAGGACCACATTCATGGGGGAAGTAGTGTTTGAGTCAGGTGCTGATGCTAGGTGCTGATTCCCCGACACACATACAGTGATGCCCACTGTATGTGTGTGGGGTGGAGTAGAGGATGGGATTCCAGCTCAAAAAATCAGTAAATTCAGAATATAACAAAGAAATGAAAATAGCCTTCCAGGAAATAACATTTGATGGGGTGATGGGGTTGGAAGGTATAATTTTTTAGAGGAAAATATCAGGGCAATTATTTGATACATTTAAAAATAATATAAAAGATTTAAAATTAAAACTTTAATATCACTGTTATTCACTCTATTATAGTGGGATCTATGGTCATACTCAAATGAAGATAGAAAACTTGAAAATCACAGAGTTAAAGTCATGGTTTCACTATGTACCATTCCTGTGATCTTGTGTTTTAGTTTTTTATTGCTATTGTAACAAATTATCCCAATGAGTGATTTAAAACAATTAAGTAAGTCTATTATCTGATAGTTCTGGAGATCAGAGGTACAAAATGGATCAGCAGAGATGTCCAGCTTCTGAATTTTCCAGTGGAAAATCTTTTTCTTTGCCATTTCCAGCTTGAGGCCTCCTACAGATTTTGGCTCGTGACCTTTTCTTTCTTCTTCAAAGTTAGCAGCATGACATCTTCTCATCTCTGTCCTCACTGTTTCTGTCATCATACCTTCTCTGACTCTGACCCTTTTATCTCCTTCTGAAAAGGACCCTTGTAATTATACTAGGCCTACTTGGATAATTTAAGATCATCACCTCATCTCATAATCCTTTCTTTAATCATATCTACAGTGTCCCCTTTGTCTCATAAGTTAAAATGGATTAATTTTCTAGTTATTAAAATATGGACATCTTTGGGGAACACTGTGCAAAGTACCATATCCTGGGACCACTATCTACCTTCTAAATTTTAACTTTTTCCTCATTTTTTAAAGTAGAGATAATAAAAGTACGATCTCACTTGGTTGTTCTGAGGCTCAAATAAGACAAAGTATTTAATATAAATTCAGTAGCCACTGTTGTGGCTAATGATGTTATCATATGAACACTCTGAACAACAGGTTGAGTTTTATATAATTCATTTAGCAATGTAGAGGAGCTGGGTTATACTATCAGAGCTTGAAAAGTTAGGTCAGTGTTGTGTGTTGTAAAGTTTGCTATAAGAGGACACTCAAGTGTAAATATTCACTTGGACAGAGGACAAACTTAAAATTGCAGTATGTGTAGATAGGTGTGGAATGTATATTCTTTAGATTTGTAGAGGACCTGAAAGTTTATAAGAAAATGATATTATTCTAAAACCAAAATGATAAAAAAATTCTAAAAAATCACTGGCCAAAAATAAATGTTAAAATTCACATTAAGTTGCAATCAAATAGAGATAATTAAACAATAGAATATTTGATAAGCATTTTAAAAGCAATAATCAGTGTTTTAGGTATACTTTAAGATGGGGTAGTAAAGCATAAATTAACAGTTACAATTTTTGGAATGCTTTGGCTCTAAAAATTTTTAGGCAAAACATACTTCATTACTTTTTCTTTTGAAAGAAAAGACATTTTTGACTAAAGCAAGAGTACAATACTATAGTTGTTAAACTCCAAAATGGATTATGAGACAACCCTCTATATTCAAATGGCAAACTATATTCTAAGAATCAGCTTGATAGTCACACTGGGGACATAAAGGCATTAATTGATTGTAGAGAAATATTTCCTTTGAGAGAATTCACTGCTGTTCCTTGCCTTGAACAACTAAACTGTTGGAGGTGGGACATTTTAACCTCAGCCAGGACAACAGTGGCACCAGGGAGAATTTAATCTTGTCTCTTGCCACTTGTGGAGTGATGAGGATGACTATTGCCCTGATTTCAAGGATGAGATCACTGTTGTGAGAATAGGGAAAAAGGTGATATTGTCTTAGAATAAACCTGTAATATTTGGATTTGTCTAAGTAAAAAATGCTTGAATTTTAGCTATGAGCAAAACGGTAGGGGAGAAAGAAAGAACTGTTGAGGGTTCATTTCATTTTCAGAAGGGAAGGAAGTTTTTCATATTCATTAGTGTACATAAAAATTAAGAGTCAACTGAAATACAGCTTATGCAAAATGCAATTGAAATTTACTATGGTGGGAAAGTATAGAAACATATTCATGAAAGGATAATTTTTAAACACCATCAGGAGTTGAGAGTAGCAAGCTAGTACTTTTTCTCCTTCACCTTAGAGAAGCAATGAAGAAAAAAAAAATGATAAACAAACAAACAAAAAACATTCAGCAGAATTTACTCAGAGGAGGAATTTCAGAAAAGAGAAAAATGCATTCCCCTTCCATTCCTGAAGTCAGGTGGCCATCTGTAATAGACAAGTTCTGATAGAGCTAGAGACAATATTTACCTTTGAATGAAGTTCAAAGTGTCTCTTATTACTTGAGGCTCAGTGCATTTAATTACTAAATTGAGAATTCACTCGGTAATTTAAAGTTGCAACAGGACTTTCTCTTACTCAACAGTGATTGGAAAAGTCATGAACTTCTACCACTGAGTAGTTTTAGGGGGAGAGTGGAAAAAAGACAATGCAGCTGTTTTTTATTAAATTCCATGAGCACCGGCTGTTCAGTGAACTTATTACATATACATATATGTTTACTCAAAACATTCACTTTATTGAAAAATAAAGACATAAACTAAATATTAAAAAGTAAAAGTTAAATAAATTGTGAAACAATTATAAAATGTTTACATGGTTTATTAGTTTATCATAAAATATGGACTAATTGTCGCAACATGTGTCTGATTATTTAACATAAGATTAATGCTGTAAATTATTCATGTTTTCCATTGTTCTGTAGTGGTATGTGAATTTGAGATAAATTGAAACAAACTGATATTCCCCATTAAGTTTAGTAACTAAGCAATTCTTCATTATTTTTCCCTAATATTTACAAAATTTTGAGAATTACATATTATTATACATTTTCAAATGATAATTATTAGAACACTGTCCTATGTATTTCAAATTTATCAGGGCAAATGCTAAGACATATACTCACAATTATTATACATGAGATGAAATAAAATAGTAATGATTTTAATACTGCGTTTTTTCAATACTTAATATCTATTTGAAATAAAAATTCAGTCTTTAGTGTGAAAAAGCATCAAGATGTGTGACACCAGACAGTCTAGTAATTATATTAGGAGAATATGACTCAAAGGACTTTTTAAAAAAGAAAGATTCATTCTTTCATTAACACATTTATTGAGTGTCCATTATGAACCAATAACCACAGCAATTTCCAGGAATAAAATAGTGAACCTAACAGACATGTTTCTTGGTCTAGTAAGGGTGCTAGACCTTTATCAAATAATTACCAATGCATGTAAATTGACATTATGATAGGGCCATTAAAAAGAGGCATGTGGTTTTAAGAGAGCTTTACGATAAAGCTTCAAGGAGTGGAAGTCAATTCAGTAAGTATTTGAATTAGAGAAGCAGAACAAAAGAACATTTCAGGCAGAAGAAGTTGGATGTGTAAAGGCCAGGGCAGGAAGACACCTTAACAGTGAAAGTGTTATGTGTAGAAAGTGTATGTGGCTAGAAACTTAACATGAGAGAAATGTTATACATATCTTAATATGAGAGAAATGTCCCACCTACAGTGGGAAATTCAGATAGTCATCAGACCACACAAGACTTGCAGGTCATTGTGGGGATTTTAATTTTGAAGTGGTAAAACATTTTAGTTATTTAACATTGCTCTTAGGGTAAATATTTTGTTATAATAGATAAGGGCAGTGAAGACATGAACTCAAAGTGTTGAAGATTCCTTGGAGAAATCTGGCAGTGAAAGAAAGAAATGAGGGCAGTAGCTGGAAGGTACTGTCAGTGTGATGAGAAATATTTTCAATTGGCAGACACATCAGCATACTTCTAAGCTAATGAGACTTGTGGCTAAAGATACTGAAATGGAAGCATTTTTATTTTATTTCCCATGCTCACACCCACCAAAAACAAGAACAAAATCATAAAAGAGGCACAAGTAGAGAATACTTCTATCATTAATGAATCAAGTACATTGGTGTGGTATTTTGATATTCATCAATCTGTTTTTTATTACTGGAAGTCTATTTTTTTCCATCCTGTCTCCCCATTTCAGGAAACAGTTACGTGAGGTCCAGGAATATCAATCCAGGCAACAAAGTTTGAATAGCAGAACAACGGAAGAAAAGTGTCAAATTCTTGATTTTTGAGCTCAAAAATTGTCTTCTGAAATTCATATGAGAGAAAATAGCTTGAAAACATTTATTTTGCCCAAGATGATTTTTTTCTTCTTTTGAAGTATGCAGGACAGAATATCTATGGAATAACAGTGTTGTGTGTCAAGACCTGTAAGGCAGGTGTTCTTTTTCCACCACAAAATGAATAAAGATTCCATGAGAAGGAAAATAGAAAGATTTGGATTTCTGGGATGGCTCTAGTTCCAAGGGGAGGACATGATATAAGAATTCCCCACATGAGAGTAGGGGAGATTCATAAGCAGTTTTTGCTAAAATTCTGATGCATCAGACTTTTACATGTTCTCCTGCTCCAGCACAGTCTGGCAATAGGATATATTGTCCACATAGAAGCCTCTAGAGGAATACAGGACAGGTATTCCTACTGTCCTTCCCACCATACACACAAGATTCGCTTTTCACCAGAGTGCTATGAGAAAGCAGTCACAATTTCTCTTGCCCTGAGAAAGGCAAAGAAGTTTGAAGGGAAACTGCCAGAGATCGTGAAGGGCAGAAATTGTTCTGGAACTGGCTTGATCTTCAGACTCCAACAGATATCGATGTGGTGCTATTACGAAGGCAAACAATTAGACACTTTGTATAATACTTTCAAGGCACTGATGGGATTGTTCCTCTCAATAGATACCAGAACGAACAGATGCTAAATCATGTGGTTTTTACCTTTCCCAGATTCAGGGTGGATACATAAGCCAGGAAGAATTTAAATGACACTCTAGGGAGAAGAAGGTCAAAGAAGGACATTGTTAAAAGACTGAAGCAATGAATACACCTGAATGACACTGATTAACTATGAGATGCAAATTTGGAATTGAAATATAAATTGTTATATAAAAATAAAGTTGCCTTTGTTGTACATCTGAATTTTATTACTTGTAAAAGTGTGCTTGCTCCATAAGCAGTCAGCTACAATCCAAATTTATAAGCCACAAAGTGTGTTTCTTGGTCCAAAACAATAGAGAACATTTAAAGTTGATTCATACTTTCTCTAACCTTCAATAGAAAAAAAAAAAACAAAAAACGATAGTCACTGTCACAGATGGGATAAGAATAGTGGGATATAGCCAAATTATAAACCAAAAGTAAAGCTGGAGGTGTAAGTCTGGAAAACCAAGTAACAAGAGGTAGAGATGAAAGATAATTCGTATTGGCACACAGTTGTTCATTGTCTACAAACTAGCACTTTTAGAGGGACTTCTGGAGGTGATACAAAGGGAAGAGTAAAGAACGAGGACATAGTCATCATAAAATGGGGTGCTGACGTACACTATGAATGCTGAAAATTGAGTGAAGATGTGCCCTTGGAGAGAAAGCATATTTAATGAGAGTCTCTAAATAACAATCCCATAATAAAGCCAAAGTATACAAACTCTTCACCCTGCCCTCCCCATGTGACATTAGTCCCTCTTAATTATATCATTTTTCTGCAAGTAGATTACCTCATTCAAAATTAAAATTCCATAAAGTACCCACATAAGACTCAGCAGTGCACTTTGTACACCCCCACTCTCCAATCTCGTTCCCCAATAGAAGACCTATGGACTTGAATGCTTCCAATAAATAACTATAATCTCTGGAGCTTCATGTACTTCATTAACAAGACATTCCTTTGAACAATGGGAAATAATTAACCTTTCTATAGACTCAAAGGTCAATTTTGAGCAATTGAACTGGTTTTGTGTTATACAAAATACATATTATATAATTTGTTGAGTTTGCATGTCAAATGTACATTCAAAGATTTGTAAAAAGCTTTACTTTATATTATATATAATATATGTATTTATATAGTTCCATATGATTACCAATCATTGTGACATCACATGCTTTTTTTCCTTCTCTATACTTTCAATTTTAATAGTTTATAAGAAACATTTTTCATGATGAGAAATAAATTTATATGTTAAAAAATTAGATAAGAAGTCTTGGTAAAAAAGTTAATTTGCATAAAAACAATCCCTTAGATGTCTACTTAATTTTCACTCATGTAACTTTACCAACTTGTGTCAGATCAGGATGCTCTGCCCCTTGCTGTCACTCATGGATCCGCTCAGGGATGTGGATAATTTATTTAGAATTTGTCCCATAATCACTGCAGTTGGGAAAGGGAGGACAGAATTAAACATGCACTGTCTTGTAAAATTTCCATCCAACCTTGCACACAGTACTTCTCTTTACACATCATTGACTAAAGAAAGTCACATAACATGGCCTGACTTCAGGGGAAATAGGAAAGGACATTCCTACCATGAGCCTGGAAGTGAGAGACTAAAATATTTCAAAAGGAGTAATGATAGCTTCAAATGGTAGTAGTTGTTTTCACTAGAAAGGTAAGAAGGGGGTGGAATAGTAAGACATTCATATATAGTTACTGGGAAGCATCCGAAAGAAAAGATTTAGTGTGTTTTAAGTCAACTGAAATTTCTGAAAGAAGACTTCAGGTAGTGTGGGAAGAATATACAGCAGAAAAAAAAAAAGGGGGGTGGTTACAAGGTGTTGGTGAAGAAGTAATGGTAGGCATTGACAATAATTTTCTGAAGAGGAAGACTATGGAGGATGAAAAGTTTTTAGATAAGATCTAAAATTTTAGATTTAGACTCTTTTAGATAAGGAAGCAATACAGTGGCATAAAAAAATCTATAAAATTGGATGAAAATAATGTGTAGGTAGATGAGTAGATCAAGAAATCATGGAGTAAGGAAATAAAAATGAAACACACATACCCTTAATGATCCTTGCTTCAGTTTTAGTCATTGCCTGGCTTTATCAAGCATTTATCTAGGTTGGTCCCTTCACTAAATATCTGTTGGCATGTGTGTTAGTCATAGGAGCAAATGATAGCTCTTTAATCATTTTGTACTTACTATTAGTAACTTTAAAAAGGCATGTTAAAAATCTTTGATTCTCACTGTGTATTTTTTTAAATTCTGTGAATTTTTGCTTAGATTATTTGAGTTTATGCAGTCATAATTTTTTTTTTTAGTAAACTGGTGGTTCTCAGCAAATTTTATTATGATAAGCTTAGATGTAGTTTTCTTTTCTTTTTATTGCTTGGGGTTTGTCTACTTGTTAAATCTGAAACTTGTTGCATTTCATAGGTTTAGAAGCACTTAACCATTATGTCTTTGGATAATTTCTATATTCTTTCTTTTCCTCTTCTTTTTGTGATTCTATTTTTATATAGACTTTTCTAGTCTACTCTGTTTTATATTTCCCCTTTTATTTCTCTTTGTTTCATTCTGGACATTTTTTTTCCCTTGGCATATATCATTTTATGATTTTTTTCTTCAGCTCTACTTAATCTACTGTTGAGTCCAGTCATTAAGCCTTCATTTATACTTTTTCATGTCTATGATTTCCTGCTTGTTCACTTTTGTATTTTTTAATTTTCCGTTAATGTCTCTGTTGTTTCATTTAGTTCCTTGAATATGTCATGATTAGCTAAAGACTATGTCTGAGGACTTCATTTTCTATAGATTGTTTACATTAGCATTTCTTGTTTCATTCTTTAAAGATTTATTTATTTATGCATACAAGAGCTAAGGTGCTGGCTTAGAAGTACACCAGATACAGAGTGGGGAGCAGAACAGACAGATCAACTGAAATACACTGGCAGAGAATAGAACTCCTGCTTCGGTGACAGGATATAACTTCAGAGTGCTGTGACTTAACACCTTGTGCCGCCAGAGAAACCCCTCTTTTATTCATTTTTGAATGGAAAAAGGGTTTAAAGTTTAAAATAATGGCTTCAAGCTGAGAAGATACATTCTTGGAAATACTATTTTTCCTCATTTCACTCTTAGAATTTAGCTCCTTGCGGTCCAATCCCAAGACACTTCTGATTTCCTTTTGCTGCCTACCTATAATCTCTAGACTTTCAGGCAATTATGTCATTAATTGTCAATCAAATTTATCTTAGACTTCAGAATTGTCTTCTAGCTTACCCTGTCTGCATTCTGCCCATCCACTTTGCAGTCAACTGCTCAGATTTACCTGCCATCTACTTTATTCATGTTATGTTTTAAAAATCTGATAGCTAAAATAAGGTGCCTTTAAGGTAAGAGTTAGAGAAATTGTGTCTTTTAAATCTTATTCTGAAATTTAGATTTTAATGTACTTAATTGAGGGAAACCTCTAAATAGCATAAGCCATTAGTCCTGTGTTTTAGGTTTTATGCTAATTGCTTAGACAACTAAAATCGAATTTACTCTCTCAAAGCCATTTTTATTTTCAGTACAGTGCATGTTTTCTAGTCTGTGAATTTATAACAGGTTATAACTTGAAATGACAGGGAACAGCATATGATTTAACATTTCAGAAAAAATTTGTTATTACTGTTGTTTTTTAAACTCATATGCCTTGTGAAAGTTGTTAATGAGAAAGTTAATTGTTTTATTGCTTATATCCCTGGGGCCTGTGGTTCTTTTTATGTTTGTGAGCATGCATGCTTGGTTGCTTCAAAAAGCAAAAGTAAAAAAAAAAAAAAAAAAATGCAAAGATATATTGGTGAAAAACTTCTAATTTTGATCATCCAATATTGAATGTTGTCTTAACTGCAAATGTTATAATATGAAATAAATGCTGACTAGGGTGGACAATCAACTGCCTGATGTATTTTATCATGAAGGAGTCACTGGAGGACTCAAAAAATAATTTATACCTTGAATAAATAGCTATCACATGATAGTTTACTAGCAGGATAATCTTACGAATCATGATTTTTTTCGCTATACCTCTTTTTAAGTCAATCATTTCCAGAAATATTATAGAAATTCCTTGTCATGCTATAGGATTATAATAGACTGAGTTACCAGTAGCAGTCTGTTATCACATTATATGCAGGACACTTGACTAAGTACAGAAAAACATAGCTTTAAATGTTCTCCTGGAATAATTAATTCACTGTACTTAACATATTGCCTCTCATTGGTTTAAATGGAAACAACAAAATTGCAATGTGCATGTGGGATGATTTCAAATTCTTGGAACACATTCAACAATTATCTCTAGCAGTAGATTAATGTGGTCTGTTTTCTAAGTTAGCCCCTAAAGTGGATTAAAATGAACAATGAAAATGTTGCATATTTAAGCCCAAATTAATTGTCTAGCATACCCTACTAAAAAGGAAAATACAGATTCCAATTTTATATCAATTTATAAACATGTGCTTACTTACCAAATTGAGCTCATTTCTTCCTAGGTACATTTAAATGGGTCAGGTACCTTGCATGTGAGTCCAAAATGGGGAGGGTGAGCTGTGGGGAAAGCTATTTAGTAATTATTTTATTGATGTCAAGGGATGTCAAGAAAAGAATCCTTTTCTTTAATTTTAAATGAATAATCTGACATTATTGCAAAAAAATATTGATTAAATTTACCAGGGAGAACCAAATGATGTATATTTTTCCTGCAATTCTTTAGGGTGGTGATATGGCTATGAACTTCTAGAAAATTGAATAATTGATCTAAATACCAAAATTTCTGCAACTGATTAGTTCAATACATACAAACCAAATCAAGGATAACTAAAATAAATAGAACTGACTGTCAAATAGTTATTTTATTTACATAAATCTGTTCCCTAACTGTTGCCTTGTGGAAATTGTCTTACATATCCCAGGAGAAACATTTAATTTAAAAAAAAAGGTTTACTCAAATAAGACAATTATAAAAACAATTCCAGTTCTGTTTTTAACCTCTTATGTTGGAGAAAAGATAATTTGCCTTCCATGTTCTTGTTCCAAGTAAATGAAATAGCAAGACAAGTCTCTTCAAGTAAAGAGTAGTAGAAGATGGCCTGTGAATCTATTTTACCTTATATATATATTTTATTTGTTTTTTGTCTATGGTTATTTAGCAGCTGAATCTTAGTTTGATGATAACTATCTCTGAATTACTAGCAGATCCATTCACCTTAAGTTAATGAGTTTCATCTTCAAATCAATTGCTAGATAACAAAGTTATACTTTCTTTTATTCATGAGATTGACTTTTTCAGTATTACTCTAAAGTGTTAGAGCTTTTAGATTAGTAATACTTTAGTGTTACTTTAAGGTACTAGAGCTTTTCCAGTATTATTCTTAAACTTATCTATCATTACTTTGTTGCAATACTTTCAGATTTTGAGAAACTAGACTTTGATCAAACTGAAATGCACATCATCTATCTGACAAAATTTTTAACATCTTTTTAAGATGCATATCAATCGTCTCTTTTTCCATAAGCTTTATTCCTACTGCTCAAATCTCTTTCACCTTTGAGGTCTTATTACAATTTTTATTATTCTTTCTGCATTTTAATAATTGTCTTGATCACTCATTTATTCATTCAAGTACTATTGCATTTGTCAGGTCTGTAATGAGTACAAGGACTACACTATGAGTAAAAAATCTCGACTTTTGTGTGCATACATTCTATTGTGACAATCATGAACCAATTATGCTCAGTTATAAACTAGCTGGTACTCTGAGGAAAATTACTGATGCCATTAGGATGCATGACAAGAGGACCTGATCTAGACTTACATGGATCAGTGGGGAATTCTATGAGAATATGATGTTGGAATGGAGGACTGAGTATAAGAGAATGCCATCTAAAGGGGTGTGTGTGTGCATGTGTATGTGCATGTGTATGCATGTGTTTGTGTTGGGGACTGTTGATAGTGGTGGAGGCTATAGACAGAGTAGATTGATTTCCTGGCAAAGTAGTTTATGTCAGAAAGCGACGCATCAAAAGGTGGAGAGTGTCCAGTGGACCGTGGTGGAAGAGTATTAGTAATTTTTAGGTAAATGTGGCGTGGTAACTTATATTTGAGGAAGTGTGAATCTGTACTTACAAAACACATATAGGATTGTGAACCAACACTACCTCAAAAATTTATTTCTCCTCCCCACTTTTATTGTGATAACATTGGTTTACAACACTACATATAATATATAGCTATTATATCACACATCTTACATATGTTATCACATCACACTCACCACCAGGTATTGATTTCCTTCCACCATTAAAAAAAATAAGAAAAATGTGAAAACAAGTCAACATGACTTGCAGGGTTTTGTAAAGCAAGAGTGGGGGAATTATGAGATGAGTCTAAAATAAATATGTAAGTCCTTTTAAATTATTACATACCCTTTTAGGGTTCATTTTTTACTCCATGATATATTTATATGCTCTTAAGCAGAATCATAAACTGATCACATACACAGGTTGAGAAGAGAATTTTAGACATCGGGAAGTCATTGGTAGAAGAATGACAAGTGAAGCCTTACGTGTTGATGAGATGCCTGTGGAGAGTGTTAGGATGGAGAGGATGTGCCAATTGTGAGTCTTCAGTATCTCTCCAAGTAAATTTCTGCACATTTAAATGTACTATAGACATTTCTTGAAATAGCTTGTTACTTCCACTTATATTTTAAGGACCTGTGATAGAATTAAAATAATAAAAAGTGTAAAAATTTAAATCAGAAGTATTCTCGGGTTCAAATAAGACATTATCCTTCACTGGCTCTGTGAACATTGGCGATTTGCTTAAGTCCTATGATGGTGTTTTTCTTCCTTAAAATACATAAATTACTAATTGTACTATGAGAATCTTACACATCAGCTTACTCTTATAAAGAATAGAGATATTGATTCCATGCACATGACACACAATAATATGTATTACTTTCTCTTATTTTTAAATTTTTTCAATGTATAGCATGGATCTTTAAATATTTAATACATACATGCTGAATAAGTGAGACCCAAAATGGAGTTAGAAAGGAAGAATTATGAAAGATGTCAATGAACACAAAGTAGAAAAATTATAAAATTATCTATAAATTCAAGACTTAATTTTAATCAAGACTGTTCATTTTAATGGGCTTTTGTTAAACCAGCATAATGGGTAGTTAGCTAAATTTATCTAAGTTTATACATCATCACTGATTCCTTACTCCTGATTTCACTTTTCCCTCATTCATGTTGAGTGAGGACAAGTTAAGGATTTCTGTTTGTAAGCTGTTAAATAGTCCCACTTTGGTTTCATATACAACACTGACAAAGAACACAAAATCCTAAGTTAGAGTTACAAACAATATTTATCAGTGAAAAGCAGTAGCCCTACCAACACTTTGCATCAGTTTTTCATGCCCACATTCCCACTGGGTGATTCCAGAAGGGCCAGATGTTTAGTTGTACATGCAGGACATTGCACCACGGGAGAGGAACCTCACAAGTAGAAGATGGGAAGTTTTTATATAGCTGCTGACACATCTGCTCATCCTCCTCTCCAGAGACACAGATTATTCTTCACCTTGGAATGTAACAAAGTATTTCTAGGATGGAGAAGGCAATTTGCTATATTAGAATATCCTGGGATCTCTGTCTTTAGTGGGACACTAGCTTCCAAGGCATTCTCATTATTCAAATATATCTTGCTCCAAAAAGGCCCCAACCCAGTAGAAATGAGAACATGAAAATTGTTGCCTAACAGTTCTTTGGTCAGAGTGGCCCAGGAGACTAACACTTCTCTTCTTGTGGTTGGAAAGTTGTGATGGTGACCACAGTCCACTTGCTCTCCTACCCTACCTTTTTATTTACCTTCCCAATATAGGAGGGTGGCACTTTCTTGACACCTGACAAAGGAACTGATGGCAGCTTGATTGTTGCAGACTCTGGTCGCCTTAGCAATAATGCAATTCAGAAATGAGAGACTTGAAAGAAAAACAGTCAACAGATCCATTTTTGACCCCTTCACATCACGGATGATTTCCACTTCTTTCTGGAGCCAGTGGTTCCCTGTGGCCTCTCAAGAGACATCCATAGTTGCTAAACAGCCAGCTGTGCTTCTCAGTTATACAGCAGCATCTTCTACTTGGATTTTTCTCTTTCCCTGTCCATCCTCCATTGACACATTTTATTCTCTATCCCCACCCCCCAAAACATCAATGTGTGATCTTTGCCTTGGGCTGTTTTCTCCAGAACACATTGCTCACATTTTAACATATTCCAGTTTTGCCAAGTGCTTGTTGTATATGCAGTTTTTACAGAGAAGTGAAAACATGTGGAGCAAAATGAAGATAAATTTGAACGTTGTTGTTAAATTAACACACACATTACAAACTCAGTAATATAAAAAAATGAATTAAATGAAATACTCTTTAAAGTCACATCTTTAGTTAATATTTCCCTAGACCAAATGTGCTATGTTCCAGCTT
Organism: Galemys pyrenaicus; assembly: GCA_019455555.1. Taxonomy (NCBI): domain Eukaryota; kingdom Metazoa; phylum Chordata; class Mammalia; order Eulipotyphla; family Talpidae; genus Galemys; species Galemys pyrenaicus. Next base: position 4,988,363 of record JAGFMF010011523.1, read on the forward strand.
AGGTGACCCAAGGCTCACAGGAGGGTCACATCTTCTCAGTATTTAACATATTTTTCTATCCTTTTCACATCCCCATTATCTCACACCTCTGAATGATATTCTTGGGCATAATAATAAATTAAGCATGAGTGATAATGAATTAATGTGCTAACTTTCCAAAGTGAAAAAGCCTATATTGGGAAACAAACTTATTTCAACATAGAGATTGTAGTAGGAAGAATTAGGAGTCATTTTAAATAAAAAGATGTTTTAGGTAAATAGAGGAATTATTTGTGTCTTAAATCAAACTTTTGTGAGCAACATCCTGTTTTTTTGCCTAGATTCTCTGGAGTGAAAATTTTGACAAAATTCAAAATGAGTATTGTGATATTTATATAGCCTTAATATTGATCTGTCCCTGAAAAATAACTTAGGTATGAGCACTTTTATTCCTGTAGTAATGATTAGTATTTTTACTACCTCTTCTAAATATATATATATTGCTATATAATTTGCTGTTTTCTTTTAACTACTGCTTCCTAAATATTGCAGTTCTTATCATAGAACTTAATTTATAGCATATACATTAAGCTCAATTGACTTAATTGGTTGTAATAGTTACTTATCTATGATAGTAAGCCAATATCACATGCTTTATGTATAAACTATAAATAAGCAATATACAACACAAAGTTTGAATGGAAAAATTTATGTTTAAAAGTAGGTGGAAATTTGAAAAAAAAAATACAACCAACAATGATACACCATAGCAATAGTATATACTATATATATATATACACTATACTATATATATATATATATACAGATAATAGTAAATACTATTAGGGATAGCATGGTCAACAAACTTGTTTTTCTCTGTCCACTGGGAAAAATAAACAATAATTTTCGGAAAAAAAAAAACAACAACATTAATTTCCCAAACCAAATACATAGATACACACACACACACACACACACAGTTTATTTATTTATTTATTTTAGCATCTTATGACAGATTTCTGGGCAGTGAAAGGAATGTTTGACAGAGTGAAAATGAGATTTTCAGTTTTGATGATAAGATGTGTCACTTGGTCATCTATGTTTTTCTCTCATTAAAATAGTTTTTAAAGGATTGCAGATCAGAGAAACATAAAATAATCTAGAACTCCTTCTTCATATAACCCCTAAAACGGATATCCCAGGAGTTTCACCACACGTTTTCAGACTGTGACATGACCAAGAAATAAACTTTTATTTTGATGAACTGCAGAGATGTTGGGATCGTTTGCTCCCGTCAGCTTTATTATTCTGCTATAAGGGACTTTATAGCACACCTAGGGATGAATGGTCAAGTTCAAGAGATATTTTTTCAAAAAAGTTCAAGAGGGTAAAAAATAGTTCATCTGATGAACACAGGGAAGAAAAAGAAATCAGACAGCTTCTCCTTCTAAAAACTCAGCAGAATAACAGATGCGCTGACAGACATGAGGAATTCATGAAGAAAGATTGTTTAAAAAGTATGCCATTTTCTGTCAGCTAGCAGGGACCATGTTTCAGAATCAGAAATTCCCATCTCTGTGATGAAAACAAACGAGCTAAGTGGCTTTGTTAATTAATGCCAAGATAGTCAATTGTAATTCTGGCATTTATAACCTTTAAAGAAAGATATCCTATGTATTTGTGGGGAGAAATTAGTCATATGAAGTAGAAATAAAATAGTATACATGAATGATACACAGTTTCTATATCTCAACTACAAGTCAAAATACAGAGAATGCATATAATAGGGATCCAATCTCATGATCAAGTTACCTTACAAAGCCCCTACCTCTTAAGGCAATCACCTGGGGAATTCGAATTTCAGCAAATGAGCTTTCAAGGGACACAGACATTCAGACTGTAATGTAGGAGAAAAGGGAGAAGATTGACTTGGAATGAATCACAGAGACCTTACTAGATTGATGCTCCAGAGCTGTGGAACGTAGTAGCCCTTCAGAAATAACCACTTGAGATAAGGAAGCAGGTCTACTGAGTGATCATTGGATGGAGATGCTTCCAGGGTTAGGCAGTGTCCTTGGAAAGGGGATTTCTTCAGTTAAGCACAATTTCTGGAAAGGGACTCCAATATCATAATCAAAGGAGAAAGGAATGTAACAATCCTAAGACAAAAATGTAATGAGTTTTTAAGATAGCCTGGGAATAAAAGTATCACAAAAAATATATAACTGAGAGATTAAAAATGAGCATTGGCTACAGTATTTGTGTGCTTGATCTAGTTATTTACAAATTACTACCTAAGGAATTTTTTCATGTTATTAATTTAAAAGTGTGCCATTTACTCTTTCGGTTGTTAGGTTGTTTTGTTTTTGGTTTTGCCAGTGAGGTTTTCTTTCATCAATTAAGATACCATTCTTTCTCAAAAGATTTATTTCCTTCATTTTCTTACTTTACATTTCAGGGTTTACATTACACAGGAGGGAGATCCTGAAGAAATCAAGTATCATAAAACTTGTTTTCTAAAATCTTCTGAAAGAGAGTTACTGATAAATTATAATGGTTAATGGTTTGAGCCAGGTTGTAAAACAAAACTGTCTTTCAAAGATGAGCATTGTTAGATCTGTTAATCAGAATGAGAGGGAATAAGGATGGATAACAAACTTCCTGAAAACGGAATGAGTTAAGGATGAGGCATTGATTTGCCACTAATGGCAGTTTCCTCATTCATGTACTAAACAATGCTGCTTCTTAAGATGTGACTGCAAAACCTCATATAATTTTATCCAAGTACTATTCTAAAAAAGAGAAAAAGTTGCCCTAAATAGAGTGATCTCAGAATGAAGAATATAACTCGATATTTAGAACTTTGTGTCCTCTATGAATTGCCAGTTAAATGAGTTTAGATTTTAGGTATTACAGTTGCTTTTGACTATTTAAGACAGAAAACTTTATGAGCAAATATAATGTTTCATCTACTGTGCTTTGAAAAACAAAATAAAAACATGATCTCCTTAAAAAAATCAAGGTAAAGAGCTAAATTGTAAAAATTATAAATATTACTTAGTGGTTTTGCCAAAAGCATTAGGTTGAATCAATGTCTGAATTTAAAGGGAATATTTCAGTTCTGATGATTTTTTTGGTGCACTTGATATAACTTATTTCAGAAAGTTTTGAAATGAAAATAGTGGAGACCTGAATAAAGAAGTATTCTATTATCAGGAAGTATCATTATAGACAATTTAATACATTTTCCTATTTAAATCCAATTCAACACTTGTTTAGATGCTTTAATTTTTATACTTTTATGCTTTAAAAGTAAACACATATTTTAAATATAAAATTTTTTTTTTACTTAATATTCAACTCTGAAGCAATTACCCATTTTAAGGCAAGCAGAATGTCTATTTCACTGTGTTTTCAAATGCTTTCTGTTAGTTTTTTCCTTTAACTTTTATTAAAGTAGCTTAGGCTTATAATGTGAGATGGATTTTAGGTGTATGACTTTATAATTTGACATTTTCATAATTCAACTTTATGAACACCACTAAAAATTTAGTTTCCACCATCTATTACACAATTGAACTTTTTTCACATTTACCTATCCACCTCCCCCTTCCCTCTGGTAAACATCATATTACTATTGTGGTTTAAGAGTTAGTGTTACTTCCTATTATTGCCTTGATTTAGTTCTTTATTTTCCATATATGAGTGATATCATACAGCATTTTTTCTCTTTCTGTCTGACTTCTTTTATTTAAAGGTATTTCATTACTTTCATTACATAATACCTCCTAGATCCATCTATGTTGTCTCAAATGACAAAATTTCAACTTAATTATTTACAGCTAAAATACTAGCCTGAGTAGTGTACCGTATATACATGAACTCCATCTTCCTCATCTTTTTATTCATCTCTTGATGTGTGTTTAGATTGTTTCCAAATCTTGGCTCCTGAACATGATGCTGATGTTTACATAAATGTGCAGATATCTTTTTAAATTTGTTTTAATTTTCTTCAAAAAAAAAAATAACCAGAAGTGGAAGAGCTAAATCACAGTCTATTATTAACTTTTTGAGAAATCTCCAGGCTATTTTCCATAGTGTCTGTACCAGTTTATATTCCCACTGACAGTGTTCAAGGGCCCTCTTATCTCCATATCCACATTAACACTCATTTTTGTCTTTTTGATAATAGCCATTATCACAAGTGAGAGGTAATGTCTCATTGTAGTTCTTATTTGCATTTTTCTAATACTAAGTGGTGATAGCATCATTCCAAGTGCTTGATGACCAATTATTTATTTTCTTTGGAGAAGTAGCTATTCAGATCCTCTGCCGTCTTTAATCAGGATATTTATTTTTGTTATTGGTATTGAGTTATATGAACTCTTTATATATTTTGAATATACTTTAAGGCACTTGTAGATAGGTATAACAATCTAAACTAGTATACTTTTCATCAATTATGAAGCAATGTTAACCATGTCACCATTTCATATCTTTCTGTATTCTTGCCTTAGACATGTCTTTTTCTATCAACTAATTATTTTGTTCTATTAAATTTATTCTCCTTGTAGTATTCAGTGATAATATATCATCTCATATCTGTTCTTCTTCTCTTGGGCAAATAAAATGACAGTATCAACAACAAAAAATCCAAATCAGTCAGAAGATTTTTTGAGAACTATGATAAGTAATCCCTGGAAAAAAAATTTTTTTTACTCATTTCTTTCCACCCTCAACATGAAAATTCCAGTTTCTAATGTGCTGAAATACAGAGAAAAGACGGACCCCACAGAATTTTCAGGCTAAGAAAAGCTGGGAACTCCTAGGAAATTCCTTGTTCAGTCCCAGAGACTCTAGGACTCTAGTGCCTTTCTGCCTCCCCCACTCCCATGAACAAAACAAAAATGTGAATGCCGTATCTCTCTTGGAACCAGTATGTTGAGTGTTTGATACAGTTTCCCCAGTGAAGAAGGTGTTGCCTGAAACTTACACAACTAGAGACTGACAGTGTGAATTCTGAAGTGACTATTAGCCATTTTAGTGTAATATTATTCAAGGATGTGACTCAAGCTATTCAGCAGTGACTAATTTTGCAGCTCTCAAGTGTCCTTTTGCATCTTGGTTTAACCTGTCAATATTCTGATATTCCTAAGAGCTTGCCTGAAGCAACTAGTACACTGTGGACTTAAGTGGCAATTGCAGAGGATGTTTAACTTTTAACTCAATTCCGGAGTTTTACTGTCATTTACATGATTCCTTAGAGTGACATTCCTGAACTGTGAGCTCTCAGGATCATTAAATTTTAATTTTCTTTAGGGATAGAACACAGAAGATTATGTTCAGTTTATTAGCTCTGACCCTTTACACTTAGACAATTTTCTCGTTTAATTTGGCTTATGGAGTACATAATTCATGTGGTCCTGATTATTATGTACTCTTATTCTTACAAATGTCACTTGAATTGCCTGAATTAGAGGTTCTCACTTCCTTCACTACTACAGAAAGTGGCATCCTGGACAGGAAACAAGGGAGAAGAAAAAAAAGTCAAGGGAGAATGGACAATTTTCCTTTCAGGCAAGATCGAGAGCATTCAGGGTGGTATGGCTATAGACTAGACAATTTTACTTTCAGATAAAGAAAAGTTAAAAATAAGAGAGAATTGACACATGCATTAAAAAAGCATAAAATAATATTAGACCTTAAATCTTAGACTGAATTTTTCTTTAATCCTTATTTCTGGAATACAGGACATGACACTTTAAATAGGAAAAGGTCTTTCAAGGGTTTAATAAACAATGTTGCTTTTGTAAAAATTCAGTCTACAGCTGCAATGTTCAGTATAATAGATACTAGTCATACAGGGCTACCTAAATTTAAAAATTAATAAATTAAAATCAAATGAAATCTGGAATTAGTGTTTAGTAGTACTAGCTACATTTCCAGGGCATACTAATCATCAGCTATAGTTGAGTGCTTAATTGCCAAACTTGTCATGTTGAACAGCACAGGAAAAAACCTTTCCCTCATCTATTGATCAGATAATGCTGCTTAGAATGCAAGCCTAATACTTCCAATAAATCTTTTTTTTTCTATTGTATGCATTGGTACATTTTCCTTTAGTTTCTTGCTCTTTGTTCCATCTACTGTCTGTGGATGAGAGTGCTACCTAGTCTTGTCTACTGAAGAAAGAATGTTGAAATCCAATCTTAAAAATGTGATGGTCAAGTATTCTAGAAATTCTCAGTTATAGTCCAAGCAAATGCCTGATATGAGGACAAAACTGAGAAGCAGGGTATCTTCCAGGTGAGCTGAGGATAGCTTATAAAGACTAGAGTGCATGTAAGAAAAGATGGATGAGGAAATATTAGGATTAGATACTCAAAAAACACATTCAGAGATTACTACCTTGAGCTTTCATTTGTATAGCTGAACCAAAAGAACTTTAGTTCTCTACAAGAAACTTCTCTTGTAAGCAGAGTTTCAGTCGCCTAGTTTTTTAACTGTATTTTATGAAGCACGTATTGTCATAAAAATCATTGCTCACAACCACTGTAGAACCAACCTATCATGCTTTTGTTGGCAAAGAAGGAACTTTAAATCAATGAAATAAAGTAATTTTCTGTACTGTAAGCTAAAGGTTATTTAGCTCTCAAATCCATAATTTTGACATTGCATGATAATATGAAGAAATTTCTCCATACCCTGAAGAAATTTCTCTCTACCCTGCAATACTTTATATACAAACCATTCATATGTTTTAAAATATCCAGGTTGTGCATGAGATAGTGCAGTTGGCTTAATCCTATGTGGCCTGTGGTGTAAGTACCACCTACGCCTATTTTGACGAAGTCCAGAGTTCTTTGAGATGTTGTGGAAATGGTGCTCACTGGACCCTACATATCATTTGTACTTCCAGTTATTTGGGGGGGGGGGCAGGGCTCTAAAAAAAAAGTATAAGGATCTGTGGTATGTGGTAATTTTATGATATGGTCACTAAGAAAGTCAGTAAATAGTAGTAAAGGAAAAATTGGATTTGAGTCTGGAGATAATAGCATAATTATTAAATGACTGTACAGTCTTAAGGAAACTTCTGATAGTATATAATTTAGACTATGTACTTTCAGCAGATTTTTGCTTTTTTCTTCAATTTTGAAATGAATTATCTTATTTAAAATATATATTTTTTCAAATAATTTCAAAATTAAAAACTTAAATAAATAAAAACACTTCCTAAAAATGTGAACTGTAAATTTATGCTTTATTTTTTTTTCAGTTTTATTTTCTGGCTGGAATAAACATTCATATGAAAAAATAAAAATATAAAAACATGTAAAAATCTAAACATTTTGAAGGGTGATAGGCCTTGATGTAACAATATTAGATATTTATCACTTAGCACTTTCTTTTAGTAGCAGAGTTTTGTGTCATGTCCTGGGATGTTAAATATGACAAATTTTCATTTTTTGATGTGGGGAATAGAGAAGGAGTCAAAAGAGCAATGGGGACTCTTGAGGAGCCTATTTATAAGAGAAAAATGTCCTAAGAGTATATAGCCCTGATTTCTGACTTGATTTTCTGATTAGTTGTGAATATACATGTTTCTCTGCATTTTGGAGTTTTAATTCCCTCAACTGTACAGAGAACATCTTAGAACAAATGCTTCTTAAGGTTATCTGAAGTGTAAACTTAACAAGAGGAAAATGCCAGCTAATAAATTACATAAAATTTTCACTGTAGACTGCATCAGCATTTTCAATTTACCAAACTGGTTTTTAAGTTGCATTCATACAGGAATAAAGCCTGGGAAAAAGTCCATCAATACAGACTGATTAAAGATATTAAAGCTACAGCATATAATGAACTGTTCTTGTCTAGATAAAGGGAATTAGTTACATCATGTGGTCGGAGGTCCATCTCCGGAAGGATAATAAACTTCTCTGCACTTGCTATCTAAGAAAGAAATGGGACTGAGAATTTAAGTAAATGAAACAAATTAAGCCAATGCCTGTCCAGAGGCAGAGGGAAATTAAGCATTCTTTTCATCAATATTTAATTTACTGGGACACTCAAGTTTTACGTAACTTTCTCATTATGCTTGAATACTTCGTTGACTCCTACAGTGACATGAGTCAAATGCTTCCTAATATACTCAGACTCAGGCTAGAGTCTCTCCTCAGGGTTTTGCCAACATGTCTGGTGTGACGTAGGATGATCTAGTACTTTGTGCAAATTGTGAACCTAAATAAAGAAAAAATCCTTGATTTGAAAGTTCAAACTGTGTGCGTGACTCAGTCTGGTAGTGTCATGGTTTGCCAGCACTGAAATGTTTTTATTATATGTTTTTCTCTGGATTCTGTTTTAGGAAGAGATTTAATTTTAACAGAAAAAAGTCAGAGCCCTTTCCAATCATGAAACCTAACAATAAAAACAGTCTTCAGTCCCTGAAAAGCTAACATTGAGATACAACATGAGTATTCGTTCTCCTACTCTGTTAGACACAAATGCCGCCAAGAAAATGGAAATGATATGGTCTACAGGGAAAAGAAAGCAGAATAAAGCATTTCACTTTCCAAATTAACTGGAATATCCTCATTTGCATACACCCAACTTTCTCTTGTGCGGGTTGTTGCTAACCTTACAGGTATGTTATATACCTGATATGCTGACTGCCTGATGGCCCCGCTCCTGGCTCTTGAAGCTATTTCTTCTCTTCAGGAGCATCTCAGTCATTTTACACAGGGAGAGTTAAATTTAGCAAAAGGCACTTTTCAGAGCTGAGCGTGCTTGCTGATCTGGGAGCCTGTCAAGGTGATTCTATGCCAACTTGGACCTGCCTGGAGTTTAAGCTTCCAATCTTGCCAAATGTTGTGCTTATTTTGTGACAAAGATGAAAGTCACAGTTGGATTTAAAAGGAGGCTATCCAGTTTATTTTATTCTTGTCTCAACTCTCTGAATCTCTGTCTCCATGACTGAAGGCTTTGTAAATAAACAGGTGTCCACATGTCTCACTGTGAATTAAAATTTTATGGAGCCAGAAAGGGAGTTGATTTATTTTAAAAAGAAAAGTTATTATAATACTTTGGTATGCTGCAGTATAGTTGTTTTATAATTTCCCCATATATATATGCATACACATATACACATATACATATAGATTTCTATACATAATCACTTAATTTTTCCATAGACTTGAGGGTAAGGACATTCTATAAAAGGAAATGGATTGGGTGTGTGTCTTGGGAGCTAGCAATCACTAAGAAATATTATTGAATATAAGTTTTTTTTTAATAAGTACTTACTAAAGAAATGCCATCCCACATATTTATGGTTTTATGTATAATACCTGTATAATAAGTAGATATGTAAACTCAGATATACTGGTGAGAAGTGCTTTACCATTTCTTTTAACATACCAAGAGTACTTGAATTTCTCCACCTAGTGCTTAATAAGTATTATTTTTATTATTATATATTACTATTGATAATTTAAGTTAAATAATATAAACATTCCAGATATTTGTTATGAATATTGCTTGATGCATCAATGCTCACATAAATATACACATGCATTTATGAAAAACCATAGAACTCTTAAGTAACTAATTTCCCCAAGTTTCTAAAAGTTCTTTCTTTCAACATTAGGGATCTTTGGTATCTGCATTTAAAACTTTTTCAGAAACTACATGCTCCAAGTGTCTAATTTACACTAGCACAATAATTTTGGCATCAAAGGATGTATTCAATGGGTAGCTTTGTTTTTGCTATTAGATATAGGTGTTAACAAGGATGTAGTATTTACTATAAAGTCAATTCAAGGGTTTTGTTATATATATTACTTATATAATAATATTTATATACTATAGAAATATCTTGAATTGTATTATTAATTATACACTATAACACATTCTTATTTTCTAATGTGAGAATGTGCATAAACTTATTATTTAATATTTAAAGAAATATGCACAAGTAGGCAACTTTGTCATGCATATCATTTTTTTGGTAAACATTCACATTCCCTAGTTGGAGATTTAGAAATTTTACAATGGGATGATCAATTATTTAATTTAAATATGTAAATTATTCAGTTACAAATCCAGTCACAGCAGGTTGTCAAAATACTACACAACTAGAAACCAAAAGAAACCAATGTATGTTTTTTAAAAGTACCTCAATAACTTGTCTCATGCAACTTTAATTATTTTGATATTTTAATTATTTAAATCAATGATTGAGTGAATCTAATAACTCACTACTACAGTTTTACCCTAATTATACCAAGCTGTTTTGCTCATAGATCTCTGAACAGTCAGATGACTAAGACAGCCTCATTTACATGAGTAGCATTTGGAAAAAATTGGTGTGGAATAACAGGGGTTAGTGTCACATGTCCTTATTCTACAATTGACTATCTCAAGCATTCTACACCATGGTTACAGGAAGTCCCTGTTTGTGCTACATTTGATACTATCCCAATGGTTAAAGCAAGTCACTCAGAATAGAGACACCAAAAATATCCTGGATTCAGAAGGAGAATAATTTGTGGTCTTTTTTTACCCTATACCATAAATAGCATTCCTAAAGATTTATTTTCTTCTGAAACCTATATATTTTGAAGAGGAGACAAGCGAGTATAAATGAAAACTTGATAAACATCGCCATAATATAAATATCAAAAAACATAGAGTAAAAAAAAATAGTTAACGTATTGTAGAAGGGTGAAGCAGTGTGAGGGATCCGGGGACGACTGCATTCCTTAAATGTATATATTATATTTATATACTTTTTGTTACTGTTGCAAAAGATCAGCATCTCTTGCTTACTCAGGTCAACCAGAAATAGCATGTATTTGCAAAGTGGTCTTTGAACCAACTGCAACGGTACTGTGATGTTTGTGACAAATGCAGTTTCCTAAGTTCTGCTCTCAAAGATTTTTTTTTAAAGATTTATTTATTTATGCAAACAAGAGCTGGGGTACAGGCCAGAGTCCAGGGCGGTAAGAGGATTCACCAGAGACAGAGTTGGGAGCAGAACAGGCAGATCAACCGAAATTCACTCTTGAGGAGAGCAGCAGGCCAGGCAGGAGAGGTCTGCTGTGCCATGTGAGTTTCCTCCCTGACTGGGGATCGAACTCGCCTGCTGTGCTGAGAATGCTTCACAATGCAGCGCTCAACCCACTGCACCACCAGGAAGGCCAATGCTCTCAAAGATTTTTAACTCAGCAAGTCACATGGTCTGGGGTAAGCACCCTATACTTTCTATGAATAAGAAACACAGTTCCATAGAGCAAAGGTTTGTGGGGCTGTCTTGAACTTTCAGTACTCATTGCCAGCCTTGAGAATTCCAATATATAAAACGTAACCTTGATAATTAAAATGATTAATTTTCTTTCCTTAATTCCTTCATTCCTAATTGAAATAGACAGCAATCATCCAATCATCACTTCTGTTTGATTCTTTCTTCTAAAACTTTCAAGAATTTCTTGTCCTTCTAAATGTTAGAGATACAATGAATCACTCATAGAAGGAACAAGAATATCATAGGCAATTAATAATTAGTTGCAATCTCTTGATTCACAATTTGGCAAAAATAATCTTTGAAATCAACAAAGATAATGCCAGTGAAAGCAATGAACTCTCATGATACACTACTAATAAAAGGATGTACTATTTGTAGGTAACAACTTTCAGAGTTATTCTTCACAGAGGTCAAAAATGATGACATTCTTCCAAACTTGTGTTGTTTTATTTTTCCCCAGGAAAATTTTGACAAATAAATAAAGGTAAATTCTTTAAGCATATGGTGTGGAGCAAATAAATGTGTTAAAAATAGAAATCAGATCTTGTGACTTCCTATACAGCATTCTTTTGACAACACAACATTACAAGGCACTAAACTAGGTATGTAAATGATCTGAGAAGTCTTCTTTCCTAAGGCTATCCATATGTTGGGGTAGGCTTGGATCCAGTCCTGCGTAGAAGTTAGGGAACTAACTAATGAGTCCTGGTGTTTCTTCCTGCTGACAATTCTATATCATTATAAATCTTTCAAGATATCCTGGTCCCTACACAGGTTCTGAACATTAGATATTAGTTTTTTATAAAAACAAAGAGGCTACCCTCACTTTCATAACTTTAAAAACTAAAAGTTTTCCTTTTTTTACTTATCTAAATATGAGTCTATCAGCATTAAACTTTCTCAGTTTGAAACATGGGGGTGCGTAAGCTCTATACAGAGTGGGGAGAAGGCAAGAACAGATTGTTTTTAATATGAGGCAAGAGTGTTATCCTGGCCTGTCTGCTCAGCCTGAGGTGCTTTGACACTTCTAACACACCTAAAAATACTTTCTCCCCCTCCTGCTGCTGTAATCACAAACATTAAATCAATCAAGGAGGCACATAATCTATTTTCTGAATATATCAATGAGTAGTATCCTCAAAGACATAACAAGTCTGCCTTTATTGAGAAAGAGTGAACAACCATATTGAGGAAATTTTTCCTCAAAATTTATGAGGAAATTTTTCCTCAAAATTTATGCACAAATAGTTAGAAATAAAAACACATGTATCTCTATAAAAATGTACATAAAATTAGGATCGTAATTTCATATATATTATATTAAGAAAATATGTTTGATTCCTGGGAGAATCAGTCTTGAACACATAAAGATTTAAAGAAAGACTAGAAAGATATTAACCATCTACCAAAAATAAACCTATTAAATCTACATCTTAAGCACCAAAAGACACACACATTGCAATCCTTTTTATGCATTTATTTATTGACTTTAAGTATAAACATTGAGAATTTACTGTGTACTGAAAACTGTGCAAATGCTGAAAAGATGGAGTCAGCATCCCAGAACTTACTGAGTAATAAAAGCACATACATTAATGTGATTAAAATTGTAAAGAGAAATTCAGAGAGGGGTAACAGCAAATGCTGTAGCTTCACAGTGTGAGGGAAAGGAAATTTTATAGAGAACTCTTGAGCTTAGATCATTTTGCATTATATAAAACTGATCACACCCCTTCATCTTGCCTGAACTGTGTTGACCATAGAACTTGATAAATTGATTTTGTTGATTTGACGTCTACCATTTCATTTGAATGAGCAGTTCATGAAGAGAATGGACTATGTGTTTAGTCTTTTAACCTCAGCATATGAAATACAGAAAAAACTTAAATACCTGTCAAATGAATGAATGACATTGAAACTTGCATAATACATTTGAATATTCATGTTTTAATCTCTATAAATATGCATTTATAGATAAAATTATTTTATCGACTGGCATGAAAGTTTTTTATAGGAGGGAATATTGTTTAAGAAATTAAGCTCCTTTGATGTGGAAAATGAGGCCCTGGAGCAGTACTGTGTACATAAATAGCAAAATAAGACTAGTTGCTAAACTTCTACACATAAGAAATGATGACGAGTCATTGCAAGTGACAGTGGAGAAAGGAAAAGGAATAAGGTATGGGGAATACATAGGCTATGTATGAAGGGACTAAACACTATACCAACAATCACCAAGCAGAACATTTCAGGAAAAGAGTGATCAAAAATGAGCAGAAACACAGGAATACCAAAGAATAATTTTAAATCATTTACATTTGTGTAATACAAAATCTTCTCTCTTCCTCCCAAATCAGTAAGTTCTGAAACACATGCAAATATCTTTGGAAATCCCAAGTAAAAGTATCTGAGTTTCATTTAGAGTCCAATACTGAAAAGAGAAAGGAAAATACCTATGAGGTATGATTGAGAAGAGTTTATATCAAAAGGTTTTCAAATTCTGGATATTACAATTATTTGTGCTGGTTAATCCAGCTGACAATAATAAAAATGGGCAAAATGTATGTCAAGTGTTTTCTTTATTCAATCGAAGTTAATTATTGAGCACTTTTAAAAAATATTTATTTATTTATTTATTTATTTATGCATACAAGAGCTGGAGTACAAGCCAGAGTTTTGGGAGGAGAGAGATTTCACCAGACAGAGTGGGGAGAAGAACAGGAAGACTGACTGAAATACACTGCTGAGGGAAGCAGTGGGCGAGGCAGGAGAGGTCTACTATACCAAGTTGATTCCCTCCTTGGCCGGAGGCAGGGATCGAACTCATGCTGCAGTGGCTGTGGTTTGTTTCATAGTGCCTTGCTTAACCCACTGCGCCACGAAGGAGGTCCTGAGCACTTTCTTTAGTCACTGCAAGTGCTGATAACAGCACATGTCTCTGACTTTTGACAGGATATTCTGTAGGTAATCCCTGTGGCTCCTTGGCCAATTCCTTATTTGCAGTGCATGAAACTGGAATTCTAGAAGAGCAAGTATGCTCTACTGAGATTAGATTGAGCAACTAAAGAGAGTGGAGAAGTGAACTGTGAAGAAAGTAGCATAAGGGTTCCGTGAACATCCTTGCCTGAGAATTAGAATTGGCAGAAGGCAGCTACTAATGGGTGAAGATGGGAACTGAGTTCTCACAGTTTAAGCAGAACTGGCAGATGTATATGTCCCAGCCTGAGTGGGGAAATATCATTAATGCCTCCTTAAGACCTCAGGCATTGGGTATAGATACCAAAAAATTGTCACCTTATGAATAAAGATAATACCTCACATAGTACCTTCTCTAAGTATACCTTAACAAAGTTCAAAATAAACACCTGAAAAGAATACACACTTTGAAACATGCGATCTACCAAATTGGAAGTGTCTGAGGAATACTGGGTTTTCTAACAATTGACCTTCATAAAGTATAAAGACATGTCTTCCCAGATTTCAACATGATTATCCAGTATCATACTATTAGAAAATGCAACATTTTCAGATAAAGTAGCAGAATCAGGAGATTCTAATTGTGTGTACAAATCTATTTCTCTATCTATCTACACACACACACACACACACACACAGAGCTATTCAAAAAGATAAATTCTTGCCATTAGCAGCCACATGAATGGAACTGGATGGGGATTATACTAAGTAACTAAATCACTCCATCAGACAAGTTTCATGAGGAAAAGCAAGAAATTTAATAATGAAATAATGATTAAAAGAGTAATTCATCAGGAATACACAGTAATCTTAAAATGCATGACTTAGTAACAGAGTTTCATTATTCATGAAGAAATGTTGACAGAATAAAACTTTTATCTACAACCTTTGTTAAAGGTATTCAACAGTCCATTCTCAATAGGTGATAAAAATAACACAACCAGGAAGCATGTTAACCATACTCTCAGGTTGCACCTACAAAAGCAAATCCTGACTAAGAGTGGAGAGCAAAATGGTATTTGAGATCAAAACCTGTGAAAGACAAAAGGCAAAAATTGGGGGTTAGAATCAAGCTTGGAGGTCTGACAGTCTCAGATGAGCACAGTGAAGCTCTGGAGTACCTGTCAGATTCACCCACCTGAAGCTGAATCAGCATGGCCTGGACCCCCATATTCTGAATTTATTGCATTGTGAGGAATGATCTGATCTCTAGTAAGGTTAAGTTTGTAGCTGAGAGAGAATATGAAGGAGTAAACTAAACTATATCTGCTGATTGAATCCCCGCCAAATTCTTCCTTCAGAGTAGAGATGGACAACTCATTTGAATGTTTATGACAGTCATCAACAAGCTTGACTTAATTAACAATTACCAATCAACACACCTACCGCTAGAAGAATAACTATACTTTTAAAATACATGTGAAAAATATGAAACAGGTAGAAAGATCTTAATTTTAAACTAAAGTGTTCTAATACTTTCAAGATAGACCTTATGGTAGACCATACTCTCCCCATAACTTTAAAAAGATTAAAATTTTACAAAATATGGTCTCTGACAATAATTAAATTATAAATTCAAAACAAAAAATATGTGTGTATATAAATATAAAATACTCAAATATTTGAAAATTAAAAAAAGCACTTTTAAATGGGCCAAAAATAATTATGCAATGAAAGAAGTTATCGAGTTGATGATAATGAAAATAAAGCATGTAAAATTTGTGAAATTCAATGAAAGGAGCACATTTATACTTTAATCATTTGCATTAAGTAAAGGAATGTTTACATAATGTATCTACTATAGAGGCAAACAATGATATCTCTGCTTACATTGAGACTTAATGTTTTATAAGAATTTGACATGCATATGCAATTGCATATTTCTCTATATTAATTATTTCTTTACATGAATTGTATAGAAGCCAAAACAGCAAAGTGTTCATATATCTAAAACCTTATATTTAAAGCCTTCTTATAAATAAACCTTACTCTTATATATTTTATATATTAATATTTGTTAATATTTGTAAATGAAAGATATGATGTATATTTAATGTTATTGGAATTATAACCCATATTACTTTTGTTAAGGTTCTTAGCTACAGGTTTTCCTCATTATCTGAAAGTAGAATGTTCCTATTTGGTTTGATTTGGTTGGTTATTTGGGGGCTCTGGGAATGCTCAAAAATTTTTCCATGCAAATTGGTAGTAATACAGACCTCAAAAATAACCTACCAAATCATACCAAATAGAAGCAGTATACTTTTGGATAGCAGGGGAGACCTGTAATGAGGTCCTTATGGGTTTTTTAAAGACTGAAGTAAGCACAAAATTGATCTTGCAACTGAAATCTACCTTACAAACCTGGCTCATGGATTTCTTTTGTGAAGAGACTTACATTTCTTATGGCAAAGTAGAAAAAATTAAATTCTTTTTAAGGTAGATTTAATTCACATTTCCAGAATTCTGTGCTAGTGAACCAGCTGGTATACAGAGCACAGTTAAAGTAATGCCTTAGTAATTGTCTCTACATTTAAGTTAACTTACACTTTAATTTACAGTTTTGATAACACTGTTTTATTAGTATTCTCCATTTCTTAGAGATCAACCAGAAATGTCAATTATAAAAGACCTTTTGTTTCATAAGGGAAGTTTAACCATTTCGAAAGAATTGATGATAATGGAAAAAACAATTATCCCTTATGTTTTGCAACTCTGGTGAATATTACAAATGGTGTAACTGAAGCCAACTGTCAAAAAGCTGTTAGAGTGTCACAAAGTAATTTGCCATGGCAGGTCAAACTATAAAACATATCTTCCCCAGTTTGTTAACAGCACAAAATCAGAATAGCACCATGTTCTAAATCCAAATTCAAGGACTTGAGTGAATTATATTTTATTGTTATCAAAAACTAACTCATGTTTTATCTGGACCAAGATTTTAGAGAAATCTGGGGTGAACAGAAAGATTTTCTTGATACTTGGTTATATGTGTTGGACAATCCTAAAATGCTTCTTTCTTATTAACTAAAAGGCTGATTCAGTTTTCTGAACATTGAGTAATACGGAAAAATGGAGGGTAAGAGTATAAACCAACACACAAATAATATCCTCCAATTTTTTACATGACAGTTGATTGACCAAGGAGGGCTTATTTGCTAACAGTCACGTAAATGCTCAAGAATCTGAAAACAGCACACAAGACTTACTGCCTAAACTTTTCTACCAAACCACTGTAGGACATATTTTAGGAACTGCCTCAATTTTTGATTTGAGAACAATGACTGAAAATTCAGGTGTGTTTTCTGAATATAGATGTACTGAATACACTAGAGGTACATATCTAATGGCCAGATGAAGCCAGAATAATACAAGCATTGGGGATTTACTGCAGTGTTATTAATGACTTGTATGTAAAGTCTTCTATGTCCCATCAGTTTTTGTCTGGGAAAAAAGATGTGTTGATTACCTTTTTTATGACTTATGGTGGTGAATAACTGAGGTGGTGTCACCTTATCCAAGAACATTCAATAATACACAACACTTTTTTCCTATGATAAGCTATGGTAGATATAAAGGAAAAATCTGCTCATTAATCAGTCATAATTCACTCAATGTAACAGGGTGTTCTGGGAAGCCCTTCCCATCCCTGCTTCTCTATCAAGATATATTCATAAAGGAAATGTAAAATTATATAACTTGTAAAAGGTATGCCATATAGCTGGAAATGATGCTTACAGCTTTTAATTGCAAAATCATGTATCGTATATCATTATCGTCTCTAAAAGAATTCAGAAACCAGTATATGTTTTCTCATTAGTCTCACAGTTCAGTTGGGAGTAAAGATCTGGACAGAAGACTATTTTTTACAGTCTTTGAAAAGATCATCCAAGGGAGACAGAATAGCGTGTTCTGCTTAAAGAAGACAAGCAGGCTGTGTATCTCAGACACGCTGTCAATGAAATGAAATACTCTGAGTTATTTTTGCCCTCCCCTCAATTAGGTGAGCAAACAGTTTATTGAAGATATTGATAGAACAGTTTTCCATCTTCTCTGAGTTTCTGCAGGTAGTAAAGTGCATATAGAATCTATATGTTTAAACTTCAAATGTTGATGTTGTTAGTTGAAGGAAGAGTTAGTTTTTTTCAATAATGCAGAGCCATTCAATTTGGGTTACACTTTGCCAGAATCTTTTTAATATGTCTCTGTATTTGTGTAATTAGTGTAAGCTTTTAAAACATGTTGCTACATATGGATTCCTTGTCATTATTAATTTGCATTTATCTTCCATTTTATTTTATACAATCAAATTAAGGGAGAACATTTTCAATTCTCTGTATTGCACTGTAAAATCCTCCATATTTCAGTGACAAAATACAACAAATTATAATACTACTTATATCCCTTAGGTCATTACACTGTATCGGTCTCACACAGGCACACATACGCACTCACATATACATTCACACAAGCACATTCTCCATGCAGAAACATACTGTGAAAGAATGAAAAGGATCTATTGTATCACATGTTCAAAAAAATCAGGTTTTAGTTTTCTTTCTTGAAATATATGTTGCTTTAGAAATTATTTTAGCTTTGATGATTGAAAATAAAGAATAATTCAGATTCTAAGTTACATAATATTGTTTAAGAGAAGAAAATATATTAAAAGAAAATGTAATGTGAATGGAAAGATAAAATTATTTGAGAAAGATTTGCAAGACAAAGATTAGAAAAGAAATGCTACTGATTTTTTTTTCCTTCCATTTACAGGAACTAACAATTGCTGTTTTTGTTCTCTTTTATTCAATTGAACATATATGTTTTGAGTGATTTCTTTGTGCCAGATCAAGACTAGGAATAGAGGAGCAAATGAAGTACTCTATTTACTAATAATGTTGCTTTTCAACACAAATTTGAATAGTGTGGTCATATATCTTTGACATTTCTACCCTTTTGTACTTGTTTATTTCTGTTAAGTTTTTTAGGGAATTTTCAGATTTACCATAAATTGAAAGGAAGGTACAAAAATTTCTCAACTACCTTCTGCCCCGTTATCAACATTATCAGAATAGTGTACTTGTTACAATTCAGGAACCTACACTGAAACATCATTATTACCCAGTGTTCATAGTTTACATCAGGGCTCTTTGTTGGTAGCCATTTTATTAATGTGACTAATGGCATGTATATGTTATAGTATCATGCAAGTATTTTCACTGCTCTAAAAATCCTTTGTGTTCTAATTCAGAACCTGCTTAATCTCTTGCAACCCTTGATCTTTTCACTTTCTCTAAAACTGTGCATTATCTAGAATGTTATATTGTTGGAATCATACATTTTGTAGCCTTCACGGAGTGACTTCTTTCAGTGAGTATTCAAGTTTCTCCCTTTCACTTCATGACTTGATAGCTCATTTCTTTATAACTTTGGATAATAGTTCTTTGTCTGAATGTACCACAGTTTATTTACCGACTCCACTACTGAAGGACATATTGGTTGCTTCCAAGTTTTGCAATTATGAATAAAGCTCCTGTAAACATGGGTATCCAGGATTTATGGGTGAATTTTCAGGTTCTTTGGGTAAATACCAAGGAGTATTTCCAAATTTTGTACTTATTTCTTGTCTCAAATGTGCACTTAAATAAATATCAGAAATCTAAACTCAGGAATAAAATGAATTTTCTGTTCTTCATTTTCTAACATCAATGACTTAGGGTGTCAGGATTTTATTTTTTGTGTAGTATTTCACCAAACAGGGAAACTCTATCTTCAGTTCTACCTCTTTTTGTGTTCACGATTGGGTAGTACTACTAATTAAATGAGTCAAAAATATCAGACACAAGTGTGCTCTGCTTATTCATTTGCCACAGACATCTTCATTTGGATATAGTGGACTAATTAACTCAAGTATTCCTTCTAATTTTGCATCCATTTCCAACACTTCATTTGTTTTTGATTAATTTGTCAGGCATTTAGGTATATATATGTATATGAATTATATATATAATTTAGGGATTTCATTTTTATAACTCCATGTGTACAACTTCCTCACCATCCTCCACCAAATCTGTGTCAATGCCCAGTCTCCTTTATCCCTTACCCCTTCTCCCTCTTCCCTGTTCCAATGTATTTCTCCAAGATTCTAAGAATATTTTTGTTGTTGCTGTGCTTTGCTAGTATACATTTTATTTTGTTATTTATGTCCACTTAAAATGAAATATCCTGCATCTTTTTTTCACTTTTTGACTTATTTCACTTAGCATAATCACCTAAAGGCCCATCCATTTTGCTACAATTATTTTAATGACTTTACTTGAAGGATAGGGGAAAAGATAAGGCAATAAGAATAATATGTTTTTAAACAACATTTTTAAATGATCTGTAATAAACTTAGTTATCATAGTAAGTATCCAGGTGTATTTTTTTCTAATGAAATGATTAAAAAGTTATCTTCAAAATAAACAAATCTTAAAAAATTTGTAAGGTGAATAAATGAAGTTTTATGTTTATTGCATTGCTTTGCATTGGAAATAGAATCAAAGAATATGTGCTAAATTAACATACATACAACCTCAATCAAGGTTTTGCATAGTAAAATATTACATTGTGACTTTGCAAAATGAAGACTTTTCATATAATAAATGTTACATTTAATTCCTGGGGGTTTTTGTCCTACAAAGTGTTTCAGGAATGCCCAAACTATCCTCTAAATGGAAAGCAATGAGAAATGTTTGTTTTTCCCGCCATCTCTTGTGGATGGAATTCCTAGGTAATAAACTGCAGAAACATACAATTACTTTATTAGTTTTTAGGTCAAATGATCCCTCACACATGGCAATATATGTGTAGTCAAAACTACATATAAAATAGGATAGAGAAAACATGTGTAGCTCTATCCTGAGGCAAGTGGTTGAGACATTATTTTTAGGACAAATCCTATGTTTGACTTTAATAAGTAATGTTACAAGTAGCTGTAGGATGTACTTTCTGTGCTGTCATTAATTCATGTGGTCAAAATGCTGCCGAATCGGCAGATAAGTGCAACCCAAGGCCTAACTTTCATAACTCTGGTAATGATCACTGGGGTACACAAATATCTCCAAGTCACATAATTGTGGTGATCTCAGTGTGCTTAGTTCTGGTGGACTATTGCCCATACCACTAAATCAACCTTCACAGCACCATGCACATATGGCACAGTTGGAGTTCAGTGGGAGCCTAGGACTTTGTTAGCTTGGGGGCCAAGTCACTCTTAACCTCCATAAAAGGCATCCCTTTAAAGAACAGGGTAAAGGTCACTGTAGCTCATGCCAAGTGTAAAAATGAGAAGTACAGACAGGAAACACTGTTCAGATGTTGTAGGACTGTAGGTCTGTTTTATGTCTGCTCTGAGCCCTCTGCAGCTACAGGAGACCAAAGACATACTCACCATCCCCATTTATACTAGGTCAGCAGCCAAATGGGCGCAGACATTAAAAGCAGGGGAAATCCAGGGGCTAATCAGGAATTGCCTGTCTCAAAGGTATGACATGAAATACTGCAATGGGACATCATGGGATGGGAATTGTGGCTGTGATGTGTTGCTATAGGTTGTAGATTGAGTGTTCAACATTATACACGTGTGACACCACGCAGGCTGGAGCATGACTATGTAAGTACTTGCTCCCAAGTCACTCATAAAATTGAGATGTGCATCTCCTGAGAATGCCAAGGAGCAAAAATTGTAAATAAAATAAATGCTCAGTGTGTCTGAATTAATGAGCATAGATTAAGATCATATATAACTTGAGGAAATAAGAAAATAGCACAACTGAGATTTCTCTGAATAATAGAGAGAACTAGGGGGAAGTTATTTTTATTATCTAATTGGTAAGAAGTCCCCAATTTTTCTGTCAAAGTTTATAAAATAAAAATACTCTCGGTTCCAAGTTGGGGGTGGGAAGGCCTATGTAGGAAATGTGGAAAATCACTCAGTGTAATGCATTTCACACACCAAAATCATGGCTATAGACATACATTAAAATAAAAGTCATATTAAATGGCATGATTTTTCAGACAACTTTTGTTCATTAAATTCAAAATTATAACCAGGTCGGTGAGTAAACTGGTATTATGGTTTCTGTGGTTTGAAGAACCAAACTTGTCCCAGCCTATCTACCTACTCTGTCAGGAATATGCATCCCTCATCTCCATTCTGTGTTTTAGTTCTGATACCTGAAGTCAAACTCCTTCTCCCTGTCTCTCTCACTCTCTCTCCTCATTAAAACTGGCAAATGAATTTAAGAGAATTTTTTAATGAAAAAATGTTTTGTTTTTTTTCCTGCCACTCAAAGCTCTGAACTTAGATTGGGGTGGAGTAAAGAAAGGTTAGAGTGCTAAATATGTAACTGATATATATTAACAAATAATTGCAGTCATTACCTTATAGACTGACATGAGGGAGGAAAATTAACTTTTAGCTCTACCATTAATGATAAAGTAGAGGAGAAGGTGTCTGATCTATAGGACTTTTTTGTAAGCAATGTGCCCCAAAATGATGCAAAGACCTTGAAGTTAGGAAGGACAGATGAATACTAATTAAAACTTATTTCCCAGTTCATAAAAATAAAAAATATATATTTACATATAATGGTACTTATGAAATATATGCATATATGTGTGTGAATATATATGTTAATATTTGTGCCTATAGAGTGAGGAATTGGTAGCAGTGAGATGTTATAAGAGACCATTAAATACAAGCAAAAAGTTATTCAATATAAAGGAAGATTATGATAAGCAGCCATTTCACAAAATTTGATTTGCTAGTACAGAATCCTCCTCATATCTGTCTTTTCTGCTCATCTGGCCTCAATATATCTACTTTGGTGTATCTGAAGATTTACTTCCATTTGGATTTATGTCACTTGTTCATCATATAAATTCTTGATCTTTGGATTTGTTTATATCTTTATCTCAAAAACATACATCTCCTCTTGCTGTTTTCTCCATAATTTCATTTATAGAGAAAAATAACAAGACATTGTATATTATACCACATACCTATAAAGCCTATCTATATTGAAATATATGTAAACATGTATATGCATATGCGTGTATACAGTGCATATAGTTAAGTGCACTAATTTTATTTTAACCTTGTGAACTGTAACATTTGTGCACTAAAAATAATCTTAATGAAGTTGAGGTAAGAATAAATAAAGTGTTAGGTGTAAGATCACCTGATTTATTAGTGTCAGGAACAAGTATAAGGAATCAAGGTCACTGACTTCTTGATCAGGCTTTTTGCTATACCATATTGTTACAGGGCAACCCTAATATAAAATGGGTTCCCCACACTGGGTTCTCCACCCGCGCGCTCAGAAGACTTAAAAGTCCCAACTCCAGGTACACGTGGCAAAAGTTATTAGCACGTTTTATTTTATGAAAGAAAGGGGAATAAAATAGTAATAACACTAAGGGAAAAAGAAAGGGATACAAATCCACAAATACTCTACCAGATCTAAGCAATGGCGCGTTGAGAGCTAGCTCTGAGTCGAATGAATGGCTCCGAAGGAAGGGGGTCTGGCTCCTCTGTCACAGAGAGTGTGTCCAAGGCTCACCTCGGTTTTTACAGCCAGCCTGGCTGCTTAACTCCACCCTCAGGTCCCAGTAATCCACTCTTGGATAATCATCTTATCGGATTTGTGGTTCTGGAACACTGATGGTCTGGAGTGGGGGTTGGAGTCCACACACCCATAATCCATTTAGGACCACCTTTCCCCCTAACAATATTACTTTATTTTTAATTCAATTCAGAGGTATTTGTAGCAACTTCATTCATTAAAACAGTGCATCATCTTAGCATTTCTTTCAGCCTGTAATTGAGTCATAAAGGACTGTGCTACCTGCATGAGTCTGCTTGGGCTGTGTTGTGCAAGCCTGCACAGGGCAGGTTTTGTATCCATTCCGGCCAATGGAAAAAGGAGAGTCCTGGAGCTCTCAGTGGCTTTTAACAGGCTTTAATGCTCTTTTTATGCTAATTGTTGTAGGGCAAGCTCAAAGGCTGGCGAGGAAGGGAGGCCTGGGGACCTGGAGACTGCACTCACTTTGGGCTCTCTCTGGTGTAGTCTCGTGGTCGTGCTTCTCTGTAGTTACTCTTCCCCTCTTCGCCTTTCTGCCATGGCCATTCTTGTCTGAGTGATGCCACCCTAAGAGCTCCAGCCTCCTGGTTCAGGTGTACACACTTACATAGACTCACACCATACTCCAGGTTTCCACAATCAGGCATACCTGCCCCACACCCATTCTCCCAAACGCCTACTGCATTCAAGGCTGCAGGTAACAGCCACAGAGATTAGTGGCGTAAAAGCCTGACCATCTTCATTTACCCTACAGACTGTCATAATAAAATGGCATAGACTGGCTGTCATAAACCACAGGAATTTATTCTCACAATTCTAGAGACTGGGAAGTATATGATCAATGTGCTGATCAATTCAGGTCTCAGTTGATGGCCATTTAGTTGGCTTGCAGAAAGCACCCTCACAATGTAACCTCATAGTGAATAAAGAAAAGTTCTGGTGTCTCTTCTTGTATGGACACTAATCACATCATTGGGGGCTGTGCTCTCATAACTTCATCTTAAACAGCTTACCTCCCAAATCACTCACCTTCTAATACCATTATTTGGGGTGGGGGTTAAGCTGTTAAGCCATGAGTTAATTTTTTGGGGGTACAAACATTCAGTCCATAACATCAGTTAGAAAAATCTCAATATTTTCCCCCTTAACTCATTTATAATTTGGTATTACTAGGTTTCTTTGAAGACCATCAAAACACTGAAATTATATAGGTGATCATTTTACCTCATTAGTTTTAATTTAGAAATTTTAAATTAATGGCTTAAGGAATATCGGTTCCTTTGACATCATTCTAGAAACATTTACAGTGCTCTAAGGTAAGAGCACATTTGTGTTATGTAATAAACAGATACACCTGTCTCCACCTAATAAAGCAATTGTCATCTGGGTATCACAATGAGCTCAAAGATGACAAAAATACAACCTTGCAGAATTAATTGTATAATGCTTCCAGAATCAACAATACAATCTACTTAGCATTTTCATCGGTGTCCTAACTGATGTTTTAGAAGCAAACTCATTTAGTTTGCTGTTGACAGAAGCTGGAGAGGATATTTCAGGGAGGAGGTACTTGTTTTCCCCCAGAAAAATGCATCCAGAATTTAAAATGAGCTTGAAGCGAACAGAAACATATTTTAAATGCAGAGAAATAGACATAAGAAAAATTAGGAAACAGAGTATTTCAAAGAGCTGTATAAAAAATACAATATAACAAAGTGTTAGTTATACAGAAAAACAAAAGTAACCCTAAAGAAACTTAATGAGGAAATGACAAGCTGTCAAAATCTCTATTATGAGAAATACAAAATATTTCAACCAAAAGAAAATACAGATCACAATGCATTAGTGTTGTAAAATCTGATAGATAAAAATAGATGGAATCAAAACAAATTAGAACTACATGTATCTTTGAATGCTCCGCTCTAGTTTTTTTTTTTTTTTAAAAACAAACTCTATGTCTTAGTATACTAAAAGAATGTAAACATTGTTTGCCTCCAAAAAGCTGACTTCCATGAAAAACAAACAAGAACTAGCACAAAGGAAAGTACAATGCATTTAACTTCTTATGAAGGGGTGGTCTCTCATTTCTATTAGACACACTCATTATTTTTATGTAAAAAACATATATTTATTTTCATACATAAGCTAAAAAGGCCATAGGAATTACTTCAGTATTTTGATAAGTAGCTATGCAAAAGGAAAGAATTGCACAGAAAAAGATCATTAACATGAGCTAATTACCATTAAAATGATTCCAGGTTATTTGAGTCATTCTACTGTTATCATCAGTTAGAATTTTATTTCATAGTAAATTTTCCAATAGTGTGCAGCTGTTTGTCCCTCTTATGAATCTTTATTTTTGTTAGTGATCCCTTTTTCCATAACCTCCTGTGGGTAACTAAACGAATTAGTCATGCTCTGTGTTCCTGGTGCCTGGAACCCCTTCTAGCAACTCCTCCAATACACTTTACAGCTAAATATTCTATGGTAAATATTATCAGGTTGATGCATTGAAGACATATTCTCTGACTATTCTGTACCAAAATCCTCATATGTGAAACAATGGGAAATAGAACAAAGATGATCAGACTTAGTGTCAGAATAACCAGAATAAATCTCTTCTCTGTCCCTGTTGTAGCTTTAGGTATTTTCAGCATCATCATCAGAGTTTGATATTCTTACATGTAAAATGGGAATATTATAAATTTCCTGAGCTTTTAAGGACATTAAGTGAGATGAAATATCTGAAAGTACTTTATACTTGGCAAGTTTCATATTGAATAAGGATTAAATTTTACCTAAAAAAAAACTGGGCTTAAGTTGTAGAGTTACTGAGATGTGGAAGACATGCCCCCTATCTTCAAGGAATTTGCAATTTACTATAGAAACTCTAACTTCAACTTAATCAGTGGTGCAGGAATATATGTGAACTGTGATAATACAGAGAGGAAGCAACACAATATGCAGCAGGGGACACATTTGAAGTAGTATTTCTTTCTTATGCCATTGAACCATATGGCATTGGGCCAGGGATCTTCTTCCCCTTACGAATAAATGAACAAAAGTTATAGGCAATACTTAAATCTTTCCTCAAGACACAATAGGCAGTAAGACCTCATGTAGAAAGCTCAATGTTTAAGAATAAGTTATACTAGTTAAAAGAAATATTTTGAATAAAGTTCAGGCAATTTCTTATTATATGACTTAAAACTATATCAATTAAAAAAATTCTAGTGTTATTTGTTGAAGTATTATTAGCTTTTCATGTTGTGTATGATTCAGGTGTATCAGTCCAAGATCAGTCAGTTAACTGCCTTTCATTAAATAGCCTGGTATTTAGAAACAGAACACTAAAATTACTTAATTTGTGTGTGTGTGTGTGTGTGTGTGTACGTCATTAATGGCCTCTGCCATTTATTTAACATTTACACTTTGGACACATGCTAGACTTATGCTTCCACATCTTTTTGAAGTTCATGTGTAGCTAGATAACATGCTTTGATCTCTGATCTCTGATAAATGAGCAGAAGTTATGTGTCACCTTCTGTATAAGTTTGAGAACCAGTTAGTGAATTTTGCATGCCTCCCATTGAGAAAATAATTGTGAAATAAACTTTAAGCTAAAGTATTCATGAACTTGGGTTCCTGTGATACTGACATGGAACACTGCCCCTAAACAAACCACAAGAGGCTTGTAATAGGAGCATGAAATTACCTATGGCTATTTGAAGCCAGTGAGATTTGGGAACTGCTTATTGCTTAATGCAAACTATCATAATTAATAAAATAATCTCAAAGTTTTTACTGTTTTAGGATAGTGGTTACTCTATTACTTCTAACATAAAGACCATTGATGTAACAGCTGTATAATCATGTACCAATGATTATAATTTAATCTAAAAAAAGTTAATAGTAACATAATTTAGCCTCTGCTTTATCTCTTGTTCTTTTTCTTAAAAGTATAAAATAGATAAATTAAAAAAAAAGTGTGAGTTCAGTCAAAACAATGTTTGCTATAAACAATTGAATTAGTTTATTATTTGAGATAAAGTTGCTATTTTTGATGACATTTCGAAAAACAACTCTAGGTAGATAGATATATGCTTCATTTTATATGTATAATAGTCTATCATTGATAAGACATATACCAAGTTCAGAAATTGTTTATCTGGCAATCATTTTATCTGACACCCTCATGAAGATAAAGAAAAATTTCTAAACCTACCTAGAGATTGAGTATTAGCATTGAGGTTGGAAACTAGATCCCTTGACTTTTGGTTCAATCTCTTTCCATTACTGTTTCTAACATGTGTTAGCCATTTTGCAGTCAAAGATTATATGGCTCAATGTAATATAAATTCACAAATTATTTTTCTAATTTGTGGAGTTTGATTAAGTCATTTCTAGTATAACAGTTATTTTCTTTTACTGCTTTTATAAGAGTCATGGTTGCCTTAAAAAGTTTTCACTAAATAAAAGCACAAACTCAGATACATTAAAGAAATACACCAGAAGTAATTCCAGTTTTGCCTACCATCTAAGGCAGGCAAAGTTAGATTTCCTTGTACAAAGGGAACTGTCTTGCAAAGAAAAAGGCTTCCTAGAAACCATATTACTCTCGTACAACAAATTTGATGAGCTAAGTGTACATTAATCAGAAACATCTGAATTAAATTTCCCTTGAAATATACATAAAATGAAGAGGAACCGTGGTTTGCAGATTATGTTTCAGGTTCCACTGAACTCAAACATTTTTTCCAGCCTCAAATGACTCCAGTTTTTTTTTTTTTATTCCTACTTGGGAGTTCATAAAAATGCTTAGTATACCACAGAATGAAGCTGGATTCATTAGAAATCCAATATAAATATAATATAGATAAAGATATAATGTGACCTAATGTTTCCTATTCATATAGGAATATTAGTGATGTGATATCTAAAAGAGGGTTATTATAAAAAGTGGAGTAAATTTTAACTGCTTGAGAGACAAAAACAAATATCTTGCGGGTAACTATCTGCAGTTATTTTTGTAATCAATATACAAACTTTGATATATGGAACTCAGAGATGATGTTATACACCATTTCTCAGATTTGAAATATATGCCATCACTTTAGTAATGGTGTAATGTAGCTCAAATATCTAGCATGAGTTCCAGTTCTGACAGGCTCACACCAATTCTAACCAGATAAAACTGCTTCTTCTAGGTCAAAGCAGTTCTGACAGCTCACAACAGTTTTAACTAAATAAGACTTCTTGCTGATTCAGACCAGGTCAAACCAGTTCTAAAGGCTAAAACAGGTTCTGACCAGCCCAAACAAGTTCTGACTGGATTAAGCTGGTTTAAATGAGATAAAACTGGTCTGACTTAAAAAAACTCAAGCTGGTTTTTGACTGGATCCCACTGGCTTAAACTGATTCTGACTGGATATAATTGGTTTTGACTAGATTAAAGTTTTTCAAACTCTCAAATCTGTTAGACTGGAACAAATCAGTTCTGACCATATCAAACTGGTTTAACCTAGTTCAAACCTGTTCTGACTGGATCAATCCAATTCTGACCAGCTCTAACCAGTTCTGAGTGAAATCAGTACTGACTGGACAAAAACTGTTCTCACTAGATAAAACCAGTTCTAACTGGATAAAATTGATTCAGACTGGTTCAAACCAGCCCAAACTAGTAATGATTGAACCAAACTACTTCAGATTGGCTCATATTGGTTCTGATGGGCTCAAACAAGTTCTAGTCAGATAAAACCAGTTCTGGCTAGTCCAAACTGACTCAAACCAGTTCTGATCAGGTCAAACCATGTGTGATACATGCACCACATATGCTTATGGATATCTGAAATATATCACAGACATACCACAAACATGCAGTGTTTGAAATAATAACAATATAATTTTACATTGAAATTTCAAGTAATTGCTAATTTTTGTTCCTTATAAGACAAGTTCATGAAGAAACTCATATTATCATTGAAAAAACTCTCATCATCATCCTTACCTTTTGGGGGGGGTGCAACTTGGCATAGCACTTAACTCTTTTTAACTTATTATTCCCGTGTGCAGTGACTGTCTACAGAGACTGTCATATAAACCAGTATTTAATTAATGATGAAAGAATATATAGCTTGTAGTATAGTTGGTATTGAGGGACAAAGACAGAAAGCATTTCAACTGAGACATGAAATCAAAAAGAATTTAGAGGCAATAAATCTCCTTATATGTTCAGGCAATATCTACAAGAATGGAAGATAGTAGACAGTTATGTTTTAAAGTTTTCCAGGTGGCAAGTTAAAGAGTCAATACTTATCAAAGTTCTCTTTTAAATTTTTTAGCTCTCTGCCAACCCATCACAGCCATCATTATAGTTATTATAGTCTTCTAATGGCTTGTCATTTTTCCATATTCACAAGAAAACTTAAGATGCCTTTTCCTCATGCCTGTTTGTTCATTTTCCAAACTCAGCTCAGATGCTGCATTTTTAGTGAACATTTTGAGATCATTGTCTAAATCAGCTTCCTTCAGCATGATAAAAGAATCTACTTATTTGCTATTAAAATAAAGATAAATATATATAGCTTGACTATTAAAGCAAATATTTGTTCTCAAGAACAATATGGAAATTTATAGGCTGGTTACAAATTTTCCTTATACACTCACAAAAATTTTACAACTGTAATTATCTCCATATATATTAATACATCAGATTATCAGATGTCTTCAATTTTCTCATTGAAAAAATATAAATCATAATGTGACTGTAAAGAGGGAAGAGAAGTTTTATTTGTATCTATGTTGCAAATGAAAGTACAATTTATGTTATAGTTGACTTTGTCCTAGCTACAAGAATGTTTTTCAGAAATATATATCCAAGATACAGTTTAAATATATGGTCAAAACCAAAGTTAAAATTTAAGGTGGCTGAGCTTACTGTGTTTAACTGGACATTGAGCTAAGGATTCATAATAAGAGATAACATTTTTATAGACAATTTTATAAATTAAATATTTGAATAACTGAGTTAGGATCCTGAACACTCAGTACCACCTCATATTTCATGTTAAGAAATCTAGAATGTATTTTACAGCAAAAGAAAAAAAGTTGAAATATTTCAAGGTCAATGATCATCTTTATCTTTTAAAACTATCATTCTAGCTCCAATATAGAAAGAAAAACCTTGTCAATGAGATAAATATGAAATTATTTTGATACTTTACCTAATCATGGTGATAGGGAAAAGAGAATAATTTATGGGCTTTAACATTTTTTAATATAGAATTAAAAAACATAAAATCTCATGGTATATGAATGAAGGAAAGAAAGGAATAATGAATAAAATTTAGCCTTCCTACTTAGACAGGTAGATGCTAAGACCTTCTGTCTACTGATATTGAAATAATAAGTGGAAGACCACATTCAGAGGAAAAGCAACATGAATATTTTGTGAAGATTTGAGTTTCAAATCTCTTTAATAGCCAATTGAGTAAAATCTATAGGATACGAGAAATAAAGTTTCTAAGTACTAAAGATTGAAGCTCTGCAGGTAAAGAATTAGAAACCACTTGGTCATATGGATAGTTGAAGCTGTGTACCTGAACAAGATCATATCATTAATTTTAGAAACAATACTTAGAAGAAACCTAGCAGTGAGCTAATATTGTAGTAATAAAATTGCCATTTATGAGCCAGTAAGTTCTATCATTGAATCACTCTTCAATTTTTTTTTAAAGAAATAAAAATAATTTAGGACAAGCAAACTGGTGCAGCATCTAAGAGATCAGTGCACTCAGGATAGTGCTTAAGAGGAGATAGAACAGGGGCTATATTAAAGTTTGTTCACTTATACTGCTAATATTTGACTTGAAGAAAGCAAACTATGTCAAAGACAGATTTAAAAGAAAAGATATGTAACTAAATATAAAGCCTGATGAATCACCCTGGTGAAGATGAGAGGTATGTGTTTGTGTGTGTATGTGCATATATACACATGCACGCATAACTGTATGTGTGTGTTGCATGCATATGTGCCTTCAATCAGTTATGGAAACAGTTGGCAGAAGAATCCCCTTATCGCCCATTAATTGCCTTCCTAAATCATGCTCAAAAAACAAACAAACAAACATGTATCTTCCAAGGCAATTACTCAGATTTACTTCACACTGAATGTATTTCTAGTAACACTAAACAAATATGATAGATATATAAATTAACTTTTATAAATTTATTGGAACAAAATAAATTTGGAAGATTATAAAATAAAATTACTATGGTAAGCATTCTATTACTTATAAAATACTTAGGTGATTTTGAACTTGATTCATTTGCTATTTCTATGGTTATATAAGTTCCAGGCTTATTAGCAATACATACCAGCATGTTTGGCATATACAAAAAAAAAATCTATTCCCTAAGACATAACCTCTTTCAGAATGTGTATAAATTGTATAAAGTCAAGTAGATTTCAGTTCTGATGCAGATGATTCAAAATATTCACAAAATGTCAAAAGATTGAGTGGTTGACAATTTCATTATTCTAAAAATTCACATAAATCAAAAACATTTTCTCATTTATGACATTATTTTGCTTATATGTCTTAAAATATGTGTAGAAATAATGCTAAAAGTTCTTTAGATTCTCAATTATAGAATGACTGGTTACTGGTTTTTATGAAACAAAGTATCACATATGTTGTGATTGCTAGTTTTTCTCTGACCTATTTAGATCACATAGTTTCAACTCTGACAGTAAATTTTGAAGTTTAATACAATATCCAATGTGAAAAAAATGAAATCACTCACTTTCAAAAGATTGATGTTTATTATTTATCATCATTGACAGAACTATAAAAGCTCAACAATCATGTATTCCTGACTGCCTCATCAATTAAACATGAATAAAATCAAGAGATTTATTAGGAAAAATAGAGTATGGATAAACACATGCAATTATCTACTAAAATTCATAATTTACAATTACCAATTGAATTTCCAAATGTTGTTAGTCTAATAGTTAAATTCAACCTTAACGTTAATATAAAATATTTTCTGAGTATTGTATATATTGGGAAAAAAGGATATTACAACATGAATATCTTGAACCTTTAATATTATTAACATTTATATTTACTTTAAGTTGACTTTGAAACATAAGCAGAAAGAGAGAGAGAGAGGGGGAGGGAGAAAGAGAGAGAAAAGAGAACCTGTTTCCTTATTTATAAGTATGCTCAACTGAATACTTACTGAACACATAAGCAATAATACAGCCTGTTTCCTATTATTAAGAATATCATCCGCTAATCCCATAGGTCTGAATGGTATGCTTAGTTTAGTAATAGAAAATGTTCTCCCTTGTTTCTACCAGCGATCTTCAAATGATTAGCTAATATTAGTTGCACAATGATTTCCAAATATTGCTTACTATATAAGGACTGCCCACTTATCTTGCACACAGGGCAGTGTGAGAATTGAGATTCTCTCATACCTGTAAAATAAAGATCACAATGGAAATATTTCCCACGCAGAATCTGAAATCCTAAGTAAAGTGAGAGAAAAGACAGCCTCTAATGCAAATTTATTGATTTATGGAAGATATATTGGAATTAACTGCTTAAGGCTAGATTCTAGATATGCTAAGAGATAAGATTACTTAGCAAACAAATAATAAGAACAACAAAGACATATTTAAATAATGTTGATTTTCTCACTAAAGACAGTATTTTATATCTAATTAAAAGGCAATAAGAGTATAAACAAATACTTAGAAGGAGGTAGAAAATCCTGGTTGAAACTCAAAATTTGAATCCCTGTTAACCTTTCTGGCTGCAGTATATGGTCATTCTTTGCCACCCCCTCACTGTTTGTTTGGTTTTTTTTTTTAGAATTAATATAATATCATATCAAAGGTACTTTGAAAATTATGTTTTAATTTTGTTAGGTTTAATTAGCAGTGATATACTCAAACCTAAAAGTTCAGGTGTTTTGAAATTCTTTACTATTTTCTTTGAGTAATTGTCAAGCCAAATGACCTCTTCATTCTGTTCTAACAGAGTTCTTGAGTTCTAACTTAAATGCTGTTGAAGTGACAGTTTTACTAAAGACTTGCAGAGAAAAGAGGCTCAATCAGAAAAGCGGATATTTTTCAAAACTTTTCTTATAAATTTAGAAGGGTGAAATTTCTTATAAATTTAGAAGGGTGAAGTAGAGTGATAAAAGGCTCCTTAAAATCATGCTTTATCTATTCTGAGTTAATTTCTGTGAAGAAAGTCTATGTCTAGATTTTTGTTTGTTTGTTTTGTTTTGTCTTGTGGATGTCCATATATCTAACACCATTTCTTGAAAACAGTGTCTTTGCTCCTTTGTATTTCCTTGCACCTTGTCAAAAATCATTTAGCTACATTTATAGGCTTTTTATTTTGTTTGCCTGCTCTGTCTACCTATTCTTTTGTCGGTATTTATTTCACTGTGGCTTTATAATACATCGATGTCAGTCCTTCAACTTTGTTCTCCATAAGTCTTCTGTTGGCTATTCTGGGTCTTTGCCTCTTCTTAAAAACTTTACAGTTTGTCATGTCCACAAAATAACTTATTGGTACTTTGCTAAGAAGCATTTAATCTGTAGATCCATTGCAGAGAACTAACTTCTTGAAAATTTTGAATCTTCTATGAACATGGGATAGCTCTCCATTTATTGTACTTCTTTGATTTTCTTTGTAAGAGTTTTTATTACACATATCGTGTACTTATCTTTTTTAGATGCATAACTAATTATTCACTGTGAATATAAGTGATATTGTTTTACTCTCAAATTTTACTTGGTGTTTAAAAAATCAGCTGACTTTTGTATCCTGCAACTATGCTGTAATTGCTTACTAGTTCTTGGAGATTCTTGTTCATTTTTTAGATTTCCTGTATAGATCATGCTTTCTATGAATAAAGACAGTTTTATTTCTTTCTTCCCAATATGTACTCCATTTTATTTCCTTTATTTGTTTTATTGCACTAACTAGGACTTTCAGTACTATGTTTAAAGGAAGGAAATGGTAAGTGGACATGCTTGCCATATTCTTGATCTTAGAAGCTTATTATGTTTAGTTTAAATAAATCTTCCTCTAATACAATGAAATTACTTTCAGGATCAGACTGACTTGAGGGGGAAAAAAAGGAATTTTTTTTTCACATCTGTGTTTGTGTTTGCAATACCTTACTTTCTATACTTTAAATAAGTATCAATGGTTGACTTCATGTAAATATTAATTTTATGTCTATAATGTAGTACAACATTTTAATGACATTAAATACATCAATGTCATTATAAATAGTAAAGAGTGCTAAGAATTGTGTTTGATTCTGGAGACAGAAAGCTTAAAAGTTATCTGTATGAAGATTTCATTAAATCAGTAGATTTCATCTCATCGGTTAACTTCCATTTGTTCATGGTGGTTTCTAAACTCTATGTTGAACTGTGTTCTGGATCTGAGGCTTACATTTGTGTTGTATTGATTGGTGATTTCTCTTACTGATGGTGTGAAGCTTTGTGAAGGAGACATGGAAGTATCAATTCAACATATAATGACATGTAATTTTGCATTTGATTTATAAGTGACTCAATTTCTTCATGCATAAATGGAAGGGATGATAATAGTACTAACTTGATAGGATTAAGCATTAAAGGAGATAAATTGCTAGCCCAATGCTTGGTAAATAAAAAACATTGATAAAGTTAAGTTATAAAGTTTCCTTGAATCTGGAAGATAAAGTACTTTGAGTTCTTTCTCTAAACCACAGATTCAAACGGCATTAGCAAATACATGCTAATATTCTAACAAAAGTCTTTTCAATTTAGAAAGATCCTTTTCGAAGACCAAATTGCAACAGTCTAGCTTTCAAAACAATAATCATCATAAACACAAAATGATAAACTGAAAAATTAATAATATGATTAATTTGTTTCTTAATCTCTACCAGTGATATAAACATGTATTTCTTCTAAAAGCATAATGGAATGGGAATACATGTAGTATAAACCCTTATATATGAAACATACAGATACATTCTGGTCTTAAAATTTCCCTTTACTCTTCCTTTTCTACATAACTTATTCTTCAACTCACATAATTTGCTGCTTTGGTTGACCTTGTTAGCTTATCTTCAAATACTGTATTAACTTTTGTATGTGCCTATGTGTGTGTGCATTTCTCTATGTAAACATACTTGAATTGCTTATAAGTTAATCCCTGCTTTATAACTTCAATTCTTGACATCTCATTTCTGAATTAGTTACTGTCATTTTGCTTGACCTTTTCAATCTCAGTGGTGCCCTTCCTATGAACACAGAAGCAGGAATTAATACAGTAGTCAGAATGTGGACTTACTGCAAAATTAAATACTAATAGAAATACCATAGTCATTTTGTCCTTTGAAACAATTACATTGAGGACATTTTTACTGAACTTTCACTTTTTTGTCTCTATTTCGCACATGATTGGAACTAGCAAAGCCCTCTTTAAAATAAAAGTATTTTAAAAATCATTAAGAGTATGAATAAAAATGAGAAACCCATATAAATATTTTACTATTATAATATGATCTTAGCTATATATATATATAATATGTAAGTATATTAAGCAGATCCAGATATTAGCCTGTGATTTTATAATAAATTACATCATTTCACTAAATGGTAGTCAAAAAAAAAAAAGAAAATAAAGAACTCACTAGGTTCCCTTCTTACAACTCTGCTCTGTTGAGCTTACACCATGATGCTATATCACTCTCTCCTCTCCTCATTAATCTAATATACCAAATGCTTGACTCTCCCACTTAAATCATGAAGACTTTGAATCCTTAATCATACATTCAATTCATACCTACTCCTGTCATCATTCTAAGTAATTTCAACAAATGTCACAAAAGGAAAGCCCATCTGTCAACTTGCCTCTCTGTTACTTAACTTCCTTGTTTCAATGATGACTTCATTCTTTTCAAGTCACCCACTTCCTCAACCACTCCTTACCATTACCTGAAACTTCACTACTTCCAAAATAGTTAATCCAAACATTCTACTCTCTACTGAAAGCTTTGTTTATTACAATAAAATGATTCTTAAAACTTACTAGGATCCGTCCACTGACATTTTCATGTCCTTTTTGAACAGTTCGTAGCCTCTTGGACATCAAAGACTAATATTGGCTCCACATAGAAGACAGTCATACTTCATTTAATAGCAGGTGAATGGAGAGAAACACAGGAGGCAGTGATCAGGGCTGGGAGAAATATGTGGCAAGGCTGCTAGCTCAGCCAGGGACCCTGAGGAGGCAAAAACAGAAATAGTAGACATCTATACACCCTTGAGAGATGGGGGATGTTTGCAGAGCAGTTGAGTTGTTCTGTGTAGACCAGGCCCCTAGTAAGGAGAGCAGAGAGGGTGCTCTAATCTTCACTCCCCTCCCCCAATCTTTCAGACGAGTAATGACCTCATGAAGCATAATGACAATAAAAAAACTACAGTGTATCAACTCTGAAACCCAAAGATGAGGGAGATTGGGACATTGGCAGTCCCACAGACATAAGCCGGCCCTTCAAACCTCCCATCACATTTGTATCAGTCATCACTCCAGGTCCTTCTCCCACATCCCTAACTCTTCAACTGCATAGGCAGGTCTTAGTACCTATGAAAAGCAGTGAAGGTCAATAAAATAAAATAAAATCACAATACCACCTGCAAGCAAAGTAGTTTATTCTCTAAATTACTGCTACAGATTTTTTTTAATAGAGAAATTTAAAGCAGCAAATGAAGCAAACAAAATAATGCACAGCACTTTGAAATCTCAAGGGAATATTGATGTCACAAGAAAACGACATTCCAGAATCCAAACACAAATAAGTAGAAAGTTTTAAAATTGCTATAATAAAGAAAATCAACAATAGAGAAGAAAAAATAGCAAGACAATTTAAAGTAATACAAGAGTATTAAGAAAATCTAATCACAGAGATATAAAAATTGTTGGAAAACAAATAAATGAACTCAGAAATAAAATTAATGGTATGTAGCAAAAGCACTACTGAGGAAATATCTAGCAAGCTATGTATCTAAATACAAGATCCCAAATAATTAAACTTATATTATAAAGAACTAGAAAAAGAACAAGTGAAACCAAAATCCACTAGAAGGAAGGAAATAAGGAAAAAGAGAGTGGAAGTAAATGAAATGAAAATAGAAACTATAGTCCAAAATATCAGTGATTCCAAAAGTTTATTCTTTGAGAAGATAAAAAAAAATAGAGAAACCTTTAACTAAGCTCACTAAGAAAATAAGGATAGAATCGGAAACAAGAGAGTAGTTACAAAAGAAAATTCAGTAATACTATGAATATTGTTATGCCAGTATATGGATAGCCTATAATAAGTATCCTATAATAAGTAAATTTGTACAAATTTCCAATACCAAATCAGTAAGAAATAGAAAAATGCAATTGAATGACTAATTGCAAGCAAGGAAATTGAAACAGTAATCAGAAGTTTTTAAACTAGCAAAAGCCCAGCAGCGGATGTTTCACTAGTGAGTTCCCTAAACCAATATCTGAGCTGTCTGACTGCAAATCTGAGATTGCCAGAGGGACAAAGGGCTAGGGAATAAGATGGGGAGGGACCTAATGAACCAAGGTAGGGGATCATGTGTACCTTGAAGATAGGTGTGGTAACATACACCTAAATCATGCATGCAGTGTGGTAAACATATTTATATATACACACACAAAGAGCACCAAAATATACATGAAACATGCAACAATGACATATCAAAAAGAGAGAGATAACAATGCAATAATAGAAGCTGACTTCGACACCATATGATTTCAGTTATATATGGTAAAGAAGCAAAACAAATAAATAAAACAAAACAGAAAATATTAGGCTATAGGAATAAAATAGTGGTTATCAGAAGGCAAGGGAAAGCATATAGATAAATCACATAAAAGGAGTGAACAGTATGGTGATGGGTAGAAACTAGAATTCTGGTGGCATTCTTAATGTCTTATCACTGTGTTGACTGACAAGGCTACATACCTGAAATCTACATAATGCTTTAAATCAATATTACTTCACTAAAAGTTTTTAAAAAGTATACTAAAAGTAACAAAAAGACATACATATATAAAGGAACAAGTTAATATTTATGAAAGATTTTAGAATATTTATGTAAAACTAAGAATCAGTTATAAGATATTCCGTTAACAGTAAGGAGCTTTATAATAGTGTCATCCGTCAACTTGAGCAGTATGTGAAATAGGAACACTTTTGGCGCCTGTTTCGGTATTATTTTAAGATTCCTTGTTCAGAATAGGAATTAGATGTGAGAACATACTTTTCGGCAGTCAATAAAATGCTATCAAAGATACACATAATGTGGTTATTGTACAATCTTTAGAAAATAAATATACAAGGGTTTATAAATGAATAAGTGAAAATAGCTATGTAGAGAGTTTTTCCTCTGTGATAAAATTTTCTTTTTTTATAGAATAAAATGTAGTAAATAGTAGTTATAATCTAAAAAAATTATGCCAGCACCCACCAACTACCAAGTCACTCTTTGAGTGAGACTAGTGTTTTGGCTGTTTATCACACATTCAGACGCCAGGACCTATGTAAAACTGTGGCCAATTTCAGTCACTATGAAATTAACTCTAGACTCACATCTATGAATTGAAGACTCACATCTATGAATGTTGGATGTTAGCTACAGAAAGTAGATGGTGCCTGTGTGTACACACACACATATTAACTCATCGGTGTTATATTTTAATTAATTAATTGATTGATTAATTTATGTGTAGAACTGGGATGTAGGCCAAAGGTACTAGGGGGTTAGAGGACTCACCAGAGATAAGGTGGGGAGCAGAATAGGAAGATCCACAGAAATACACTGCTGAGGGAGGCAGAGGGTGAGACAGCAGAGGTCTGCTGCGCCATGTGGGTTAGTTCCCTGGCTGGAGGTTGTACTCATGCTGTGTGGTAATAGCACTGAGCCTTAAGCCTTAGTCCACCAAGGAGGCTGAACTTATCTTTGCTGTTGACCAATGACTGCTGTGTGTCTTTCCTCTTCCATTTTTTGAATGGGAAGTTTACCTTGCACTTCCATTGTTCCTCCTCCATCAGTACATATTGAATGTGTTTATGGGGATGTGTGGAGAGCTTTTAGCCTCTGGGAAGCACATCTGGACTTTATGGAGAGTGCTCAGCACTGAGTTGAACACAGCATCTGGATGGAACTGTGGGTTATCTCCCATGGGCAGGACTGAGGGTAGGTTATTTTATGGGATGAAGAATATACATAATCATTCAGAGAGGACATGTTCAGTCTATGGTAGAAAATAGTTGTGTAATATTATTTTTGCATGCACAGTCAGATTATGTATCTTGGTCTCCATTTTAGTTGACATGGTCGGTGAATCTAGTTAATAAAATGTGAATAAAGTAAATGTGTACCTTTTGGAGATCAAAGAGACAGAGATCGATGCTATTTGTTACCAGGTTGGTAGCTAAGCTAGAAAAGATAGTTAATGACTTGGAGTACAAACTGAAATGCAAAGAGAAGTACATGTACACAGAGGATGCTGGATCAGGCTCTGCGTGACCTGAATGACGTAGCACTCCCCAATCCTACCTTGCCACTGCCCTTCCCTTTGAATCAAACTCTCCTGTGGCCAGCCTGAAGAAAGCTACCCTTTAAACAAGAACTGATTTTTAACTAGAAGACTACTTTCTTCTTTCACTGCCCTGCCCTCCGTAGCTCTGCATCTTTTAATGAAGATATCACTGCACACCAGAGATTTCAGCTGATTTAGAGACAAACACCTTTTTGGAACAACATTTAAAGGAATGTGAGCACAATGTGAAAATGTCCTCCCTCTCTTCCTACCCCCTCTCTTCATTACTTCCTTCCTTGTCTATCTTTCTTCAGAAGCAACCAATGAAATTTAGGTAGTATGACCTCTGATACCAAATACTTGTCCCTTCTCTATCCCCTCCTCAACTGGTCGCAGAATGGGTCATTTGCTCCTTAGTTGAAGTGTCCTCTTATTTGCTTCCTTGATTCTTTGAAAGAAAGAAAAGAATATTTTGCCATTGATAAAGCCTTGTGAAACCCGTTGCACCACCATTTTCTATTCTGAAGCTGCTATCTCTAAAAGTGCCATCTCATTGTGTTGGAGATATAAATAGCTTATGTACAAAACATTGTACATTACTTTGAAATTTTCCTTCTTTTGGTATTGGGGTGCAATATGACTGTGAGAGCTCTCTACAGTCACTTGGCTGGCTATGTGCTGATTTAACAAATTTCTTTCACTACCTAATCCACATTTCTTAGTCTGCTTTCTATGAGGTCTGTTAGGTCTGCAGTTTGCTGGCTGCAAATATACTCTCCATTGATGTGGTCTCTTTAAGGGTGGATACAGAGAAAGAAACTAATAGTGCAGCTATTTTGACACTGAAAATTGACATATGACTTTTTGGAAAAAAAAAAAAAAAAGTCCAGTCCTCAAAATACCAACAAACAAAACAAAAGCTAAAAAAAAAACCCAAAAATCCTTTAACTTGTGTTGTATGACACCATGGATGAGTTTTAATCAGTTAACAAAATACTGGTGCAAGCTAGGATGAAAGCTACTAGAAGACCCTAGTATGAAGTGAGGAATGAAGAATATTCTATAGTACAAGAATTTTTTTTAATACTTGGAAAGAAGAGTATAGAGCTATAGAATGGCTCATACATATTATATGATCTACAACTAGACCTATATTAAGAAATAAAAAACAACAGCTTTTTATGTCTAAAATCCTCCATTGTATTTTCATGGAGAATTCTGCCAAATTCCTAATACTTTACTTTCTCATGTATAGACAAATTTTATCAAATATAAGAATTATCTATTGAGAATTACAATGACATTTTTTTGTTGTTGTTCAAATGGCCAATGGGATCAATATAATTGGTCAAGTTACATTTTAAGGATATCAGCTTATATCATATAATTTGGACAGTATTTCTTTAAAGAAAAAAGCCAAGGAATTTCAGCTACCTTAGGGAAACTAAGGTGAAGACCTACCTATCTTTACTTAAAATGAATATATGCCATCTATCAACAAACACCTTCTTCCCCAAATCTGTTTTGACATATTGTAGTTCAGATATCAGGCACGTGGGAATATAGCTCTGTGCTGTTCATGGTGTGTGCATGTGTGCCGGGACAATGTCAAGAATGGGGTGAGTAATGACATTGCAAATTGAAGTCATCTGCTTATTTTCCACATACTTGTTCAGAGCAAGTGTCTGCAGTGGAATTTCTCCCATGTTGCTTTGCCCATGACCTTGACCCTGAGAGTACCATCCTTCAAAGAGAAATGCAGAATCTCTTGAGAGAAGAACTAAATTATTAATTTATCTATGTTCTGGCCCT
Source organism: Galemys pyrenaicus (assembly GCA_019455555.1). Lineage (NCBI taxonomy): Eukaryota > Metazoa > Chordata > Mammalia > Eulipotyphla > Talpidae > Galemys > Galemys pyrenaicus. The sequence continues at coordinate 5,030,707 of JAGFMF010011523.1, forward strand.
CTATAAATAATAGTATATTTTTGTAGCCACGTATCAATATCTAAGTTCACATGCTTTTCTTAAAATATGTTCTACATTGCTCAAGAGAAGATAAGAAAGAACAACAACAAAATAAGTAGACTATTATATGGACCCAACTAGTAGCCAAATAAATCAAAAGGAAATCTTGTAGTTATTTCTTAAATATTTGAGTAATTAAAGGCCCTCAGTACTCTTACCTATTATAATTTGTATTGATAGCATTAAATATGATCTACAATACCAAATCTTGAACTTTAAATAATTTTTCCTCTAGGGATTCCAAATAATGAATGGTTTCAAACTGCCACATTACTTCTATGTACCTTTCTGTTCCTATACCCATCCATGCATTCTTTAAAGAAAATTGAAGAATGGGTAATTGTCTGAAAATCATTGGGGCAACTAAATTCTCTGTAGCAATTGCTTGGTTACACATTTTCTTTGAGTGCATTCCTAAATTTATATATTTCTTTTTTTTTTTAAATTGTAAACATTTGGAGAAGTGGAGAATTTTTGTATTAATCTCAACATGGCTTGCATTGTGAAATAATCCCAATCACTTCTCCATTTAGCGTGTTGTAGTACAAAAAATAATCACCAGGCAAAAAGTGAAAAAAAATACACTTCTGCTTCCACCTCTAAAACTGACTTTCATTTTTTCCCCACTTACAAGTGAGGATCTGGTCATTCTTAAGGTCATTTATAATGAAAAACTTGTATTATGCGTGATATATCATTATAGAACTATAAATATTTATTTGACAATCATAGAGAATGAAAGGAGAGGTTATCCTTTCCAATTTTCGTGAAAATATTGGAAATAATTTTAACCTACTTATAGAAATACCGAAAGTGTACTGACAATAAGTTTGGTTCTTTCTGGATGAACACCATTGCTAGTATTATACCACCATTTCTTGACATTTTGTCTTCATAAGTTTTCTTTCCCGAGTGATTTGACAGCTCAACAAGAAGTATGAAGTTTCTTGGCATTTGGGCACACACACACACACACACACACACACGCGTGCATGCATATATACGTGAGATACATAAAAAACACCACACCTTTACTAACTTGCAATGTTTTTCCTTGACACATCTGTTCTTATGTTTTATATTGTGCCACCTTCGCCTCAGTAGCTGGATCATCTGACCCCCATTACTGATGAAAACTTTCCTTGCTGCTAATCCTCTGGAAAGTTCTTCATATTAATCAGTTAGAAATGCTGTCTACCTTTTAAGGTTTTCCAAGTGACAAGTTGCAGGTAACTACAATAAATACTCTGTGGAATTGTCCATCCCTACTGATTCCAAGTGTACATAGGTATTCCTCTGAGGCTCATATTACTTGCATTTGGAATATCCTTCTTAACACTGTCAAGAAAATAATACAATTAATAATAAGAAAAAGATATTTGAGGATGCTCCGTTAGCATTACTATCTTGTCAGCTTCTCCTTTTAAATAGGCCAATAAACTTACCACTTACTGTTTCTTTATAGCTGTTAATCTTCCTGGAAATGCATCATCCTAAAAATATGTAAAATAGCCCAACCGGCATCTCTCAGTCTGGTGATGTGATTCTTATAAGTATCTCTGTCAGCAGTTGGTACCAAGAACTTTCATATAAGAATAGTTCTGTTTATGTCATTCCTATATGACATGACAAGGCAGTTTCCTATGTCATTTGTTCTCTCTCACTCTGACTGAATTGCATTATAATCCTTTCTGATACAAGTTCCCTCAGGAGACAGTTTTATTTGCTTTATATTTCAGCAACCTAGAGCATTTTTTAGCCCTTCGTCTGCCACTTGTCAGCAGACACTAGTTTTCAGAGTATACATAAACATGCCTCATATTTAGGTATATAATAAAGAAACATTTTATTTAAACTGAAAGATGACCTTCTATTTTAAGTTTCCATTTTCCTGGCAAATATTGGAAGGTATTCAATAGAAGAAAAAAGATAATATAAAATTTATGATGGAAAATCTATTACTGAAATTGTTCATTTTAGCATCACCTCACTAATAAATGAAGGAGACAGGAAATATTTCAATGCTTTCCATGCCATAAATTGTCATTGGTAAATGACATTGATGAGAAATTCTTCCTGCGATAAACTATCGAATACACCAGTCATGATGATATGAAGAACATGATATGTTAGCATAAGAACATTTAAGTGTCTGGTTTTTTTTTTCTGCTAATGTAGTTACATCAATTATATTTGTTTCTAGGATGGAAAAAAAGCATGTCACCCTAAACCCTTTCCCACAGTCTTCATGTCCAGATCTCTTTAATTTTCTGTAAAATTGGATAAATGCAATGAATATCAAGAATATGCTAAGAGTATCAAAACCAGCAACACATGATGAAAAGCCAAACATTTCAATAAGTATTTAACCTAAAAAAACCAAATTTCTAATCTAAAAATGATCTTAAAAGTAAAATTAAATGCCTATCAGGAGTTTTCTAGGAATAAGAAATAACTGCAGAAAAAAGTGACTTTTTTCCCTAGTAACCTGCTTAGTAATTTTAAGTACCTAGATATTTTTTCTGATCAGTCCCATTTTTTTTTAGAGCCTAATGTACTCCAATTTTCTACTTAGTATCTCCAGTGCTTTTCTTTTTATATGTGACTATTCTTTGCTAGAAGTTTCACAGATTCATTGCCTATGTAGGTAGTGACAAATTTAACTGGGGAAGAAAAAAATTAAATCTGTCTTTCCCTTTCCCTCGTTCTTTGTTTTTCTCCCACACTTTCACATATATGCATGTGTACATAAGCACTGTACAAACACAGTTATAAACGATTGTTCTGAAATTTTAAAGCTCCACTCTGCTCTGTTAATTGGATGAAAGAATGAACTCCAAATTGGACAAAAGTGAAATGAAACCTGCTCCAGCTTCTTACCAGTTACCTTAAGCATATAAATTGTGAGTATGATAGTACTTACTATCGTAAGGTAGAGTTGTCAGTAGATTTAATTGAGTTTATTAAAGCATTTAATAAGGCATTTGGCCCAATAAAAGCTTCAATAAATATTTGCTCTCATTAAGACTCTGCTACTTCCTCAATAAATTTATAGTTTAAGGAAGGACTGACAAATGAACAGAAATTACTAATAAAATATGTCAAAAGCTAAATTAGACTTATGTGCATGATGCTGTACAAATGAGATAGAGTGGTGTTAGTCATGTACATCTCAGGGGAGACTTGCAAAAGTGACTGCATCCAAGATGATTTATACAGTATGGCAATGTGAAGCACCTCAAGCTATGTTGCCAGAATTCATAAACCATTTAAAACATACTGTATTTCTGTAGTCCCTCAAAGTATTTATATTCTTATATTTCTTAAAAGTATAGAAGCATGATTGGAAGACAAAATTCCAATTAAAGGGCTCATAATATAGTACTGAGGACTGTGTGCTCTGTAGTTGAAGATACTTACTTTGAACGCCTCTCGTTCATTGCATGTTGTACTAATAAATGGTTTAAATGTCTTAACATCTGAGCTTTTGGCTTTTTACCAAGATGGAAATAGTCTTGGGGTGTCGTGAAAAAGAAGTGAATTAATGCTTATGGAATCCCTCGTAGTGTAGACATAGTAGACACTAAGTCTAGTGACTAGAAAGCCTACCTTGTGTCTTTCAGTCTTAAATATCTTGTTGTAAAGCTTATGTCTTAAATTATTATATTCCCAAGATGTAGATGCTTATTTTAACATAGAAGTTTTGCAACTACTTAAAATTGAGAAAAATCAAATTTCAAGAAGGTACTCTGTTTAATCAGACTTCCTGGGAAGACAGAGCATTTGTTCATCCTTCTTTTAATACATATTTATTATATGCCTACTTCAGGCCAAAACTGAGCTAATTGCATAGGATCTAATAGTGATAAAAAGGTGAACTTATAGTCCGGGAGGGGAAATGGGCATTAATCAAATAATCAAACTAACAAATGCATAATCGCTGTCTGAGACAAATTCTCTGAAGGCAATCATGCAAATGAACATGAAACATTCTTTAGGGAAGCTGGAAGGATAAAACAAAGGAATCTGATTTAGGGGAGGGGCGGCGTGATCAGGACAAGTCTGAACAGGCAAGCTATAGGGCAAATAAAGTTACCTGCATAAAAGTGGGAGGAGAAATGGGTGGTCAGCACTCTTGACAAAGGAAACAGTGTGTAGAGGCTTACATCAGCTGAGTGAGAGCAGGACAGTTGCATGGAACAGAAGAAGAGTAGATAAGTTGGAGCAGGTAGAAGGAGAGCTGTAGAGTATGAAGTTCTTTCTGCGCGTCACAGGGGATGGCCACATTGAGTTTTGAATACTGCTCTGGATTTGAGTCTCTGAAGAACAAGAGAATAAAACTGTCGATTTCTAAGCAGTAATGATGGTGTGAGGAGATTTTCACTGTGTGAAATACTCAGTGTGGAGAGAAGATGGGAGGGCCAGACAGAATGTAGAAGAATGTAGATGGGATGTCTTAGCCCAGACCTTCACAGAAGAGATCAGAAGATGTGCAGCAAAATAGATGAAGTGTTGAAGATTATTGGGAGTGGTTGTGGGTGTTATCAGACTGCACACCTTTTTAGGAAGAGAGGGAAGGAACACATTTCAGTGTCAAAGACAGCCTGCAGTTCACACCACAGATAGGAAGTGCTAAACTAAAGTCTTCTCTTTAGGAAAGTCCTTTGTCTCCCAGAAAAAGGTCTACCTTGACATCCCAGTCATGCTCTGTTGTGTTTGGAAGCAGTCCATGGAAGTTTGGTCTAAGTGTAGATGGGTGGTAGATTTTATTTATTTTTTAAAAAAATGTATGTATGCATAGAAGAACTGAGGTTTAGGCCAGAGATGTTGGGCGGAGGGGATTCACCAGAGATAGAGTGGAGAGTAGAATAGGTGGATTTATTGAAATGCACTGCTGAGGGGAGCAGCAAGTGAGACTGGAGAGGTCTGCCAACCATATGCATGTCAGTTCCCTGGCCGGGTTTGGAACTCTGGCCATAGCCGTGTAGGGCTGAGACTTGACCCCTAGGCCACCAGGGAGGTCCAGGTGATAGATTTTAGACTACAGCAGCTGGGGTTACTTTCAGCTGTGTTTTTTTTTTTTTGGCCAAATACACACAGCAGTGGGAGATCTGAGAGGTGCATTTTCATGAAGGCCACATATTGCACTGACTGTGAATATGGATAATGAAGATGTATAGCATCAAGATTTAAGAATTAAAATCAACAATACAGTTGCAAGATTTGGGGAAGTTTGAAATGCCTATTTATCTTAGATAACTTTCCTGACCACTTAGGAAAAAGCACCTCTCTTTGCATATGCAATCCTTTTCTTCAGACAGTTTTAATTGTGGATCTGAACTTTACCAACAAGTTGTGACATATATTTTTTTGTTTTAATTCTTTATTTATTGGCACTTCTTCCCCACCTATAATCTAAACTTAATGATTACAGGGAACTTTCTTGTATTTCATTGTTGTTTTGCAGGCAAGAAAAACAGTATAGTAATTCAGGATATTTATTTTTGGATGAATGAATGAGGAGAATTTAAGAATGAAAAAAGAGAAATTGTCAAAGATGACATCAGTTTTATGATATGTGCAAAAGGGTGGGTGATGGCCCATGCACTGATAAAGGGCATACTGGAAATGTTGAACAAGTGGGTCAGAAAATACATTTTTCTCATTCTTGTTGATTTTGAAATTCCCATAAGCTATCTGAAATGAGTCTGTATCAAATATTAATAAGAAATATTAAATATATATTTTTAATGCAGATAATAGAAAATTTGTAAGCATATGTATGAGTTAAATCAAGGTATGTAGGCCATTTTATAACATACTGAGAAGTTGAAATCTGAGAGTTACTCTGTAAATCAGCACATGGTACCCATCAGATCTCCATTATAAATGTGAAGAAATGAGAAGTGTAATATTCAAAAGGAGATTAGTCAGTCATGAAAGCAGAAAAAGGGGGAAAATCACAGATGTAAAAGTTGTCAGTATCTTTTGAATATTTATAAGGATGGCATTGATATTTTAGAATTGGATTGTAAACCTACACAAAGTTATGTTACAAGTACTTTTAAATATTTGGATCGTCAAATTCCTTTTACTCTGATTCTATGCTTACAAAATTAGCCTTCTTGTAACTGTTTTTCTCTGGTGTCTTTACCAGAAAAGTATGGTCATGAAATAATTTTCATTTTAGTTAATGATTTAGAATCCTAACTTAATGTAAAAGTCTCTGGGCTTAGTTAATGTGTGTACACACCCATTGCTGAGAGAGTTATCAGCCCAGGTCACAGTATATGAACAAAATCCAGCTTCTAAATATCCAAAACTTAAGGTTAAACCCTGGAGCTGATAAATTCATAAAGTAGTAAATAGCCACACTAAATGTATTTTGAAATCATCCTACTAGATGTTGTTTTCAGTGGCAAAATTTGGACATTGCTGATACTTGAGGAAAGAAAAAAATTACTTCCAACCTAATGTCAACTGAAGTAATAGTTGGCTTGGTCTCCAGAATAAATTATTTTTTTCCTCTCAGGATGGACTAATTGTGTCCCTCTATGAACAAAGAAGGCTTCAAGGCAATTTATGCTTTACTGTTGTCTTTAAAATGAGTATAATAACAATTTGGATTCTTGCGTGACCCATTCACCACATAACCGTGAACTCTGGCAAGTCACCCAAATTCTTTGAATGCTAATATGTTTGTTAAGATAGAAATAACAACACATATTACATAAGATTGCTGAAACAAACACAAGATAGAGTGCATATGGGAAGTGCTATAGCAAATAGTAAGTACCTAATAAATAGTATTTAAGAAATTATGAATGTATGGGAATTCAGAAAGGGAAAAGAAAGCATTAAATGAATATTCCTTTTCCACTTGTTTCTAACAGACTTTGATAGGAAATACTTCCACTTAATTTCTCCCTGTCAAGTTATGGTACTAATAGCAAGGTATATGTTTGGTCAAAATAATCAAAAGTCCATAATAACTGTAAGTAACTTATCCATACTCAGGCAGACCTCAGTTGCACTGCACTGTGTTGAGACTCATGTATACTGTAATCAAGCAAAGCAAAGGTGTTTCTTGATGTTCAAGTTTCACTTAACACAGTTAAGTGTAAGAGGGGACTCTCTATAATATAGTTAGCCATAAACATTAACAGATATGAATATGGTCTTTTGCGCTTTCATGTATTTTTAAGAGAATGGCATCAATAGAGACATAGTTAATTTCTCTACTCATTTATGGTGACTGCTGTTTGGCACAGCAAATACATATAAAGGGCATTTTCTAAAAGTAATGCAACATTTCCCTCCCAGAATTGTTTTCTGTGTTCACTATTAAAGAGATTAGTGTCCTATTTGAACAGTGAAGATATTTGTTTGCCCTCAGGACCACTGAGTGGTCATTTCTGGTATTGCTCTGTCTGTCTCTGCCATGCTTTTTACTGTGATGTTAATGCTTTCACAAGAGATTATCTTCCTACTAGAATAACTTCATAAATTTCCACCTACTCTGCTCTGCCTCTTATTCCCAAATAAAATAATTACTGTGGTTTCCAATTAATACATAAAAGAGATCATGCTATTCCTATGCTCAAAAACTTAAGAATAACCAATATTGTTGGACTTAAATTCTTCCTCTGAGCAGACCGCATGCCATATTTTCTATCCCCAGGTCAGCTTAATATCTCTAAATCAAAATTCACTCTAAATCAAGAATATGAAATTATGCACGTCTATAGTTTTATTTTATGTAGCATATACAATTAATTTCATTGTTCATACTACCATTTATAGCATTCCATTCACATCTCATGTTCTATGCAATAGATAAATATTCTGTATTTTCTCCATTTTTAAGATCAAATAGGATTGTCACTGTTTCATGAACTTTCCAATTCACCAAGTGAGATGTTCTTTCTTCTTCCTTGTCATCATCATCTCACTTAATTCTTAAATTTCCTATAATAGACATTATTTTCCATTCAGTATACTTTACATGTAGTAAGTATGCAACTCTCTTAGAATATCCATAATAGGGGTTCTGTGTTTCATTTATGTCCATCAACTAAATTTAGTGATTTATATGGAATAATTGTACAACAAACACTTTTATAATAGCATTATAAATTAATAATATATTCATTCTTTAATTATTTTAAGTTTCTGTATAAGTGCCGCTACATCATCTCAACACTGTTATGAATGCTCTTAAGTATGATTAGATTTCCTATTTAAGAAAAATAAAATTCCAGTAGCATTTTCATGAGAAAGAATACAATAAGGAATGTGATTCCTAAGAGTTTTAAATTTTTGCTTATTTCTGTTTCTTTTATTATTCATGCTTAGAGTCTTATTCTTTAGAAGAAAGATATTAGAACAAAATCCACTTAAATTCTCAGTTGCTATCTAGTATAAAATAATTTCATTTAAATTATACTTAGAATTCCATCTAGCAAATGTATTAAGAGGATTATGTCTTCCCTCAAAGTAAGCTCATCTTCTTCAGGGCAGAACCAGTAATCAACTACCATGGTATTTGAGCTTACTAAATTTAAAGGCTTTTAAAAAGATCCATCTAATTTTTTGAAGATTTATTTTCTGGGTAGAAATAACATATTCCAGTTTGTTGGCATCTGAGAATTGTAGCATGAAGAATATCACCGCACCTAATGAAGGACGAATTTTGTTTTTAAGAAAACCGTGACGTGCATAGGCCAAGTTGCATCTTATACTTTTAGTTACAATTTCACTTGAAATATTAATGCAAATCCTTAATACTGACACTTAAGTACTCTGATAATGTGCCAGGAAACTTTCTTCCTGTGAATAGTCCAGTATTTGCCAAGAACGATGGAAATAGCTATTTGCATATTATTCTTTGTTGATCTCTGGCTTAGGGAAACATAGAAACAAATGTTTGTAGTTCATTTCAAGGATCCAGAACAGCATTTTGTACTAGATAATTGTTATGAAAAAGAGTCCCTGTGTCAATTTATATTAGGCACAACCTATATACATCCAAAGAATACATTTTGGAAGCAAAGATTAAAATCATAATCAAACTCAACTGACCACATCAGGTACTACACTAACAAAACCAAGAAAATACCTTTTAATATTTGCATAATAAGCTTTAAGATAGATTAAATGAAATGGTGAAAATAGATGTATCTCAACCCAATGTAATTTCCTATTAAAGGCATGTAAGATCATTCATTTTATTTTAATGAGTTGTTTTATGTACTCATTCTATAAATGTGAAAACTGGATATTGGATTTAGGAATAGTTGAGTTTATGGGTTCTCCGCTAGGAGTGTGTGATTTTGAGAAGCCTCTATGTATGGCTCCCTGAACTTCCATTTTCCCTGAATAGTCTCTTATAAATATGACTTGTTTCTTATTAGAGAAAAGTTATTTACTTACTTTGTTATGCTTGTCAAACTATTAGAATATAATATAAATCTTAATTTCTGAGATTTTTAAAAACAGTATAGATATGCATTAGTTTAATTGTTTGTTATAAAGAAGTTGAGATTGAATTATCACTCTCTTCCCCAAATTTATGTTGAATCCATAAATGCTAATAAGTGATTATATTCAGAGATAATAGAGATAGGGCCTTTATCAGGCAAATAGGCTAAATGAGGTGATAAGAGTGGGCCTCTGATCTAATAGAATTAGTTCCCTTTTAGGAAGAGACATTAGAGAACTTCTCCCCCTCCCCCCCTTCTCTCATTCCCTCCTTTCTCTGTGAAGACAAAAAGGGAAAACAACCAGGAATATAAGAGTTCTCACAGAATCCCTCCAAACTGGAACTCTGACCTCAGACTCTCAGCACTCCAGGTTTTGGAAAACCTTAAATATACTGTATTTCAAAGCTGAACTGCTTAGAAAGTAATGTCAGAATCACAATTAGACTTTCAGAACCTTCCTAACCTATGTATCATAGATACTTCATTTTTTTTTTTTTTTTTGCTGGAGAGCAGCTCCAGTGAACAGGGTTGAGGAGTCTGAAAGAACTGAGAAATAAGGAAATGATAAGAGACAAAAGACAATTGAAGAGAAGAGGTACCCAGGACACTCAAGGCTTCTCAGTCCAACCTCAAGCATACCAAGTGCCTGGTACAACTTATTTTTACTGATACAAATCAACCCCCTCCCCTCCTTGTAAGTTACCAGGCAACAAATCATTCTCATAGTATTTAGCCTTTTCCAGGCACATTCACCACCAAGGTTCTGTGTTATAAGGTATATTCTACTCCCTTTCTCACCTTACCTGTTTCTAAGACTTAGCTTTGCTGACACAAGAAAGGACATTGTAGTCTGGACATAGGCCAGTCTTCTAGTCACGACCCTGACATTCCCCTTGTCTTAGCACTTTATGCTTTGGGGGTCTCCAACATTTTTTTTTTTTTAATTTTGAAGTTGCTGCTATTTAATATTAAAAATGTTTTGACTTAGAGAATAATAAAAAGAATGTAACCCTTTCGTAACTATCAATAAGCTACCAGTGTAGGAATTAGCAAACAGTTTATGTAGATATTTGATCCAATATCTGTTCTCCAATTTAAACCTTTTTCACTTAATCACAAAGAGAGAGCACTGAATATTTTACCCAGAGTCTGGTAGTTTTACAAGCAAAATTAATCAATACTTGATACCACTCAGTGTTTAAATAAGCTGACCAGAGCCATATTGGGGTGAAATGTCATGTTTATTTCCATAAACTCAGAAAAATTACTAAGGTGAGTACAACAGGTAGAGTGGAGTTTCAAGGTGAAGGCAAAGTGCAAATTCATGTTTATTGATTGACAGATACTCATCTAGGCACTAGGTCTATAAAAGAGAATGAGAGTAATAAGGTCCATGATCTCTTGGAGCTTATCATTTAAGAAAGACATTACATAATTAAGTAATAAACAATTTGGGAATTTAAAATGTAAACATTTTACCTGAACAAACTGAAAGAGAATGCTGTGATAAAGAACTGCTAAAAAGGAGGACCCTCCTCAGGCCAGGGAGGGTCTCTCCAAAAGGGATTGTAATGGAAAGAGGCCTGAATGACACACACAAAAATGCCATCAGGAAACAACAGAGAAAGGATATTTCTGCCACATGGAATTGCAAAATCAAAGGTATAAATAAATATGGTATTTGCAAAAAAGAGGGCATTTTAAAAAACCTAAGGATTGAACATACGAACAGGGGAGAAGTTGATGTTAAGAATGTTAGAGAAAATAGTCATAAGGGGTTGATAGGTCGGAGCAAGGCATTTAATTTTGCTTTGTTTAGAATAGGAAGTTACTGGAGTAGCTTATGCAGGGGCATAGTATGATATGATTATATTACACTACATTGGAAAAATGACCCTTCTGATTGACCAGTTGAATTATCATACCCTGAAGTTGAAAGATGGGAGGTAGGAATGTTTTTCACAAGTGAATTGAGAACATTTTATGATTAGATGCACTTTAAGTACCTTTGTGTTAAGCGATGAGAATTGGCATTAACCACCAGGTGAGGCAACACTTATATCTAGTGCAAATATATGAGAACCCCGAACTACACACATAAATTTGTTCACTCTGAAGTTTACAAAAATCAAAATTTACCATTTAAGTTAGCGTGACTCCTCATCTTCTGTTATATTATAGAGCGGAAAATCAGACATTAAATAAATAAATACAAAGGGATATCATTTTTTGGATCCAAGTGATGGTGGCACTAAATGCTAGATAATAACACTATTATAGGACAGGTGAGAAACTGCAGGAGAAAGGAAAGAACTTTTTCCTCTTTTATGAACAATGAACTCAACATTTTTTCATTTCATTCCAAGGTCCACAAATTATGTAGTTGACACTGTTATAGATTTCCCTCATCTGTAAAATTAGAATTAAAGCCCTAGCTCTTTAGAGTTGTACAGATTATATAAATTAAAAGACATATGGCACTAGGCACAATGCCCAACCAGAGGTAGACAGCCAACAAAGGATATATCTTTCACTGGCTTACCTCTCTACTCTTTCCACTAAGAATATGTTCACAGGATATCTCAGGATTTTGACTTCTTTACCCAGGAAATACATTTGGGAGAGAGACTATCTGAATATTTTGTGTGCTCTGTGTCACTTCTCTTTGCAACCCTGATCACCTAAGAGTATATACTCTGCATCTATCAGATACACCTCTCTATTCACAGAATTACTTCTCTTAAGTAAAGAGTCAGCAAACATTCTGCCTTGTGAAAGTAAACATCTGTTATTGTTAGGGGGAAAGGTGGTCCTAAATGGGTTATGGTGTGTGGACTCCAACCCCCACTCCAGACCATCAGTGTTCCAGAACCACAAATCCGATAAGATGATTATCCAAGAGTGGATTACTGGGACCTGAGGGTGGAGTTAAGCAGCCAGGCTGGCTGTAAAAACCGAGGTGAGCCTTGGATACACTCTCTCTGACGGAGGAGCCAGACCCCCTTCCTTCGGAGCCATTCATTCGACTCAGAGCTAGCTCTCAACGCGCCATTGCTTAGATCTGGTAGAGTATTTGTGGATTTGTATCCCTTTCTTTTTCCCTTAGTGTTATTACTATTTTATTCCCCTTTCTTTCATAAAATAAAACGTGCTAATAACTTTTGCCACGTGTACCTGGAGTTGGGACTTTTAAGTCTTCTGAGCGCGCGGGTGGAGAACCCAGTGTGGGGAACCCATTTTATATTAGGGTTGCCCTGTAACATTATAAGGATCTCTAAGTGTTGAATTTGTTTCTTTGATATTTTAATTACTAATAATATATTAATGTATATATGACAGATTAAAATGCTTGTTACTAGATTGTTATGCCTACATTTTATTTCTTAAACCCAGAGATTAAAATCTCTGCTGCTACAAAGATGCATTGTAGCATAGAATTTGCATAGAAACTGATTGCTATGTACTTTTTTTGGAGATTTGGTCATCATAAATATGCGTAATAAATTATCTCTGTATTTGAAGAACTATACTTAAAAGTAACTTTTAAGTTGTATTAAGCCTGGTTAAAAAATAGGAAAATGATTTTCTCTTGCCTTTCTATTTCATTCTCCCCAGCTTTAAAACAAGAAATCTTGTCTAAATTTATTTACAATAATCACAAAATGAAGAGGAAAAAATCTAATGGCAAAATGAGAGAAAATGAGAAATGAAAAAAACACCAGTTCCTGTGACAGGAGTTGAAAAGATAGGAAAACATTTCCATTAAATAATAAAGGTTTGAATAGGAAATTAAAGAGCTGGATTTCAGAAAAAAAATAATTAACTTTATAAAGTTGGGCTTAAGAGTTGGAGCTGATGTCTAAGTGAGAAGCAAGTGATTATGTCATAGTGGTATTTATTAGTGTAAATAGATATTTAGCAGTGTAAAGTTTATTCTATTTTTTTAAGATTTATTTATGCACACAAGCACTGGGGTACAGACCAGAGGTGTGGGGGGTGAGAGGTTCCACCAGAGACAGAGTGGGGAACAGAACAGGCAGATTGACTGAAACACACTGATGAGGGGAGAGTGGGCAAGGCAGGGGCGGTCTGCTGTGCCGTGTGGGTAACCCCCCCAGATGGTGGCAGGGATCAAACTTTGTGCTTTAGTGGCTACGTTGGCTTCATAGTGTGTTGCCACCAGGGAGGTCCCTAGTGTAAAGTTTAAATGAGCACATTACCTTAGTCATAGCAAGATAAAATCAAATAATAAATGTGTTAGGGATAATAGCTTATATAAATAGTTAAAATTATTAAAATATGACTTTATATATGATTTTATATTCCTTACTTGATGTGACATATAAAAGAAGAGGGTTTCACTTGGTAGAGCCTCAAATATATAAGCACTGAGTAAATGACACTTAAGGGTGAGTTTTTTTTTCTCAGCAGTTCTTTATTTTTACTTTACACAGGAGAAGCCGGAAAGCAGGGAAACAGCATTTGTAACATTTTTTAGGAAAAACAGGGGACCTTCAGGCCCCAGCCCTGTGCAAAAACATGTTTTTGAGAGGAGCAGAACAACATTCATTACATTTTCTTAGGACTGGTGCAAACATTGTATCCATCCATATACCAAACATTGAGGTAGATGTAATAGTATGCCTTTACAAGATGGTGACAGTAATATTAGCCAGAACAGCGGCGATCCGGCAGGGGCCAGCTTTGGAGCTCCTGATTTTTCAGGGGTGTCCCTCATGCCAGACTTTTGTCACTCAGTGGGTCTCTGAGTCCCCTGCAGAGCAATTTGATGATCACTGCCAGGCGCGTCTGCCCAATGGAGGGACGGCGGAGAAGGCCTCTCGACTCCACTCGGTCCACGGGAGGCAAGGAACGGGGTGAGCCAGCGGACTGAGCTCATCCCACCCAGCGCCCCGAAAAGGGCACAAATGCAGAGAGAGAGAATCCTGCAGCTAGGCCCTCCCTCGCCAAGTCGGTGCCGCCAGCTTTCACGGCCTGCAGGGCCCCTGCGTCCTCCGCACTGCCCAAAAATTCCCACTGGGGCTCCCACTGCACAGCCCAGGCCCTCTCATTCAGCCTGCGCAGAACCGCGGTGTGCCAGAAGCCGCGCGGCACCTGCTGGCAGTTCTGGGGTGTCCCTCTTCCTGCCCTGGACCCGGCACGCGGGCCGCATGCTGGCACCGCGGGGAGGCATTAAGGGTGAGTTTTTTAAAAATCAGTTCTAAGAGAGAGACTGGTAATCATTGGTAATAATTAGAAATTATATAATGAGATGCTTATGAATTATTTCCCTGTAGATATAGATTATTTATCAGGGCATGAGATTTTTTTAAATTGGGAATTTTCAAAGTTAGAATTCTGTGCATGAAAACTGATAAAACTAGGTGACAGCCACCAGGGCAAGGCATGAATCTTGAATGGTAGTATAATGCAGGTATATCAAATTCACAGAAAGACGACGATATAGCCACAAAATGACAAGGAAATCCATCATGAAGGGTTGAGCAGGTCTTTTAGTGAGAAGCTTATTTATATATTCCAAGAAAGGAAATGTCATTTACTGGTTAACCTATCTGGTAGCTTTTTGTGAACTGATGAATATATTCATGCTTATAATTGAAAGTGACTTTTCCTGAGGAAAGCTGGTATAATGCATGAATATATTCACAAAGAATATGAGTGGACTTAAATGCTTAGCATTAAAAAGGATTTTTTTTTTATTGTTTGGTCCTTTATATAATTACTAGATGATGAAGATGGTGCTAATTATTTCAATGGTGTCCTTCTTCAGGGCTGTTTATCTGAAGAGATAAAAAATTTAGACATTTTCAACTAAACAATCTATGTGGTAAGCGTTACAAGAAACACTTTTGTCCCAGGAACAGAAAAACAGAAAGAAGATGTACTCATGTCAAAAGGAAAGGAAATTTATTTTCCTTAGTTTGCTTTTTATTTTTTGCCTCAGAACTAAGAAGAACCCTGACAACTCTTGATAGCTTAATGATACATCTAAGTGTGGAGTCCAAAGGCTAAGAATTAAGTTCTCTCAGACCCTTCCTTATTTTTACAGCCCCACAAACAAAAACGTAAAGTCTGCCAGTGCACAGAACACTGACTGTCTTCACATGAAGCCAAATAATCCAACTGTAAGAGACAAAGTCACACTAACCCATTTTTTGTGAGAATTTCTATAAAGTAGAAAGAAGTGAAGGTAACTGACCACAGCCAGAAACCTGGAATCTACATAGATCAGGTTTAACATACCATTTTTACAGTCTCTTAATTAAATGCAAATGTTGCCCTATGACCTCTCTAAAAGTTAGAAGAAACTGTTTTTTTTTCACCCTGTATTTTCTACTTGTTCTCTACCTCACAATTCTGACAGTAAATGAGTAGAAATTTTGCACTTGATTACCAAATATAAATGTGACAGCTCTTCATGTAAAATGAAATGATATTGGGAATTAAGGCTGTATTAAGGATGTAATGGAATTTCAGTCTGAGTACAAATAAGGACAGAGTCAAATGTATGATAAATATTTGCTGCTTGACTATGTAAAAGTTAAGCACCATACTTCATTTTTTTTTATATCTAAAAGGAAAACATTAGCCCTGAATGTTAATGTCTCCAAGTTCAATTTATTTTCAATAAGAGTCCAATGTTTCATAGCTATTTTTATTAACATAAAATAATTTTCTAGATGAAATAATTTTAATTATTATGTAAGTTCTGACATTCATAGTATCACCCACAGTATCTCAACTTATAAACCACTCATAAATTCTTATAGGTGTATGATTATTTTACAAAGATATTCAATATAAACCTAGGTGATACATGTTCTGTTTGGTCCCAAAATAGGAATGACATTGCATCTCTAAATTTTGTTAAAGAAGCAGTATTTTTCTTTCTTTTAACTTCCAGGATTATATGATTTAGTCTCTTCAAAAAGTGTCTAGGTTTCTCAAGAATACTATGGGTATGAATACTAATGTCATTTAAAACTTTTTAAAATCATATTCCATTTATATGTGAATACTGAGCAATGATTAAGAGCTCTCCTCTAGGGTTCTCTGCAAGGAACCAGGTATCTGAATTCTTAGAAACTGGTCCTTAAAGGGTGACCTGTCTTTGGAGTAAGAACAAGGTTAGAGAATTGTATGAATTTTATGCCTTTCTTTTCTGATCAGATGCCAAAACAGTCGCATAAAATACTGCTAAGAAGGAAGTATTAAAAAATGCTAACAATGAGAATGAGCTAAAAAAGCAGAGTGAAGAGATTTCCATTAAGACTCAAGTAATGTGAATATTAGCATTGTATGTGCAATTAAGTTCTACAAGTTGCTCAAATCCTTTAAAGCAAAAGGTAATCAGTAACTTCCTTCTCCAAAGTGGACTATCACAAAAGCTCACGACTTATCTAGACTGATATAATAAAAAATAACTTTCTACACACTCAAAATATTAAAAAATATGTGCTGAAGGCATGAGCTATCTGGTTGTATGTAAGATGGAAGAATATACAAATATTTAAAAGCAGGCCCTATTTTTCAGAACTTCACAGAACTTTTAAAAAAATTAAAATGATTAACAAAGTAATCATAATGCCCCATATGTTTCTGTCTTATCTTTGATAATTATCTATGTCATAGTTATATTTATAATATGCTATGAATCAGTGAAAACAGTGCTTATTAACTGGAGAGTAGAGTTCCAGATGATAAACAGTGATTCATTCACTGCAAAAGAGAATAAAATAAATATTTCTGCTACCCACAAGTCTTGGTGGACGTACATGTTACGTTGTGGAGCCACATAAGGAGGTCCAGGCAGAGTGTAGACATAGAGGCTGGACCTGGGCACATGCCATTATTAGGAACTATTGGGAGAGTGCTTTGATGCTCCTTGATCACAGCCTGATAGGTCAATTCAAAAGGAAAGAGTAAGGTTTTGGTGAGCCTCATGAAGATCTTATTTAAGGGGCATGCAAGAGGAAGGTTCTGGTAGGCAGGGCAGACTTAATCACAAGGACTGTTGCAAAAGTCATGTTGGAAACTTCCATTTGCTGTGAATTTGCAGACTGTATGTAGAGCATGCACTCATGGATGACTTCTGTCAGGTGGAGGCCTCCTTGGGTTCCTTAGGCAACAAAATGGACCCAAAGGCAGCAACATCATGGAACAGAGTAGCTTAATTTTCAAGGATATAATGGATGGCGCCATACTATTTTTGGTTACAAATATAGCAGTTAAAACTAATTGCAAGCATGAAAAAAATAATTCTGAAAGGCAGAACTTTTTTGACTTTTCTTCCTTAAGCTTTTCTATTTAGGAAAATAATCCACTTGTTTGGCATAGAATTGCTTTCTCTAATGTACCACATCTCATCCTGGTACCCTCAGTTATGGGTACTTTGAATTTGGCCATCTGATTACAAGAAATTAGGGCTAGAGTGGGAAAAGGTATCCCATTTCTAAGGAACAAAATATGTGGGAATTTAATAATTGAAGTTATACAAATTTGAAATTAAAATGAAAACATGAAGCAGAAGTAATGAGTGTGCTCTAGGTCAGACCACAGAATCACAAATTTTTAAGCATAACCTATTTACTTAAGGTCTGCAAGCTTGGTGAAATGAAGGTAACTGGCCACAACCAGAAGTCAGGAATCTACATAGATCATGCTTAACACACCAACTTTACAACTTCTTAATTAAACACAAATGTAACCCTACAACCCCGCTAAAATTCTAAAAGGAATTGTTCCCCCGCCCCATGTTTTCCACCTCACAATACTCCTGTCAACAAATAAATAGGAAATTTTTGCTCATCAAACAATTATCTGACGTAAGTTAAATATCCTACCATTCATTTCATTTCTGACATTATCTGGAATTGGCATCAGATGCCGCAAGATTCATTTCAGTGTCAATCTAATGGCACATCAAGGCTTTCATAGTCCTGGCATATCAGCTATAAATCAGAGGCTTTTAAGGCTTCCTCCTCAGATTCTATAATTTGTTAGGAATGGCACACAGAACTCAAGAAAACACTTGTGTTAGTGGCTCATTATGTAATATAGAATACGAT
This sequence comes from Galemys pyrenaicus, assembly GCA_019455555.1. Classification (NCBI taxonomy): domain Eukaryota; kingdom Metazoa; phylum Chordata; class Mammalia; order Eulipotyphla; family Talpidae; genus Galemys; species Galemys pyrenaicus. Next base: position 5,049,338 of record JAGFMF010011523.1, read on the forward strand.
AAAAGATACAGAGGAAGAGCTGCAGAGGACACAGTCTGATAGGGTTCTAAGTGGGGAAGCCACTGTTCCAAAGGAATTTGAGTATAACACCCTCTTGGCACATAGATGTGTTCACCAGCCTCTTGTAGGGATTTTTATGAAGCTGTCATCAAGTTGACTTCATTGATCTCTACTGCTCTTCCTTCCCCCAAAGGATTGAAATTTCCAAGTTCCTAGTCCTAACTTGGTTTCTGTGGTGGCCAAATATGATCTAGGTTTCCACAAATAATAAAGGTATGGTAACTCTACTATCACTCAGGAGATTGATGATTTGGGGTACACCATACATTGTAAAGGATGACCCATGAATTCAGAAGTATTCAGACTGCAAGTGGGTGATATTTTGTATTTGAAAAACTCATTCAAATATAAATTTTGAAAACCAAGTATGTTATATCTCTGGATAGATATTCATATATATATATATTTTAAAGGAATGAGAGTCACAGCATTTCCTTATAACTAAGGGGGTTATAACATTGAAGGAATCACAAAGATTGTTCAAAAGAGAAAAACTTTGTGGACACTTTTTGTTAGTTGAGGTTTTAAGTTTTAGAAAACAACATAGAATTCTGTTTAATATGAAGGGGTTCATTTGTTATTCAGTGACAGATTTCATGAATTCATTTCACATTTCACATTTATATTACAAATGTTTACTGGGCATCATCACTGTCAATTTTGGGGGGTAAAAACAATGAATTTTGTATTTTAGGAATGAGGGTAATGCACTCCTAAAATTACAATGGAAGTTCTTTTTTCATGAATGATTTGATAGAAAGAGACTATGGGAACACACAAAGGTGCAGTCTAGAGTTTGGAATATTTAAGCTAGAGTTAGAGACAAGCCAGGAAAAACATGAGAGGGCAATCAGAGAGTGCTCAGCAGGGACAAGGTAGGCAATGACCATGCGGAAGACATCACTGGGGAGAGACTGCAGCCAGGATGATCTTGCCTGACTATCTCAGGAGTCTCTTCATTTGTTCAATAATATTTAAATGTCCCTTAGTGCTAGCACCTATAAAGCTTGGTTTCAAAATGCATGACTTTTCTTGTTAGGCCTGTTCCTCATTCTTTTATTTAACTAGAATTCCCAAGCGCTTAACATAATAAGCACTCAAGAAATGAGTTTACACTCCAGTTCCTTGCTCCCTGCTTATGAGTTTTGTCCCACAAAATTATATGTGGAAGTGCAATGAAGCCTTCATTCTTAGCACCTGAGAATGTGACTATATTTGAAACTAAGGCCTTAAGGGTCAGCTAAGTTAAAATGAGATCATTAGGATGGGCCCTAATCCAATGTGAATGGAGTCCTGTGAGAAGTAGAGATTAGGACACAGACAGGCACAGAAGAAAAGCCATGGGAAGACACTGACAGGAGAGCTCTATGTATAAACCAAGGAGTAAGATCTCGAAAGGATCCAACCATGTTGACCCCTTGACCTCAGAGTTCTAGTTTACACTATTATTAGGTGGAACTAGATGATTGCCATAAATGCCATCGTGCTGTCAAAACACAAAATTTGGAAAATGGATCGGTCAATGATTATTACAAATTTCTTTTAGAACAAAAAAATTGCAAGTGGTAAAATCTGGAGATTTACTTTCAAAATAAAAATTTGTAAAATATTCTCTCCTTTACAAGCTTTATCATGTTTATTAAAACATATAACATCAATAAGAGTTTTAGAATTGTTTAATCAAAAGAACAGTTTTTAGGGCCTCCCCTGGTGGCGCAGTGGGTTAAGCAACGCACTACGAAGCAAATCGCAGCCACTGCAGCACGAGTTCGATCCCTGCTGCCGGCCAG